>CM038670.1:6583167-6935667 GCA_021605145.1 Aegilops bicornis | reverse complement strand
TTTTTTCATGAAATGTTCACAAATTAGAAATAATGTTTGCGTTTAATAAATCACATTGCCTAAAATTGTTCTGAATGTTCAAAACTTGTTTCCACATTAAAAAAATGTTCAGAAAGTTGAAAAATGTTCATGTTTTTATAAATGGTTCATGTTTTCAAAAAATATTTCCATTTCAAATTTTGCTCATATTTTCATATGAACGGATTTTTTTTAATTGTATTTTTGAAATAGGTCTAATTTTTAAAAATGTTCTCGCTTTGAAGAATATCTGGTAATTCATAATTATTAAGATAATTTTAAAAAGTTTGAAAAAATGTTTCAAATCTAATGTTGTAGTATGTTTTTAAACATCCGTGCTGCCTATTGGTTTCAAGGACCTGTTTGTTCGAGTGGCTAGGAGCACGTGGTCGAGTTTTTGAACATACTAGTATGGTGTGTACAAAGGATATAGAGTCGTGTGCAAGTAGAACATACTAGTAGAAAACATGAAAGTACTCCCGGTTCCAGAGGGCCTTTAGACCCGGTTCTGGAACCGGGACTAAAGCCAAAAAACCTTTAGTATCAAACAAGTTGGGGTAGGCTAGATGTGAAACCCATAAGATCTCGCGACCAACTCATGGCTCTGGCACTTGGATAGCAAGCTTCCACACACCCCTGTCCATAGCTATTTCTTTGGTGATATTTCAATCCTTCAGGTCTCTCTTAACAGACTCCTCCCATGTCAAATTCGCTCTAACCCGCCCTCTCTTGACATTCTCCGCACGGTTTAGCCGTCCGCTATGCACTGGAGCTTCTGGAGGCCCGCGTTGAATATGCCCAAACCATCTCAGACGATGTTGGACAAGCTTCTCTTCAATTGGTGCTACCCCAACTCTATTTCTTATATCATCATTCCGGACTCGATCCTTTCTCGTGTGGCCACACATCCATCTCAACATGCGCATCTCCGCCACACCTAACTGTTGAACATGTCACCTTTTCGCCGGCCAGCACTCAGCGCCAAACAACAATGCAGGTCAGATCGCTGTCCTATAGAAGTTGTCTTTTAGCTTTTGTGGCACTCTCTTGTCACAGAGAATGCCAGAAGCTTAACGCCACTTCATCCATCCGGCTTTGATTCGATGGTTCACAACTTCATCAATACCCCCATCCCCCTACAATATTGACACCAAATATTGAAAGGTGTGCTTGTGAGGTGTCCTCTTCCTCACACCTAGTAGCACTGGAAGCGCACATCATGTACTCGGTTTTAGTTCTATTAAGCCTAAACCCTTTTGATTCCAATGTTTGTCGAAAATTGTCTATGTTTTCTAAATTGTTCATATTTTCTATATAAAATTGGCTTTCTAAAAACTATTTTAAATTAGAAATATATTGTTTTGTCATGAAATGTTCACGAATTAAAAATAATTTTTGCGTTTAATAAATCACATTGCCTAAAATTGTTCTGAATGTTCAAAACTTGTTTCCACATTAAAAAATGTTCAGAAATTTGAAAAATGTTCATATTTTTATAAATGATTCATGTTTTCAAAATATATTTCCATTTCAGATTTTGCTCATATTTTTTCAAAATGAATGGATTTTTTTAGAAAAATTGTATTTTTGAAATATGGTTTAATTTTAAAAAATGTTCTCGTTTTGAAGAATATCCGGTAATTCATAATTATTAAGATAATTTTAAAAAGTTTGAAAAATGTTTCAAATCTAACGTTGTAGTATGTTTTTAAACATCCGTGCTGCCTATTGGTTTGAAGGACCTGTTTGTTCGAGTGGCTAGGAGCACGTGGTCGAGTTTTTGAAGTCGTGAGTTCGATCCTACAATTTGTCATTTTTTTGGATTTTTACTTGCGCCTTACAAATACAGGTTATTTTAGTCTCTGACAGTGTGCTGGCCCATACGCGAACGGTTGTGCATCTCATGAGCTATTTGACGATAAAAGAGAATTGTCTGGTTTGTTATAATTGAAAGAAATTATGAGCACATGCCAATAAAACAGAATATGTTGATTTAGCTTTAATGAAAAAAAAACAATGGGCACACGGGCGCTAAAATAATCTAAAATAATAAACCCTGATAAAGAAGGGACTGCCTGGTTACGCGCTGATTATGCTAATGAAACGGGATTTATACGCTGCAGTTAGTATTCTATCCGGATATGATGTCATAGGAGAGAGTGGTCGAGCAACTGCGGCTCAAGGTCGCTATGCAGTCAAGAAATGAGGAGGCAACCACAACCCCAACACGGAGGCGGCCCCGCAGATAAAAGGCACGCGTTGGGTGGTCGTCCGCACACCGACCAAACCCACCACTATCAAGATCTCGCGGGCCAAACTTGTCCCGTGAGAAGACTGAAGCTCCTCGCTCTGTAGCCCCACTTCCACGGAGACCGTTTTTGGTGGACACATCAATTATCCCCCCTATTGCTTCTCACGAAATAATATCTCCCCGTGGCAACGCCCATTTCTCCGATTTTTTCATCCGTTCATCATCAAAAATATATTTGTTTCTATCCAAAGTGGTATTAATTTTTTTCCAAATTATGTACTTGGGCCACGCGTTATGGCCCAGCGATGCCAGCCCACTTTTTTTTTCTTGTCCACACAACACGGAAAATTCTATTTGCCACATGGTACGACAAATAGTCAGAGCTTCGCAGTCTACGCCCATGACCGAGTCGACCCGTTTTTGATTTTGTTGTTGTTCTGCTTCTATCTTTTGTTTTCTGTCTTTCTCTATTTCTTTCCTATTTATTTTTCACTTATCCCTTCCAAGTTTATTTTTTGTGATTTTTTAAATTTAAAATATTCAGAAAACGTATAAAATTTCATTTTTTTCATTTTTCTAAAAAAGTCAGAATTTCGAAATATTGTTCCGGTTTTGAAAAATGTTCAGTACTTTAAAGTTTTGTTTTTGTTAAAAATAAAAAAGTTCCCATCTTTTCAATTTTTTTGTTTTTTCTAAAATTGTTCATAGTTTCTACATAAACTTGGCTTTCTAAAAAATATTTTAAATTATAAAAAATATTCTTCTTGTCGTGAAATTTTCACAAATTCGAAATAATGTTTGTGTTTAATAAACCCCATTTCCTAAAATTGTTCAGAATGTTCAAAACATGTTTCCATATTAAAAAATTGTTCACAAATTTTAAAAATGTTCATGTTTTTGTAAAAGATTCATGTTATCAAAAAATCTTCCCATTTCAAAATTTCCTCATATTTTTCCAAAATTGAATGGAAATTTCAGAAAACTATTTGTATTTTTGAAATATGGTTGGAATTTTGAAAAATGTTCACATTTTCAAGAATATCCGGTAATTCATAATTATTATAATAATTTCTAGAATGTTTGAAAAAAAATCTTTCGAATCTAACATTGTAGTATGTTTTTAAACATCTAGCCACTGGTTTACATGACCTGTTTGTTCGAGTGGCTAGGAGCATGTGGTCGAGTTTTTGAAGTCCCGAGTTTGATCCTGCAACTCGTCATTTTTTTTAGATTTTTACTTGCGCCTTACAAACACAAGTCGTTTTGGTGCGTGCTAGTGGGCTGGCACAGACGCGAACCGTTGTGCGTGTCGTGAGCTATTTAACAATAAAAGAGAATTTGCTAGTTGGTTAGAGATGAAAGAAATTTTGGGCACATGCCAATAAAAGAGAATATGCTGATTTAGCTTTAATAAAAACAACAATGGGCACGAGAGCGCTAAAATAATCAAAAATAATATACCCTAATAAAGAAGGAACTGTCTGGTTACGTGCTGATTAAGCTAATGAAATAAGATTTGTACGCCGCAATTAGTATTCCATCCGGTTATGATGTCATAGGGGAGAGTGGTCGGGGCAACCGTGCCTTGAAGGTTGCCGCACAACCAGCAAATGAGGAGGCAGCCACAACCCCAACATGGAGGCGGACCCATAGAAAAAAAAGGCACGAGTTTTGACTGTGAAGAAGATGATGCAGGCAGAGTCATGTGGAGTCGGGGAGTAGCATCGGTGCTCATGGTGTATCTCAAGTCCATTATACATGGAGGTTCGACGCATGAATGAATCCAAGGTGGTGGAGAAGATTCGCCAAAATGAAGTTTGTTAGAGCTGTGTGGAACACTATTGTACAAGGTAGGTTACAGTTGGACTCTAAGTCGTATGGTGTGTAGAAAGGATATGGAGTCGTGTCCAAGTAGGACACACTAGTAGAAAACATGGAACTAGTCCCGGTTCCAGAGGGCCTTTAGACCCGGTACTGGAACCAGGACTAAAGCCAAAGAAACCTTTAGTCCCGGTTTGCTTATGAACCGGGACAGAAGGTGCTCCACGTGGCTGCTGCGGGGTGTCCAGGCAGGAAGACCTTTACTCCCTGTTGGTAACACTAACCGGACCAAAGGCAGCCACGCATCAGCAGCTCACAGGCATTGGTGTTTTTTTAAGGGGGGGATTAGGGGTTTTTGAGGATTAATGTACTCTTTCTCCATGCTTGGTCGATGCTAGCTACTATACGTACATAGAGAACTTGACACGCTAGCTAGTAAGCAAATGAAGGAACCATTAATTACACAAGATTGTCATGAACATATACAGAGAGAAGTGACCTCTCTTTCTCCGAGATTGGTCGAATTAGAAGTTTTCGTATATCTATCCGACGCTACTACATATATACAATATAACATCTCTTACAATCCCTAACATCTAAAATCAATGTCAACTTCCACATGGCATTCTCCGTCATTATGTATGACGTGGTCAAGAAAGAATCCCGCCATTGAATTGTTCATGTGCGATCATGTGGTAGGAGTTCATCCCGCATCTGCCACAGCTAATTTAAAAAGGGGGTCAATACATATATGTGAATGAAACTCAACACAATTGATGGTAATAAAATAAAATTATGAATATTATTTATGTACTTCATATTGTTCGTCAGAGTAGCCCCGCTGAGAGGCGGTCGAGTTGTAGATGAACTTGCAAATGTAGTATCCACATAAATTATTCCCGCCTTCCTGTCACAAGAACTTTACGAGAAATAGAGTTCAATCAAATTGATAATCAAGCATGCAAAATGGTATTGATGAAACTAGAATCAATGAGAGATGCGCGGAACTAGCTAGTACTACTTACTTTGGGGTGTGTAAATCGTAGCTCCCTCTGCAGACCCAGTGAACTTTTCCCAAACCCTGCCAGGCAAACGAAATGATTACTTGATATCAGCAAATGAACGAAAGTTGCCAATATGGTGCGATAATGATCGATTGAACTTACTTCTGGAGCATTGCAGTCATGTTCGCATACTTCTGGGGATCTTTACGTCTCGAGTCTAAGACAATTACTAGTCCCCGGTCAAGCTTAATCTCTAGGAGAATAAAGTGGAAGCCGCACACACTCATCAATTACATTACTATACCCTCGAGTAAGCGAAACCGAATATGCACAAGATAGTAACACTCACTTGAAGTTGTAAGGAAAGAGTATTTTAGCTTTGTTTTGATGTCGAAGTAACGATTGTAGCAAGTTGTCCTCAGTATATTTGACTCTATTTTTAACCGTCCATTCATTTATGGTATTTGGATTAATGAACCCAATGTCATAGATTTGTCCTTTTTTGCATTCGAGGATCTTCAATCTACATAATATAGTGAGGATAATTATATATGCATGCAATGAAAGAGTTGAACTATAGAGACTTAATTACATAAGTAATACTTACAAACAGTAGCAAGTCATGAGTTGTTTGTCGAGGGTGTCTTGATTGAATAACAGAAATAACTCCACAAATTCAACAGGCAGCAACTCAACTCCAATGAGGTCGTACTCATCTTTAATTCTCACCATCATACTATCCTTCCCAGACTTCCTGCAGGTATCCATGTACCATTCATGCAATCTTCGGGTGATCGTTGTTAGAGGAGGAAGATCAGGTTTGACGAGAGGCTTCCTGTACTCGTATATGAAGATCTCTACTGCCTCTAATGTTTCGAACTCTACATCATGGCTCAGGTAATCACCAGGATTGGTACCGGGCAATAGCCCCGGATGATTAGCGACGATATCGTTAGACACCTTGAGCGGGGACGATTGCTTCGCCTGTTCGCCGAGCTAGGGAATTGTTTTCTCACTTCTTCGTACTGCTAATCTTGCATCACTTCAAGTACTTCCCGACCGCCGCGCATCTTCATATGTTTTTTTAATATAGCAGACATAGTTGGAATCCGGCGGAGGCGGTGGTGGTTGCTTCAGGGCATCCAGAGTGCGCTTCGCTTTCACCATATTTACCGTTTCCTTCGGAGGTGGTGGTTTCTGTGCAAAATGGTCCTCCACTTCGGTTGCCACGATGTCATCGGTTTCCTTGTCAGTCCTCTCATATGGTAACTTTTTCAGAGCCTTGAGACATGGACCGTATTTGAATTTCTTCCCGCCTCTGCTTGTACTGCAAGCCGCCGGAGCGGCGGCATCTCTCTTCCGTCGTTGCTGACATGGTGGAATCTGCTGACACGCCGGAGGAGGCAGAGGAGGAGGCGGAGTGCTCCGACGTGCCGGAGGAGGGGGAGGAGGAGGCAAAGTGCCCTCACGCGCCGGAGGAGGCGGAGTGCCTTGATCACTCGCCGAAGGAGGAGAAGGCGGAGGAGGTGGCGGAGTGCCCTGACTCGCTGGAGGAGAAGGACAAGGAGGAGGCGTCCAGTTTGGAAGCTTGATGTACTCCTTCCTCCATAGACAGGTATTCCTTAAAGCAGCTCGCAGATGAATGTCCCCTTCACCTATATGGAAGTCAATCTCAAGCTCCTCAAATCCCTCCATTATTTCATCCATCGTCACAACAACATAGCCATGTGGAATCAGAGGGCAATGAAAAGTTCCCTCAGCTTGAGGCGGTATAACAGACGCGACCGCCGCCTTCAAAGTTAGGTTCTAGCATTTCGTTATTAGCTCGCAATTTTCAGCCTCCGTAATACTATCCACAGGGTAGCGAGTAGCCGTGAAATTAGGCTAAACAAGCTCTGTGGAAGCCATGCTGCTCCTCCGCTGAGATGGTGGGGTAGCTTCTAGGGCAGCGTCGAAGCAAGGTTCTTCGTGCCGCTGAGATGGTTGGTCGGTAGCTCGCTGGCTCTCATGTTCCTCTAGCGCTGCTATTCTTGCATTGAGCTTCTCCATTGTTGCGACCATGATCCCAATGGACCAAAGTAACCGTGTTTCAGTGTCATCCCTGGATCGGTAATGCTGACACACACAGTACTCGAGGAATTATAACAGAGTTCAATCACACACTTATTACATCGAGTCCTCATAAAGAGTATGATTACACAAAAATATCATGGCTGAAGGCCATCTAAACTAAATAACTGCAGAATCTTCGAAGGTAAGTGAGTCCATCAACTCCAACGGCATAGCTGAGTGCAAGACAATGACCTATCGCACCTTTTTCGTCGTCTAAGTACTCTGCAACATGAGACGTTGCAGCCGTATAGGTCAGCAAATTGAATATGCTCGCAGAGTTACACTGTAAAGCAATGAATGCAAGAACTATATCTACATGCAATATTTGGCTGGTGCAGGCTCTAAGTTTATGATTTTGCCTAAAGCTAGTTTTTCCCTACAACAAAGGAATAAATTGATTTAAACTATTCCCAAGTTGTTCCAATATTTGAGAAGGTCCCCCAACTCAAATCCCAATTAACAAATGTCATCATTAAATCCAATTCAATTAATTAAAGAGTGATGATATCAACAATAATATCCCATACCAGATACTCATGATGTCCATAACCGAGGACACAGCTAACCATGATTAGTTTATACACTCTTCAGAGGGTTGCGCACTTTTCCCCACAATATTCGACCGCATCCATGATTGGAAGATCGAGACATAGTCTTTCTGAAGCATTAACTCTCTACTCCGGGCAGTCCGGTACACCTACTTTCCCTCTACATCTGCTAGTCCACCTCTTCAAGAGCTCATACAACTTACTCAACTATGCCAGAGCCCATAATGGCTTGTGGCTGCACACAGAAGTTTCAAGTCATGAAATATCATATGATCGCTTTGAGCCTGGGTGGCGAAGAGAGGAAAATCAGACGGGTACCCCGGGATTTCCCTTAATGGACAACACTGGGTTCCCCAGGTGCCCCAACCAATCCACCCAGATGTGTATTAAAGTTGCCACCTTAATGTTATCCAAAATTAATAACTCTCATAACTTCCATGTGAATCACGATCCAATCCCCGTGTACGAGCATGGCTAAGCATTAATAAAGCATAACATATATTTCCTGGGTGATCAAAAGGTATTAGGTTCCTACCTCATAACACTACAACCAAACCACATGTTCCCAATCCTACTCATGTAAATATTTGAGGAGCAATACTAATGCATAGTAAAAAATGGGTATAGAAGAGTATGATCAAAGTGTAACTTGCCTTGCTGACGATCTGCAAACTCTAGAGATTCGTAGTAACAAGCTTCGCACTTCAGGTAATCTAGTGTAGACAAACAGTAGCATACATAAGCAATCACTCAAATGAAACAACGAGAAAACGAGAAAAGATCCAAATCAAACACAAAACAAGCAAACAGTTAAACTAAACAGAAATCAAAACCTAACAGCATTATTATCATTTGGATTAGATCTTAACAGTAGGTACATGTGATTAGCTATGATTTGCAAAAATAAACAACTCAAACGGAGAAACGAAACTCAAGATACGAACGAAACAAGATCGTTTACTAATCTGGACTAAACTCAAATTTTAAATTGTCAAAATCATGTTCAAGTTGGTTAATTGGAAAGAACAGATCGTTACGAAGATTTAGGTGCTGGTTTCATCTAATTTTGACAAACGAGTAAAAAGTTACGCTAGTGTTAAGATTAGGGGCTAAATCGCAAGAAAACTATTCGTGGATAGGTCCCTGGCCGAAAAATAAAACTAAAAAGAAAAATCTACGGCGCGAACGTTCGTTAACAGAACTAAACGAACGAAAAATGTTCAATAACAGATCTAAATGAACGAATGTTCGTTAAATAAACTAACCGACCTAAAAAAACAAATCGAGAAAACCTAAAAAAAATTGGTTGGGTTTAAGTGGTTTTAATGGTTCTCAAAAAAAAACCCGGCGGCGGCGACGGCGGGTCTGACGGCGGCGGCTCCTGGAGACGCGGGCGACGGCGACGCTGTGGGCGGCGGCAGCTAGTAGAAGCCGCGCTACGGGCGTCAAGGCGGCGGCTCTTGGTGGCGGCGAGCCGCGCTCGGTCGGCGGGTGCAGCGCCGTCGGCAGGGCAAGGTGAGTTGGAGAGGGGGCGGCTCGGCCGGGCTTGTAAGGAGGCCCCCGGGGGGTCTCTGACTTGGAGGAGAAACCGGCGAGGCGGGGCGGCCTCGGACTCCGGCGAGTCCGGCTCCCGCACGGTGCAGGGAACGCGGCGGAGCTTCCTGGGCCGGCTGGGCCTTCGGCCTAGTTCTTTTCGGAACTTCTTTTTTTAAATAATTTCGCCGCAGAGAAAAAATCCTAATAAAATATAAAAAAAATTCTAAAAATTCCAAAAACAATTTTCATCATCCAAAGCTAATATTTAGGACAAGATGAACCTTTTTCTGGACCAAAAGTGATATTCTTAAAAATGCGAGTTTTCTCTAATTCGAATAAATAGCAAAATAAAATACAAAATAAAATAATAATTTGATTTTAAAATTTCTTCTCCAATATTTCTCTTCTGTTGAAGAAGTCATATTATCTTCTCTCATTTATTTTTATTATCGGAAATAATTGGAGAGAAAATATTAAAATCTATATATCAACATCATCATATCATCATTTCATCAAGGAACTCATATCATCAAAGGAACTCATATCATCTCTCTATATATATGAACAAAAAAAATTATACATCATATATATATATATGAAAAAAAAGCATACATCATCTATATATATGAACAAAACAAAAGCATATTTACATACATCCATCCATCCATATTCAAAATGTTTATATTCTACAATATCACCAAAAAAATCTATGAACATAAAATTCTAACATTTGCATATTTTTAGCATATGAACATACATAAATTTTCTTTTTTTCTGAAATGTAACTTTTGCATATGAACATACATACATAAAAATAGAAATTTGTATAACTAATGGGCATATATATCTCCTAATAATACTTCATATGAATAGAAATTTGTATGAACAAAAATATACTTTTTTGTGAGCATTACATAATCTCCAATATTTTTCTAAAAATGCAAAAAAGAGCATATGCAAAGCATATACCTAAAATTTCAAAAAGAGCATATATAGAGCATTACATAATATCCAATATTTTTCTAGAAATGCAAGAAAGAGTATATATATATATATATATATATATATATATATATATATATATATATATATATGTAGAACATTTTTAATGCATATATATAGTGCATACACATAAAGTGCATAATCTCCAATAATCTCCATTACATAATTCAAATTGAACAAAGGAAAAAAAACAAAAGAGGGGCTGTCATCGGAGCGGCCGGAGCGCGGGCCGCATCGGCGTCGGGGTGGGCGACGGCGTTGGGGCGCGGGGGGAAGGAGGAGAGGAGGGGAATAGCGAGGCGCGGCTCACAGTGTTGCAGGGGAGCGGGGACGGCGTCGGGGCAGGGCTCGGCGACGGCGAGGTCGGGGCAGGGCGCGACAAGGTCGGGGCAGGGCTCGACAACGGCGAGGCGACGACGATCTCCAGCGCAGCAGCTTGGCAGCGTTGTGCTATGGTTCGGCCATCAGGGGAGAGAATGGGAGGTTTGGGGAAAATTTTCTAAGTGTGACCTTATATACCACAACCTTTAGTCCCGGTTGGTGGCTGCAACCGGGACTAAAGGCCCCACTATAGTCCCGGTCCGAGCCACCAACCGGGAGTAAATACTTTATGAAATATCTTTTTATTGATTTTTTAGTTGATTCCTTTTGCTATTATAGTTTTATAAAAGCTTTTTAGTTTTCTATTAAAGTTTGTAACAAAAAATACTTTATGAAATATCTTTTTTCTATTAAAGTTTTTAAGAAAAATACTCTTATAATTTTAGTTGCATAAATTTTATATAATTTCAAATAATATTATTTTGATCATAACTAGAGGTTTATAAAAGCTTTTTAGCTGATTCTTTTTGCTATTGAAGAATATTATAGTTTTGTTTTAGTTGATCATAACAAAATATTTTAATTGAATTTTTTAGTTCATTCTTTTTAGTTAGTGTTTTATTTGATTCTTTTTAGTTCATTCTTTTTAGTTAATATTTTAGTTGATTCTTTTTAGTTCATTCTTTTTAACAAATAAATACTTTGATAATTTTTGTTAATATTATTTTGATTCTTTTTTATTGATTCTTTTTAGTTCATTATTTTTAGTTAATGTTTTAGTTGATTCTTTTTAGCTCATTCTGTTTAGTTAATATTTTAGTTGATTCTTTTTAGTTCATTCTTTTTTGCTATTAGTTCATTCATTGAGCTAAATGACTACAAATGAACTCTGAAAAGTTTGAAAGTTGGCATGGTATAATTATTTCACCCACATAGCATGTGCTAAAAAGTTGAGATGGTTATGACAAAAACTATATGCACTTTGTGTACAAAATGGATAATCTCTTTCGAAGTATCACATTTTCGGATGAAAACTCATCTGTTACAAGGGTTTCATTTTTTTTTGAAATTATTTCAACTCCAGACTTTTTGTGCGTTCAACATGCACCATTGAAAGCCACATCATCAATTTTCAACCCATTCTGACAATATTTGGTATTTTTCATGCATTTACTGATTTTTTTAGCTAAATGACCCTGAAATTGAAAACCACTACAAATGAACTCTAAAAAGGCCGAAAGTTGGCATGGTATCATCATTTCAACCATATAGCATGTGCTAAAAATTTGAGAGGGTTACGAAAAATACTGGATGCACTTCGTGTACAAACTGGACAATCTATTTCGAAGTATCAGGGTTTCGGACGAAAACTCATCTACTACAAAGGGATTTCATTTTTTCTTTGAGTAATCAAATCCATCATCAGAGCCATTATCACAATAGTTTTGAAGAGAAAGTCTTCCCTTTTTCTTCGCGTGTATCCTTTGCTTATTGTGCCGTAACCATGGATAATCTTCATCGTTTAACAGGGTGCTTGGGTTAGCCTTGACTTTGAAGGGAGGAATTTCATGAAACTTTTCATATTCTTCAGACATGTCTGTCTTGCCCTCCACTCCCATGATGTCTCTTTTCCCTGAAAGAACTATGTGGCGCTTTGGCTCATCGTATGATGTATTTGCTTCCTTATCTTTTCTTTTTCTCGATTTGGTAGACATGTCCTTCACATAGAAAACATACGCCACATCATTGGCTAGGACGAATGGTTCGTCTATGTACCCAAGATTGTTCAGATCCACTGTTGTCATTCCATACTATGGGTCTACCTGTACCCCGCCTCCTGATAGATTGACCCATTTGCACTAAAACAAAGGGACCTTAAAATCATGTCCATAGTCAAGTTCACATATGTCCACTATGTAACCATAATATGTGTCCTTTCCCCTCCGGGTTGCTGCATCAAAGCGGACACCACTGTTTTAGTTGGTGCTCTTTTGATATTGGACGATCGTGTAAAATGTATTTCCATTTATCTTGTACCCTTTGTAAGTTAATACAGTCGAAGATGGTCCCCTGGTCAACGAGTACAGCTCATCAGAAACAGTGGTGTCACCCATGAGATGTGTTTGCAACCAACTGCCGAAAGTCCTAATGTGTTCACATGTAGTCCAGTCGTCACACTGCTTCGGGTGTTTGGAGCGCAAAATATTCATGTGTTCATTGACATACGGGGTCACCAAGGTAGAGTTCTGTAGAACTGTGTAGTGTGCTTGAGACCAAGAATTCCCGTCCCTACATATTATTGAGTCCCCTCCTAGCATGCCTTTTCCAGTCAGTCTACCCTCATACCGCGATTGAGGGAAACCAATCTTCTTAAGGTCACGAATGAAGTCAACTTAAAACCCAATGACCTCCTCTGTTTGATGGCCCGTGGAGATGCTTCTTTCTAGCCTATCACGGTTACGAACATAATTCTTTAAGACTCCCATGAACCTCTCGAAGGGGAACATATTGTGTAGAAATACAGGGCACATAAAGGCAGTCACGTCGACTAGATGAACTAGGACGTGTTTCATGATATTGAAGAAGGATGGTGGGAACACCAGCTCGAAACTGACAAGACATTGTGCCAAATCACTCCTTAACCTTGGTAGGATTTCTGGACCGATCACCTTCTAAGAGATTGCATTGAGGAATGCACATAGCTTCACAATGGCTAATCGAAATTTTCCGATAGAAGCACCCTTAATGCAACTGGAAGCAGTTGCGTCATAATCACGTGGCAGTCATGAGACTTTAGGTTCGTGAACTTTTTCTCTGCCATATTTATTATTTCCTTTATATGCGATGAGAAGCCAGACGGGACCTTCATACTGAGCAGGCATTCAAAGAAGATTTCCTTCTCTTCTTTGGTAAGAGTGTAGCTGGCAGGACCTTCATACTGCTTTGGAGGCATGCCATTTTTATCATGCACACGTTGCTGGTCCTCCCGTACCTTCGGTGTATCTTTTGTCTTCCCATACACACCCAAGAAGCCTAGCAGGTTCACGCAAAGATTCTTCGTCACGTGCAGAGCGGCCTCTAGGTCTTTCCAATATGGTAGGTCCCAAAATATAGACTTATTCTTCCAGATGGGTGCGTGTCCCTCAGCGTCATTCGGAACAGATAGTCTGCCGGGACCCTTTCCAAAGATTACTTGTAAATCATTGACCATAGCAAGTATGTGATCACCAGTACGGACGGCGGGCTTCTTCCGGTGATCTGCCTCGTCTTTAAAATGATTGCCTTTCTTTCGACATTGATGGTTGGTCGGAAGAAATTGATGATGTCCCAGGTACACATTCTTCCTGCATTGTTCTAAGTATATACTTTCGGTGTCATCTAAACAGTGCGTGCATGCGTGGTATCCCTTGCTTGTCTGTCCTGAAAGGTTACTGAGAGCAGGCCAATAGTTGATGGTTACAAACAGCAACGCATGTAGGTCAAATTCATGCTGTTTGTGCTCAGCCCACACACGTACACCTTTCCCATTCCACAGCTATAAAAGTCCTTCAACTAATGGCCTTAGGTACACGTCAATGTCGTTGCTAGGTTGCTTAGGGCCTTGGATGAGTACTGGCATCATAATGAACTTCCGCTTCATGCACAACAAAGGGGGAAGGTTATACATACATAGAGTCACGGGCTAGGTGCTATGATTGTTGCTCTGCTCCCCAAAAGGATTAATTCCATCCGCGCTTAAACCAAACCATACATTCCTTGCATCACCTACAAAGTCCCCCCACGTTCTCTCAATTTTTCTCCATTGTGACCCATCAGCGGGTGCTCTCAACTTCCCGTCTTTCTTACGATCCTCTTTGTCCCATCGCATCAACTTGGCGTGCTCTTTGTTTCTGAGCAAACATTTCAACCATGGTATTATAGGAGCATACCACATCACCTTGGTAGGAACCCTCTTCCTAGGGCGCTCACCGTCAGCGTCACCAGGGTCATCTCGTCTGATCTTATACCATAATGCACCGCATACCGGGCATGCGTTCAAATCCTCGTACGCACCGCGGTAGAGGATGCAGTCATTAGGGCATGCATGTATCTTTTGCACCTCAAATTCTAGAGGGCATAGAACCTTGTTTGCTCCGTAAGTACTGTCGGGCAATTTGTTATCCTTTGGAAGCTTCTTCTTCAATATTTTCAGTAGCTTCTCAAATCCGTTGTGAGATACACCATTGTCTGCCTTCCATTGCAGCAATTCCAGTGTGGTACCAAGCTTTGTGTTGCCATCTTCGCAACTTGGGTACAACCCTTTTTTGTGATCCTCTAACATGCGATCGAACTTCAACTTCTCCCTTTCACTTTGGCATTGTCTCTTTGCATCAACAAATGACCCGACGAAGATCATCATCGGGCACATCGATTGGTTCCTCTTGATCTTCAGCTTCTCGGATTGCAGCATCACCGTATTCAGGGAGCAGATAGTTGTCATCATCCTCTTCTTCTTCATTGTCTTCAATCATAACCCCTCTTTCTCCGTGCTTGGTCCAAACATTATAGTGTGGCATGAAACCCTTCTCAAGAAGGTGTATGTGAAGGGTTTTCCGGTTAGAGTAAGACTTCGTATTCTCACAGATAGGGCATGGACAACACATAAAATCATTCTGCTTGTTTGCCTCAGCCACTTCGAAAAAATTATGCACGCTCTTAATGTACTCGGATGTTCGTCTGTCATCGTACATGCATTGCCGGTTCATATGCGTGCATTACATATAATTAAGTGTGTCAAAAACCATTAAAGAATATCATGAATAGAGAAGTGACCAAATTAATAGAAGTTCATCATCACACTAAAACCAAAGTACAGTAGTGATCAAATGTTATTACTAAAAAAAAATACATAAAGTTCATACATAGTTCTCATTGAACAACATATAGCTCTCTAGAGCATCTAATTAAATCATACATTGAAACTATGTAAAACATTCCAATGCAACAACAAATGCGATCATAATCGCAACTAAGGTAACAATTGATCCATCGGCATAATGATACCAAGCCTCAGTATGAATTTCATATTTTCTAATCTTTCTAATCTTCAAGGGCATTGCATCCATCTTGATCTTGTGATCATCGACGACATCCGCAACATGCAACTCCAATTTCATCTCCTCCTCCTCAATTCTTTTCAATTTTTTCTTCAAGTAATTGTTTTCTTTTTCAACTAAATTTCACCCCTCGACATGAGGGTCGGTTGGAATTTCTGGTTCACATACCTCCTACATAAAAACATCTATATCTCGTTGGTTGGCATAATTGTCATAAACACTAAATGAAAGAAATAGTTATAAAAGATAATATATAGCACATCCGAATTATAGACAGGACGAGGGCTGACGGAGGCGGATACCAAAACCATGGCACTATATAATAACAAACAATAATAAAAGTAAGAAAACTATATAAGTATCTATCTAAATCATACAAGTAAGAATTTTTTTCTTTTAGAAAGAAGATAAGAACAAGAGGCTCACCACGGCGGTGCAGGTGACGATATCTGCGCAGGCGATCGACGGCGGTAAGGGTGGGGACGGGATAGGACGGACCGCCAAACATAGACAAATCTTGAGGAAAATGGAGCTTGGACAAGGAGCTTCGAGAGGATAAAGCTTAAGTGTGGCTCGGGCATTTCATCCAACACCTCATGTGCATAGGAGGTGAGCTAAAGCACCACAAACCTCTCCCACGGCCGGCCAAAAAAACAGAGCACTGGCTCTGTTTGCGGGCAGGGGCGGGGGTATATATAGGCCTCTCTTTAGTCCCGGTTTGTGGCTAAAATCGGGACCAAAGGACAACCTTTAGTCCCGGTTCCAGCGACCAACCGGGACTAAAGGTGTCAGGCCATGAGCGAGGCCCATTGGTCCTGGTTCGTGTCTGGAACCGGGACCAAAGGGGTCAGACGAACCGGTACCAATGGCCCCCGAGGCCTGGCCGGCGCCCTGGCCTCACGAATCAGGACTAATGCACCCTTTGGTCCCGGTTCGTGAGTCAACCGGGATTAATACCATTACCCAAGCCTCAACCAAAGCCCTGTTTCCTACTAGTGGCACTTGTATCCTAGACCTCTTATAAAAAGAAAGGGTAGACACATAATGTAACCTATGCCAACATAAGACCTTGTACAATGCAAGGTGCTTAGAAGAGATTCTTAGAGAAATAAACCATGCTTTCCTTAAGCACCGATGCTTATTTGTCCTGGGTAGACGCTTAATTAGACGTCTGTATAGAAATAGGCATCGGTGCTTCAGAAAAATCCGGTTTATTTTTCTAAGCACCTCCCTAAGCATTTAGCATTGTACAAGGCCTAATAGCATAGGAACGCAGGGGGAGCCGGCGGCGTGTGCCGGCGCCCGGGCTGCTGGGGTGCGGTATTGTAGCGGTGCCATTGGGAAGAGCACCCGTAGTTAAGCCTCAGGGATGTAGCCAAGATGGTAAATCTCATTAACAAATTTCGATGCAGTGCTCTTGTAATTGCTTGGTCCTTGATAGATCAGCTATGCACCTTGGATTTATTCTAACATTACTCCTGTGAAAGATGAGTACTCCATCCGTCCCATATTAATTCACCCTCAAACGGATGTATCTGTCACTCTATATACATCCATTTCCGTGCCAATTAATATGAGACGGATATAGTACTCCCTCCGTTTTTATTTACTCTGCATATTAGAGTTGACTGAAGTCAAACTTAGTAAACTTTGACCAAATATATAGAAAACAATATAGACATTTATCATAACAAATCTATATTGTGTGAAAGTACATTCTATAATAAATCTAATAGTGTTGATTTGTTATTGTATAGGTTAATATTTTTGTTTAAAAACTTTGTCAAACTTTACAAAGCTTGACTTTGACCAAAGCTAATACGCGGACTAAATAAAAACGGAGGGAGTACTAGAGTATGTGCTTATGAGTTGCTCCCATGCTTTCTCCACTAAAGTTTATCTGGAAAAGCCCAAACAATTTTCCCGGTCAAACTTTGCTAGAGTAGACTACACACATAGTAGAGTACATGGGATACCATTCAGATTTTTTTCATATGTAGTGTAAAGAGAGTCCAACGACAGAAAACAGCAAAGGTAATTAAAACTAATTAACTTAGAAGCACCATAAATATTGGATACCGGTGCATTTTTCCATCCTTCTTCTACTCCGTGTTCCACACACCCACTTGTCCTAGTTAAAGTCATCCATGGAGACTTTTCCATTTTGCCAAGAATCCCCGTAAGCCTTGGCAGTGGCCAGCATAGTTAAATTTGTCCTGAGACCGGCCAACAACTTATCACATCAATCCCCTCAAAAAAAACTTATCGCATCAATCCCAGACATGGAGACCGCCATATCTGCAGTTGCAAATGAACTCATGAGGCTGGTCGTAATGGGGAGTATATGATACTAGTATATGATACTACCTTCGTAATGCATAGTATCATAAACTAGTATCTTAGTTGCTCTTATTTATTGTCATGCATGACACATACTAAATAAAAAAATTTATAACACAGTATCATAATATGATACTCAACTCTCTCTTTCTTTATTTATATCTACGTCACCTCATCAAAATTGTCTAGTTAACATGCATGATACTAGTTATGATACTCCCATAACGACTAGCTCGAGTCAGTTCATCTCTTTCCTGATAAACAAGTTCAACTCCTTGAGTCATGCCCAATCAGAGGAGAAGGTGGTGCAGAGGTTGCAGCACCTCCTGACGAGAGCTAGGACCATCATTGAGGAGGTAGACACGCGATATATAACCAACTCCGGGATGATAATGCAGCTCAAGAAACTCTCAGAGGCCATGTACCGCGGATGCTGTGAGCTGGACAACTTGAGGTACCATGCCTTTCATTGGTTGACAGTGCAGGCTGCGACAAGGTTGGCATCAATGACTCGTCTGGCAGCAGCTTGCAGTTAGCCATTCCTTTTCAAGCGTTCTCGAACAACAATGACAAGGCAATGCGTCTCGAGTCACATGGTGCCTTGAAAAGTTTTAGGAATTGCTATGGCTAATATCAGAATTTATTATTCTTCTGCGTGGATCTGAGCGCATGTCCGGTAGGCTATATGAGGTTTATCTTTAAATTGACAATTTCATGTTCGGCTGACACGCTGAGAAGCAAAACCTGTTGAGCTTCTTGCTGGAGCACAATTGCCCTCCTGGTGATCATGCACCGGCAGTTCTTCCAATAATAGGTGGTGTCGCACCGAAAGGGTTCGGTCACACTTCTCCTCTATTTTGCACTTGAATGGACACAACCTCCTGACCATACTTGACCATTGATGGACCTTGTTTGGGACGATGTTGGTAGTTATTGAGTTTGCTTCTGATGTACGCGACGATGAATGGAACATGTTTTACTTATTTGCCATTAGAGTGGGCAGAGGAACCAAAATCATCATCCTACGTAGACTTCAAATGTTAGCCTGGTTCGGATCGGTGAAACCTATTTTTCTAAGTGGTCTGTCTTGCGATGAGGTGAGGTACCTTGTCAAGACACTATCATTCGTGAGTGTAGACCCTACAGAACATCCACGGTTAGTACAACTAGCAGAAGAATTTACCAAGCTGTTGCACAATGCGCCAGGTACACTTCTTGCAACAAATATGATTGCGTATGTGTTGAGAATGAACGTCAGTGTTCAGTTTTGGCGTTGCATATTGGACAAGGGACTAATATATGTGCATGCTTAAGGACCAAGCCCCTCTAGTGGACATGACGGACTATGCTTTGTATCCACTTAGCATGATAGCTTGTACTCCTAATGTTTCAATCAAGAAAGAATTGCCAAGTCTGACATTTGGGGAACTTACGTGGGATCCTAGTGTTACGCCAAAACAAGACATCATTCTAATTGCATGGGAATCAAGGATACCACCTCATAATTCATTTCCTCATTTTGTTACAAGTCATGCCCAGGTTACACATGAAGGTGGTGCCTTCCCAGGGAGGAAGCGGAGAGGAGCGCCAATCTAATTTTGTTTCAAAACTCTTGGACCTCTTGTTGTATTATTTTTGGTAGATGTGAAATGGATGTGTTCAGATGGCCATGAAAAAGCTATTTTTAGGTGTGATTGTATACCATTCAATGTACTGGAGATCTATAATAAAATGGTATGCTCTATCAGAACCAAGCATGCCCTGCACTTCTTTTATAACCAACAATTTCATCTCACAGCATTGTACAAATCGTGATCCATACACGAAGGTGAGAAAACTGAACTGAAATTAAAAAAGAATGTTTGCTGGAGTGTTGGACACTGAAAGTTCTGAACATTTAGAAAACCGTTTGCTGCACTGGTTTGGCTCCCCGGCCACAACGGGAGGCTAAACGGGATAGAGAAGCTCTAAATCTGAAGCTAGAAAAAATATGAGAAAAGTGTCATTTGCTTCACCAAAAAGAGGTGAGAAAAGTGCATGTTTACTATTGTCGAGAGCAAAATCAGATTTGCTCATCAACATAAGACTAGTTGAGCCAAAAGGCCACGTGCAGACTCACTTGACCACACTTTCAGGATTAGGTTCTGAGGAACCAAAAAGGAATGATACCTATATTATTTGTATGAGAGACACTACACAATGCTTGCTTCTCAATCTAAGAAAAAACAACCATAGTGCGAGTTCAAACAGATATCTACTTGTGTGCACGGATTCAAACTTCTGTGTGAAAAAGGGCAAAATAAAACCAAATGGTGCCGTGATCAGGGTTTTGGTTACCGCTCGAAATTTCAACATTTACCATGGTTACCGCATATTTCAGTCCCCCTCGGTAAACGGGCATTTCCAGCAAAAAAATCGATTTTTTGAATATTTTGAATTCAAACGCTCAATGTATAGTAAAGGGTGGCAGCACCAGCATGCGCGTAGACAACGTTCCACTGAGCTAGTAGTTCCTTTATGATAAATATAAGTTCAAGTGCTATACATATATATTTTGAAATAATTTGAATTCAAAATTCAATTATAAATTTCAGTCGAAATTCGTTTGAAATTTTCTCGAAATTTCGTGGTAACCATGGTAACCACATTTACTGGTCCCCCTCGGTAAAAATGCCCCATTCGGTAACCAAAACCTTGGCCGTGATCTCCTACGGCGAAAAACAGGTTACAAATTTAAAACTGAGTTACAATTGAAGATCACCACGAGAATGGACTTCTATGGTCGAGCATGAACAGATACGCACACCCCAGGTAAGTAGTTTAGTGATTGTACTAATAATGATATAAGATGATAAAATCAGCCTGGCTTGCCTTTCTAGGCCAGATGACATACATGAAAAAGAAGAAACCAGCTTGGCTTGTCTTTCCAGTAAAGGAGCGCACTTCTGCTAACAAGGACGGCCAATAATGATAAAATTGACTGGACAAGGCGGTCCTGAGAATCCGGGCTCTGCAGTGCCACTGCTGAGCTGCCGGGCATGGCAGTCGTTGCTTGGAAATAAACATCAGATCAAGCAACACTTTTTACCATTGTGGAAATCAACATCGGGTCAAGCTACACCTTTACTTACCCTTGTGGACATCAACATCAGGTCAAGCCTGACATCTGACGAATGCACAGATGTAACGTTTTTCGATTAAAGACTGAATTAGTACAGAATAAACCACACATAACCAATCAGGTTCTGAAAAAACCAAAAGACAACAGTACAAACAAACAGTTTGCCTGTGCCCTGAGAGATTACTGAAGTATATGGAGCTGTGATTCTCATCATCACTAACCAAGATAGAAAGTAAGCATATCGTTTCTTGTCGATGTGTCGCCCCTTGCTTCTCCACTCAAGTCCTTCTCGAAAAGACCGAAACAATTTCCACGTACGGTCAAACTTTGCTAGAGTGAGTGGTCAATATTCTATGCTGCTTAGCTTTCCATGTCACATGTCAGGACATTTAGACAGGTATCCTTCTGTCACCCACCATCTTGTCGCGATCAACTACTTATAAATCTCTGGAGACTTCTCCATTTTGCAAAGATTCTCTGTGAGACTTGTTCGGCAGAGGTCACTTAAATTGTCAATAGAGAGAGTTGCTTTGAACAGGAAACAAGACCAAGTTTGTCCATCGTCCAAGTTGCAGCAGATGAAAATTCTTCTCCATTACCATAGTGCAGATCAACATCATGGTTTTCACTTTCAGTGAGTTTCATTGAAATTCGCTGAATTTCATTTATTTCGGTAGACACTGAAATATTACATTTTGGCCAAAATATTTCAGGAATTTCAGTAGTACACAACAAATCAAATAGTTTTCAAAATATTTTTTGAAATTTTAAATATGTAATTAAATTCAAGTAAATATGTCGGCCATTTGGCCGAAATGCAAACTGAAATCACAGAAATTCAGTGATTTCGGTTGGTGCTGAAATTTTCTCGAAACTGAAATTGAAAATCGTGATCAACATCAGGTCAAGATTGACCTATATGAAAAATGCTCACAGTGCAAGTTTTTTTTATTAAACACTGAACTAGCACAAAGGTGAAAATGACAAGTATCCTTGTGTCGCCCACCCACTCGTCACAGTCAAAAGTCAAGCATGGAGACATTTATATTTCGTGAAGACTCTCTGCAAGACTTGGCAGATGCCAGCCTATAAATTTGTTAAAAAGCCGACCAGTTGATTACCTAATTAATTCCGGCCATGGAGGTTGCCTTGTCTGCTGTTGCAGGTGAACTAGTGAGCCGTTTCATCTCCTTCCTGCTGAACAAGTACCATGCTAGCCGTCCACACTCGCAGGAGAAGGTGATGGAGAGGTTGCAGCATCTCCTGGTGAGAGTTTGCACCATCGTCGAGGAGGCGGACACACGGTACATAACCAACTCCGGGATGATGATGCAGCTCAATATGCTCTCAGAGGCCATGTACCGAGGATATAGTGTGGTGGACAACTCAAAGTATCGTGCTCTCCAAGACGGGGCAAGCTCTGACAAGGTTAGTAGCAAGGACTCATCTATCGGGGGCTTGTATTTAGCCAAGCGTTCTCGAACAAATAATAAGGGCACACACCTTGAGTTGCATTGTGCCTTGGAAAGCTTGGAAATTGTTGTTGCTAACATGGCAGAATTTGTGATCCTTCTGGGTGGATGCGAGCGCATGTCTCGTAGGCCATATGATGTTTATCTTTACATAGATAACTTCATGTTTGGCCGGCATGCTGAAAAGCAAAAGCTCTTGAGCTTCTTGCTGCAGCACGACGACCCTCCTGGTGATCATGTACCGGCAGTTCTTTCGATTATTGGTGGTGCAACAACTGGGAAGAAAACTTTGGTTGCTCATGTGTGCGGCGATGAAAGGGTTCGTCTGCGCTTCTCCTCTATATTGCACTTGAATGGAGACAACCTTTTAAGAATACTTGACCACGGAAGGACTGTGAAAGGGATGATGTTGATCGTTATTGAGTTTGTTTCTGATATAGATGACGATGACTGGGAAAAGTTTCACTCATTTCTCATAAGAATTGGAAGAGGAAGCAAGATCATCATTGTAAGTAGAATTAAAAGATTGGCCCGGTTTGCATCGGTGAAGCCGATTTTCTTAAGTGCTCTATCTCACGATGAGTTGAGGTACCTTTTCAAGATAATGGCATTCGGAAGCGTAGACCCGACAGAACATCCACGGCTACTTCAGCTCGCGGATGAATTTGCCAAGGTGTTGCATAGTATGCAAGCTTCACTTGTCGAAACAACTGTATTTGCAGATGCGTTAAGAAGGAGTCTGCATGTTCAATCTTGGTGTGGCATATTGGACACGGGGATAAGATTCCTTAAAAGGAACCTCTCCTTGTATGGTATGCAGCCAAGAATAGCGCTCCTAGAACAAGGCCATCCAGTGGACATAACGGATGTTACTTCTCATCCACACAGCATGGCACCTTATACAATGAATGCTTCGATCGAGAAACCGCCAAGTGTGACTGCTACGGAACTTCTAACAGATCCTAGTGTTAGACCAAAAGGAGACTTCATTCTCATTTTATGGGAATCAAGGATACCCCCGCACGAATCATTTGTATATTTTGTTACAAGTCGTGCTCAGGATACACATCATGGTAGCACCTTGCCAGGGAGGAAGCGACGAGGAGTGCCGGTCTAATTTTGTTTCAGAACTCTTGTAATGTAAATCTTGTTGTATTTTTTTTTATTCAGAATAAACGGATGTGTTCATGTATACCATTGAAGTAATAAATGTACTAATGATTTCAGTTAACGTACCATAAACTTGTACATTTTATCAGATCCAGCGATCCACCACCTGCTCTTTTTAGATAGCGAACAAACGACATCATCCAATGTGACAGTACCGACTACCACTCCTTACTATCACTAGCGAGTGAACTCTAAGTAAAGTGACTTACTAATTATATGTTGTGCTGTTTCGTGGATGTGGAATGCATGAAAACTTGGATCAGGTCAGATTACAGTTGCAACAGCAGGATAAGATTGGATTAAGAAGTCTGCGAGGCGCCGGCATCCTTCCCAGGCTGAAAGCAGAAATATTCTGATAAAATTTCAGAAACTGCCGCAACGAGCATCTGAGGATAATGATTTAAGTTTGAGGTGTATATGGTGTGGATATTCGCAGTAACATCAACAGTCTCCTGACCTGTCGGAACGAGCATCCTAGCACAAGTCCAGAAGCCAAGAAACAGGAGGGACAAAAACAATTTCTTGTAGGAAGACAGCTGCTAGTTTGGAATAGCAAACAAAACCAAGTTGTCGATCGTCTAAAACTTTCCAGAACCGAAGAGTGGAACCAGAAAATACGGTACAGTCAGCTGTCTAGCTAGACCTGAAACAAGACGGAAATCACAAGCTTTGTTTTTCTTAAGGAAACTGCTTGCTATGTCGACTTGAATAATAAACACTTAAACAGTGATGGTAATGCGCTCTGTTACACTATGTCAGTTACAATATCCCATAACACTAGCTATAGCACATTCAAGACCTGACAATATTGGAGGTCACTTCTGTGTGAAATCCACGCGAAAAAACTAACAGAAAAAGCGTCTAATATGGGCTGTTAGAGCAACTTCAATGGGGCGACCCATTTCGTCCGCCCACATCCGTTTGGGTCGGCACGGACAAAAATGGCGGACCAACGCGCCGACCCAAACGGACGCGCGTCCGTTTTTCGTCCGCGGGCGATCCATTCCAGGCCCAATTTTGAGCCGGATTTGCGTCGGCGCGGACACGAGATTTAACGCTGGCGGCAGCGCTTACTCCTCTTCCGGGCCCGCCGGTCGGTGGCGACCACCAACATCCCCCCAATTTTCCCAAAACGCTCCAGCCAGCGCTTCCGCCCCAACCAGCCATGGAGGACGCCATCGACCTCGACCTCGACGCCGGCCTCGCCTCCCTCGCCTCGTCCGGCTGCCGCCCCTCGAAAAAGGCAAGCCTCGTGCCCCGTGCAAGACCGCCGCGGCGACCAAGCCGAAGAAGGCGCTGACGCCCGAACAGCGGGCAAGGGAGTCGGCCAAGAGGAAGGGTCGGAGGCACGCAGCAGGAGTTCACCAACGACCGTGTCGCCGCGGTAACGAGGGAGGCACTCTACATGCTGGGGGTAAACCCTAGCCAGCACAGCGTCCTCCAAGCCGCCGTCTCCGCGGCCAGCACCGGCTCGTCGGCGTTTCCACGTCTACCCGCAGGCCTCCCGCCTCTCCGGGGAGTGCTCACCCGATGTGAGCGTGGTCGCGCCTTCCACGCCCGCGCCCGCACCCATCGACCTCAACGCCACCCCGGTGGTCGGTGGCTCGTCGTCCGGCGGCACGAGGAAACGCTACGACAGACACCGGCAAAGCGGGCTCCGGACACCGTAACTCGCTCGAGAAATGCCGTCCGCCGTCGACGTGGACTACATGCAAAACCTCATCTTCGAGGGTGGTGCGCCGGGCGCTGGCTACGATCCCGACGAGACACAAAGCCAAGACGGCCAGGGGGCGTTCACGCCGGCCGCTGGCTATGATCTTGAGCAGGCGGCTTTCATGCGTGATCAGGTCGGCATCGACCTGGACGGCTTCCCACTTGACCACGCGTTCCCAGACGACTACGGGCTAGAGGAAGAGGACGAGTGTGACATCGAAGTGTAGCCTTTGTTCGAGGACGAGCTCGCCAACCAAGCCGCTGGTCCTAAGCCGAAGCGCAAGAGCAAGCGCATCGGCGCATACAACCGCCGAGGACAAGCTTCTTTGCAGTGTTGGCAAGACATTGGACAAGACAAAAGGCGGGCACCGAGCAAAAGCATTCGACCTTTTGGACTCGTGTGCACCGCGAGTTTCATGAGCGCAAGAAGTTTCCACCTTACCAATTTGTGAGCACGCGCGGGCGGGTCTCCATTTCCAAGCGGTGGAGGGTGATCCAACAAGAGTGCAATAAGTTTTGCGCCACCCTTGTGAGCGTCAAGGCCCGCCCCTTGAGCGGCATCGGCGTGCAAGACATGGTATGATAGCAAGCAAGCCGGCCTCTTTTGTGCCATCAAGATCATTCTTTTACGTCTTCATTTGCTATCACTTGCCCATATGCTTGCATGGAAATATTTTGTAGGCATTTCAAGCTTTGGAGGCATTCAAGGTTCAACACAATGGCAAGTGCTTCAACCTCTCCCATTGCTATCGGGTCATCAAGGACGAAGAGAAGTTCAAGGCACAATATGCCGCGCTCAAGGCACGTGGGGGAGGGCGCCGTGGAGGATGTTGGGGAGGCGAGCCAAGACGACCATGGGGAAGACCAACTCCAAGAAGGAGGACAAGCGAGATGCGGCCACCAATGCCTTGATCGCAAGCGTGAACGGCATGATGAATAAGGACTCAAGGGAGGAGGAGCGTCGGCGTTTCAAGGCGGAGCAAATGGATGCTTTCATGGAGATCCAAAGGAGGAGGCTTGATCTTGACGCCGAGAAGCAAGCCAAGATGTTCGAGCTCGAGGCGGATAAGCAAGCCAAGATGCTAGAGATCGAGGCCGCCAACGCCAAGACAAAGACGAAAGAAGTGGCTCTTCCAAGCATGATGACCGGGGGGAAGATCATGAAGGTGGATCTCAACGCCTTGTCACCAAGGAAGAGGCCATGGTTCAAGAAGATGCAGGCCGACATGCTCAAGTTCGAGGATGAGTGATCTATGGCCTCGAGGGCCATCTTTTTGTATGCCGGTAGGTGTGCCGGCATGACCACGGGAGCCGCGATGGCGTGGTCGAACTCAAGTCCCATCATTGTGTGCTGGCATGTGTTCCGGCCGGCTGGCGAGTACGCCAGCATGAACTGTGGTATTTTCTGAAGCCGGCATAGTATGCCGACGCTGGCATGGTGCCGGCTGAGACATGGCCGCTAGCATGATCAGCCGCGGGCCTTTTTTATTTAAAAATTGAATGCGAACATGAAATGGGTAGGAGCGTTGGGGGCATTGCCGACCCAAATGCAAAACTGGGCGGACGCCGGGGGGCGGCCGACCCAAACGGACAAAAAGCGAACAAATGCGCCGTCCGTTTGAATCGCCCTATTGGAGGTGCTCTTACTAAATTCAGTCCAAAGCCTGTTTCAGCAGCACTGAAAAGAGGACCCGTTTGAGCCCACCAAATTATGAGTCTGGTTGCTATACGGACCACTCCATCTGAACGCAGCCAGCGTCCGGCTGCGACACAGGTGGCGGACAGTGTCGCCTGCTGTCAGGAAACCCCCCAAAGCATATCAGACAGGTAATGGCCACTGACAAGGGTTTCTGTGGAGTTTGTTTTCTTTGATAATAAATGAATCATTGTCTGCTGTCTTCAGTCCAACGGTACTTGTTGTCGCTTAGTCTGAGTTTTATTACGAAGAATATAACAGCACAAAATCCCCATTGACATGCCTACCTAGGAGCAATGGATATATAAGTGGTCAAATTGTACTATATATTTGTGCAGGCTTTTACTGTAATGATTTGTGATCAAAATAAACTATGAAATCCAAAATAAATAGACGCAGCTCTGAAGGTCTGGGCTGTGAGCACATGTATCTCTATGTTAGTTGAGCTTGTTAGGTTGATCTCTCTCCCGTTCGAACCCAGCGGGTCAAACGGGCCCCTGACTCGCGCCCTGATCGGGGGCGCCCAACCAAACCATGGTTGGTGGGCCCCTGTGACCCGCGCTATATAAACAGAGGTGGGGGCCGGGGCACGACTTACAAGGTTAATCACTGCCACAATCCCCACCTACAATCCCTACCGATCTAGGGTAAGCGCGGTGCTCACGGGAAGCACACCACCGCCGCCATCTCAGTCCACATCGCCGCCGTCTCGACACCATCATGGCCGGCGCTGGATCGAGTTCATCCGCACCAGGAGAAGGTAGGTTACCGGATGATCTAACCGACCCGATCCAAAGCACTCTATCAATGGTATCAGGTAGCCAGATCGGGCTAGATGATTTCGGTACAAAGAAACAAAAACAGAAAAGAAAAGGAGATCCCCTTCCCAAGAACCCTAACCAGAGGGCAAAGAAATCTCAAAGAAAGTTGTGCCGCCGCTCCGGCCGCGCCGTTCCTCTCGACTCCGAATCGCATCGGCACGCCGAGGATCCGGAACGAAGAACACTACCCCGCAAGGGGCAAAGGGCACCACCTCCGAACCGCTTGACGGCGGCGCGCTCTCCTTCGGGAGCTTGCGCACACCAGCAACGGGGACGGGGGAGGCGCCGCTGTATCGCACAGAAGAGCAGAGCAGGGCTCTGTTGGCGTCTCTGATCCCTCTCTCACACTGGTTTCGGTGGATGGGGCAAAAGAAAAAGAAAAAGGTGGAGCCTCGATGCACTCTGTCTCTGTCTCTCGCGGATGGAACGGAGAAGGGGAAGGGGAAGGCTCGCGCGGCGCGGCTCGAGCCGTCGCCGGCGGCCGGCGTGACCCCAACCCGCCCCATCGGGATCTCTCTGATCTCTCTCACTCTCTCTGCTGCGGGAGAAGGGGAGGTACAGAGGACAGAAAAAAAGGGGAAGGGGAGAAGGAATGAAGAGGGCTCGCGCGGCACAGCAGCATACGTCGCCGTCGGCGGCTGGCCGGTGGCCAGTGCGCTCCGCCCCGAGCGGGCGAGAGCGGCGCGAGAGAAGCGAGAGAGCGAGACAGAATGGGCTAGGGTTCGACCGGGATCGGTCGGCTCCTGGTTTTGTTCGAGCGAAAGGAGCGCTGGTCCGTCGGATTAGATCCGACGGCCACAGAGAAACCCTAGCGCCACATATGGGCTGTTGGGCCAAAAGAGGAGGCTGCGCTGGGCAAAGGCCAGCGGCCCAGGCCGAGGCCGAGCTCGGCTTGCGAGCGTGCGGGGGAGCAGGCCGTGGGCCGGCCGGGGCTGCCGTTTTCTTTTGTTTAGTTCATTTTTATCTTGTTTTTTTGGGCAAATTACAGTACAGTTTTCTGTTCAAAATAATCCAACGAAAATTTGTTCAGAAAATAGAATAGTAAACAGGAAAAAGTTTCTGAAAATGAAAATAGAAAAAATTCAGAAAAAGAAATGTCATGAATTTTTACAAAGGAAATAAAAAAAGTTCATGTTTTTTTATTAGGTCAAAGAAAAGTTTCTGTAAAGATTAAAAAGTTCATGAATTTTTATTCATGTTTTTCCGCTGCGTAAATAATTATTAGTGCTCTTTAAAGAAAATAAAAGTTTAGATATAATTATGTTTTCAAGAGCATGTTAAAGTAATTATTGAAATGATATGATTATGTTATTTTTTATGACCAACGTTATTAATAACATGATCATGTTTTATTATGAAAATTTAAAGGTGCATTTATTTCTAATATTTTGCCCAACGGTAATATAGATTTAATTGCATAGACAATTGTATGTTTAATTTGACCAATGTTAGATTATCACATATGATTGTTATACTGATGTCACTTAAATTGTGATTTCAGGAGGCTTTCACTTGATGAGTTGCCTAAAAGAAGTTCCGACACTCAGAGGTGACAACCGCATTGAGTGGAGGAAGAAAGTTGAACTGGCATTTGTTTGTGCTGATCTTGACTGGGTTGTGGAGAAACCACAGGCCGAGACCACAGAGCCAGTAAGAGAGGCCACTGATGATGATGCTGCATGGGCTAAAAAGAAGGGGGACTATGCTCCTTTGGAGCAATCCTACCTCATAGATAACCAAAAGTGGGTCAATGCAAACAAAAAGTGCATGGCATTTATAAAGAATACAATCCAGAGCACCATTGTGGGCTCCATTGCAGAGTGCACTTCCGCAGGGGAGTTGCTTACAAAGATAAAGAGCAGTTCACTCGGCTCTTCAAAGATATATGCCACCCAAGTGTTAGAGCAACTGGTGACACAATGCTACACGGTGGTAGTCATGGAATAAGAGAGCACATCCTGAGGATGAGCAATATGGCAGCAAAGCTAAAGCCCATGGATGAGGATCTAGAGATCAAACCAAAGCTCCTGGTCCACCTGGTCATGGCTTCACTGCCAAAGGAGTTTGAAACTTTTGTTGTAAACTATAATATGTCACCTAGAACATGGGACATTGAAAAGACAATAGCAATGTGTGTCCAAGAAGAGGACAGACTCAAAGACGCACATGGTGGTTCACTCAACTATGTGAAGGATTACAAGAAAAAGAACTACAATCAAAACAACAAAAGTTCTCCTTCAAAGAATGTAAAGCCCCTATCAAGATCAAGATCAAGAACAGCCTTTCTCGGTGGACAAAGACACTTGTCTCCACCGCAAGCGAAAAGGGCATTACAAGAAAGATCGCGCTTTGCTTGGCTGAAGTCAGTCATGGCAAAAAGAGGTAACAATATAGTTTCATTTGTAAATGAATCCTTGTATACAGTTTTCAAAATCCACTTGGTGGATTGATTCAGAGCAACTGTTCATGTTGCAAATTCTTTCTGAGGATTCCATTCGACGAGAACTACGCTAAGAAGCGAAAAGACGCATTGAAGTGGCAAACGGAGTTGAAGCGAAGTTGAAGCTGTCGGTGACATCTCCTTGGAGTTAGTCATGGCGGATTCAATCTTCTACTTAGAGATGTTTTATTTGTTCCATCATGTCATAGAAACTTAATTAGTGTTTCTTGTTTGGACAAAGATAGTTATGAATGTCATTTTGGACATGGCAAGTGTGCCATTTGGTATAATAATGCTTATGTGGGTGATGCTTTACTACATGATGAGCTTTATTTGTTATCACTTCGTGAAAAAGTTTATTCCGTTTGCAACGTGAAAGAAAATGTTTCCGCGTCGAATAAAGAGCAAAAGAAAAGAAAAAGAGCATTCGACTCATCGAAATTATGGCACTGTCGCTTGGGCCATATTTCGAAGGGGAGAATAGAAAGATTAGTCAAAAGTGAAATTCTTCCTCCGTTAGAATTTTCAGACTTAGAACATTGCATAGATTGCGTTAAAGGAAAGTACGTAAAACAAATCAAAAAAGGTGCAATCCATAGCACAGGCACACTAGAAATCATCCACATCGATATTTGTGGACCATTTCCGTGAAAAGTGTGGATGGATATGACTCGTTCATAACATTCACAGATGATTACTCTCGCTATGGATATATTTATCCAATCAAAGAAAGATCTGAAGCGTTGGATAAATTTAAAATATTCAAAGTTGAAGTTGAAAATCAGCATGATAAAAGAATAAAGATAGTTAGGTCCGACCGGGGGAGAGTACTACGGTCGGCACACTCCATATGGCCAAGTCCTGGACCTTTTGCAAAGTTCTTGCGAGAGGCGGCATAGTTGCCCAGTATTCAATGCCGGGCGAACCTCAGCAAAATGGAGTAGCTGAAAGGCGCAACCGTACACTTATGGATATGGTGCGCATCATGATGAGTTATTCCACCAACTTGCCATTGGGATTATGGATGGAGGCGCTTAAAACCGCCATTCACATTCTCAATAGAGTACCAAGCAAGTCGGTGCCCAAAACACCGTACGAGCTATGGACATGAAGGGTGCCATCCCTACAACACTTCAGGGTGTGGGGGTGCCTCACTGAGGCCAAAATGTTTAATCCAAACATTGGAAAGTTAGATCCCAAAAGCAGTGAGTTGCCACTTCATTGGCTATCCAGACAGATCAAACGGTTTTCATTTCTACCGCCTGCAGATATACAAAGTTTGTAGAAACGAGACATGCAGTCTTCTTAGAGGACGAAATGATGAGGGGAGCTTGGTAGCTCGGAAAATTGATCTTGAGGAGAAGAGGGTGCATGCACCTAATCCGATGATCCAGGAGCCATTTTTCTCACTATCAGTTGCAACTCCACCCATGACAACTATGGGGGCAGACCCGGAACCTGTCCATCAGGATCCGACTGAACCCGTTGTTGAGCATGAAAGGGAGGTGTAGTAGCAAATTTTAGAAGAAGTGCGGAAGTTGAGGCACAGAATGTGCCGTAAATCGAGGCCCTTAGAAGGTCTACAAGACCAAAAAGTCAGCTATTTATACCGACTTTAAAGTTTATAACACAGAAATGGTTCATATGGAAAAAGATCCCACCTCATACGAAGAAGCCATGAGAAGCCCTCATTCATCGATGTGGATGAAGGCAATGGAAGACGAGATGAAATCAATGAGTTCCAAAGATGTTTGGGACTTAGAGGAAATTCCTAAAGGAGCCAAATCAGTAGGCTGCAAATGGGTCTACAAAATTAAGTATGACTCTAAAGGGAATATAGAAAAATATAAATCACGACTCGTGGCAAAAGGATTTACACAAAGAGAAGGGATAGATTACAAAGAGACATTTTCTCTGGTCTCATGTAAGGATTCCTTCAGAATCATAATGGCATTAGTTGCTCATTTTGATTTAGAGTTACATCAAATGGATGTAAAGACGGCATTTCTCAACGGAGATTTAAAAGAAAATGTCTACATGAAACAGCCCAAGGGTTTTATCATGGAAGGCAAGGAAAATATGGGATGCCGCCTCAAGAATTCCATTTATGGATTAAAGCAAGCCTCTAGGCAGTGGTATTTAAAGTTTAATCAAACGATTAAAAGTTTTGGATTTAAAGAAAATATTGAGGATAACTGCATTTATGCAAAGTTTAAAAATGGGAAATATATTTTCCTAACCTTGTATGTGGATGACATTCTGCTTGCTAGCAGTGATGTTAGTCTACTACAAGAAACAAAGAAGTTCTTATCCTCGAATTTTGACATAACAGATCTTGGTGAAGCATCATATGTTTTGGGCATAGAAATTCACCGAGATAGAAACAATGGAGTCTTAGGACTATCGCAGAAAGCATATTTAGAAAAGGTTCTTAAAAAGTATAATATGCATGCGAGTAAAGCCACACCTGCTCCTATAGTTAAGGGCGATAGTTTTGGGAAATTCCAATGTCCCAAAAACCGACGAGATCGATCAAATGAAAGGAGTACCATATGCTTCGGCAGTTGGCAGCTTGCAGTATGCACAAGTGTGCATTCGCCTGACTTAGCCTTTATCACCGGGTACTCGGTAGATATCAAGAGAATCCAGGCATAGAAACCTTTGGAAGATGGTAAAGAAAGCATTGCGTTATGCGCAAGGCACGAAGGACTACATGCTAACATACAGGAGATCTGATTCCCTAGAGATAAAAGGGTATTCAGACGCAGATTTTGCGGGGGACAAAGATGATAGAAAATCCACGTCAGGATACGTATTCACCCTCGCTGGGGGAGCTATTTCATGGAAAAGCTCCAAACAGTCGACAGCTGCATCATCCACGATGTATGCAGAATTCATAGCATGCTTCGAAGCCACGGGGCAGGCGATATGGCTAAAGAAATTTGTACCCGACTTGAAAGTGGTAGATTGTATTCACAAACCACTAAATATGTACTGCGACAATCAGCTCAGCGGTATTTTACGCTCACAACAACAAGTCGAGTAATACTGCCAAAACAATAGAGATAAAGTATTATGTTGTGAAAGATAAAATCCAGGATCAAACTATAAGTCTCGAGCATATAAAGACAAAAGATATGCTTGCGGATCCGCTAACGAAAGTCTTACCACCCAATGTGTTCAAGGAACACTTAGCCGGCATGGGTTTAAGGGAAAGCCTTATGATTCCTGGATAGGCCATAAGGAACAGAATTTGTTTCTGAACAAAACGTATGTTGTAGCTAAATGATTCTATCGGCAATTGAGCTATGACGATGAAACATGCTCTGTGTACCAATATGTGATGAAACAAATAAACTAGAAAGTATAAAGTTAAAAGTAAAGTTGAGATCAAGGGGAAGAATGTTAGGTTGATCTCTCTCCCGTTCGAACCCAACGGGTCGAACGGGCTCGACTTCAGCCTGATCGGGGGCGCCCAACCAAACCATGGTTGGTGGGCCCCTGTGACCCGTGCTATATAAACAGAGGTGGGGGCCGGGGCACGACTTACGAGGTTAATCGCTGCCACAATCCCCACCTACAATCCCTACCGATCTAAGGTAAGCGCGGTGCTCACGGGAAGCACACCACCGCCGCCATCTCAGTCCACATCGCCGCCGTCTCGACACCGCCATGGCCGGCGCTGGATCGAGTTCATCCGCACCAGGAGAAGGTAGGTTACCAGATCTCCTAGCCCACTCCGATCTAAGGTCTATCAGAGCTCACTAATTCTACTCAAAGAGTAAACACTTAAACTGCCTCACCACCCACTTCCACCGTCGCGGCAGGGGAGAAGTGCTTGGTAGCGTGTACCTGGTGAGCCTGTGGATGAGCACCTTCATGGAAAGCGGCAGCCGGCGAGTATAGCAGTACACAATGCTATCCGCTTTTTCTTGACTTATTACTTGTGCCCAAGAATTCAAACTTCGGTGAGGAAAATGGAAAAAGAAAAGAACAGCAACAACGGGCTAGAAATTTAGAACAGAATTATAATTCAAGATTAGTTTGACACAAGCTTGAAGGAAACTCAACTTCCTTTATGGTGAAGCATGAACAGAGACACCCCAGGTAGTATACAGGTAAGCCTGCAAAAGATATTCATCATCACTGACGTATGGAGTTGGGATTCTCATCATCACTGACAAAGGTAGAAAGGGGGCATATCGTGTCCTTGCCAACGAGTTGTGTCATGATTCTCCATTGAAATTCAGCTAGAAAAGCCCAAACAATTTCCACGGTCAAACTTTGCTAGAGTAGGGTGGATGATATTCCTCGTGTGTAAAATGTAAAAGGGAGCCCCAAGAAAGACAAATGCACAAATAATTAAATATACATTTTGCTATCGAACCACGATAATTTGGACCTATTGTGAGTATAAAAATAGGTTAATTATCCTTTTGCCCTCAGTGGTGTCCATGTGCTCAGTTTTGCCCTCAGATGCGAATTGTCATCAGTTTTGCCCCTAGTCCGAGCACAGCAACTACGACGAGGCCAAACGGCCATATTTGAGTCCATTCCGTCCGCCGGCGTTAGTAGTTGTGGGTCCGGAACTTACACATGGGACCGCGTGGACGTGGGTCCGGAGCTGATATGTAGGCCCGTGCAATTAAATCCCCAAATCATTTTAGCTCACACCCATCCGCCCGGCCGGCTGTCTCGCGCTGCCGCCACCAAGGCCAAGCCAAAGACCTGCCCGCCACCACTGCACGGCCTGCTCCGCCGCTACCTCCTCGCGCCTACGCTCCACGGCTACTGTGGACGCCCACCACCTTCCTGCGACGCCACGGGTGGGGCGCCCGCCACTGCTCGATTCATGGCGCTGCCTCCTTCAGGCGCCCGGCCGAGCGCTCAAAGGTGGGGGGCTCTGGAGCTATTTGAACTAGGAGGAAGAACCCTAGGGCGAAATGGTGAGCAGCGGCGACTCGAGTATTTACAGGCAGGCGTCGGGCCGGAGATCCGCCGCGACCACGACTGGGTTCCCGAGGGGTAAGTCTCGCCTCTTGTTTAGATTGAGCTTAGTTGTGCATTTGAACACTCGATTCGAGTAGGTTTGCCCAATTAGTGTGCTGATTGCGTCTCTGTTTTTTCGCCGGTTAGGATGGAGTTGCGGTTTGCTTTCATGGTGCACATTAGAAGGGACCGGTACATGTTCGATGCAAAGGATAAGAAGAAATACCAAGGAGGTTTTGATTATCGGTTGCCAATGGCTAGTAATTGGAGTTTGGACAATTTGGGGAGGTAATTTGTAGCCAATATCCTTGGGGTTTGCTTGATGAAGTGGTATACAAATACTATGATGGGGAAAAGAATTGGGTGACAGTTAGTAATGATGAAGAGCTAGCTACCATGTTTGTTAGGCATAAAGAGAAAGATAATTTTCATGTGAGGTTGCAAGTTGATGTGCTTGAGCGGGCATTTGGACCTAGGATGGCGGGTGCAACATCTCGGGAGAATCAAGTCGTCAGAATGGCATCTCTAGCCGAACAGTTCAGTTGGTGCACGGCACGTGGTGGCTCGACAAGTGTGGGCAACAGCAGTAGGGTCCCCTTGAAGTGGAGCCTGATGGCTACAATTCGGGGTTGATGAAGAGAAGTTATATTCTGATGTTATTCGGAATTTACGACGGGCACCTCGGACTGAAAACCAAGATGAGGCTCACAATGCAGTCCGTGTGGATGATGACGAGATGGGTGAGGACGAAGACCTTGCAGCTGTTGAATGGGACCCTTTGAACCCTCAAATGGAAGAAGGTACAGTTTTGCATCCATGAATGAGTGTAGAAATGCACTTGTGACATCTTGCATCAAGGTAGAACGTACTTTCAAAGTTGACAAGAGCGATCAAGCACGTTCTGAGTGCCTTTGTCCGTCGAGGGTTGTCCATGGAGGCTGCTTGCATCTAAAATGCGGAATAGCACTAATGTTCAGGTCAAAGTGAACCCTTTTAAGCACACATGCTGTGAATCAATCCTTAGGAAGGATACAATCAGTGAGAGCCAAGTCAAGATGGGTGGCAGAAGAAGTAAAAAGTGGGTGAAAGAAAACCAGCAAGTGGGTCCAAAGGAATTGCAGAAGAACATCAAAGATAAGTTCAAGATAGATTTACCATACATGAGGTTGTTCAATGGTAAACAACATGCTATGGATTCTATTTATGGTAACTGGCAGGAAAGTTTTCAATTGTTGTATTCATTCAAAGGTGAAGTGGAGAGGACAAGCCAGTTAGTATTGTAGATATTGATCACCACACCGTGGAGTACACATTCAGGGGAGTGACAAAGACCAAGGAATGCTTTAGGAGGGTTTTTGTCTTCTTTGAGGCTTGTCGCCGGGGTTTTTGGCAGGCTGCAGGCCTTATTTGGCTATTGATGCCACTTTTCTCACTGTGGAGGTTTAAAGGACAGTTAGTAGCAGCTTGTGCAGTTGATGCACATAGTTTTGTATTTCGATTGCCTATGGTGTCTTTGGAGATAGAGTCTGAGGAGAGCTGGACTTGGTTTTTGCGTAATCTCCGCCGGGCTATTGCACATCCCAATGGGTTGGTCATTCATACAGATGCCTGCAAAGGTTTAGAAGTGGCCGTGGACAATGTGTTCTCTGGAGTAGAGCATAGGGAATGCATGCGTCACCTTGCTGCAAATTTCATGAAGAAATTCAAAGGAAAGGTGTATACCGACAATTTATGGCCAGCATCTTTGACATGCAGTGTGAAGAAGCACAACTACCACTTGAGGCAGTTATACATGAATCCCAAAGTGAAAGAATACTTGGAAACACACCACTCCAAGTTATGGGCCGAAGCCAATTCGGTGAAGTGAGCAAAGTTGACTATGTGCGCATTAATCTAGCAGAGTCTTTCAACGCAACGATCCAGAAACTAAAGGGTCATTATGTGGTGGATTTTCTTGAAAGGATAAGGATAGAATACATGCAGAAATTTCATTATCGTGCAGGAATAGCCGAGGCAAAATTCATGGGCTACATCATCATCCCCGCCGTGATGAATGAACCGCGAAGACAACAGGCTTGAAATGAACATGACGCTTTGATCGGGTACCTCAACAGAGATATCATATTTGGATATAGAGAAGAGGGAAGGGAGATATCCTGTGGATTTAGAAGCTTGAACTTGCAGTTGTAGGCAATGGCAGATAACTGGGTTGCCATGCATTCACGCCTTTGTTTTTCATCACTTCTCTCCTGTGTCCAGCAGGAACGCATACAAGATGTGCATGATTACTACTCTGTTGCAAGGTTCAGAGCCACATATGCTTATGCCTTGCCTGCTATGGAGGGAAAACAACAATGGGACATGGTGGACCCTGGATTCAAGCTTTGCGCTCGATTACGAAAGAGAGCAGCAGGTAGACCAAGGAAGAGTCGAATCAGACCTCGCAGCGAAGGAGCTGGACTTGGAGCGAGGAAGCGAGGTGCACAAGGTGTGGTGGGTCTGGTCATTTTGGTAAGTATTGTGATAGCACAATAGATCCAGCGCTCGGAGAGAGTTTCGATGAAGGCTTCGATGAAAATGTTGGTCGACAGCGGTTGCCTCAACAGATGATGAAAATGATGGTCAACAGCCGGTTGCATCAGATGAGGATTTTGACGAGGTTCCAAATGATGATGGTCAACAGCCGCATGATTTTGACGATGATTTTGACGATGATCCAAAATATCCTCCAAATAATGATTCAAGTGAGGCTCCAAATGGTGATCCAAGTGAGGCTCTAAATGGTGATCATGGTGATCCAAGTGAGGCTCCAAATGATGATCCAAGTGAGGCTCCAAATGATGATCCAAGTGAGGCTCCAAATGATGATCCAAGTGAGGCTCCAAATGGTGACCAACCTTCTGTTGTTGTGAGGTATGCTAGGTATGTAAATCTTGCAAGGGTCAAATACTACTGTACATCTATCACTTGACACGATCTCATTACCGTTTATGTTTGGACCCTTTATGTTTTGCACAGCTCCATGGTAGGTTTGAAGAAGACGCGCAAGGTAGCGACAACGAAGAGAAGAAGAGAAGAAACAATGAGCACAAGGTGCACGAGGAGCAAAGTGATGGCAAGAAGCTCAAGGAATGCATGTAAGCCCCAACGCTATCTATGAACAATTGTGAAACATTATGAATAAGGAATGATGTTGTATTATGAAACATTTATCACTTGACATGTTGTATTTCTGTTGGATGATGTTGGACCTATGTTAGAAGTATGTTTGACATGATATTTAAATATCTGTTGGATGATGTTTGAATGAGCACATGGTTTTCCCTTTTTTTTATTTTTTTGAATTTTGTTTTGCTCATTTAAATTCTGGTCAAACCTAACTTTGACCAAGATTTAAACAAGTCTAAAACATCAAAATGAAAAACTAAGCCTGGATACTTCTTAGTCAATCCAAAATGAAGTTGTGGTGAGGTTTTTGAAATTTTCATGAAAATTGTGCTAAAGAGGGGTCCAAAGGTAGGGTAAACGGCCTCATTTCTAAGCAAGGTTTTTTTCGACCTTATCTAAATCAGCCAAATAACTTTCCTACACATATATTCTATATGTACAGACTATGTACGCTGGTTTTTCCATTTTTTTGATTTTTTTTAATTTGTTTTGCTCATTTGAATTCTAGTCAAACTTAACTTTGACCAAGATTTAAACAAGTGTAAAACATCAAAATGAAAAACTAAGCCTGGATCCTTCTTAGTCACTCCAAAATGAAGCTGTGGTGAGTTTTTGAAATTTTCATGTTCATTTCCCCAAAACACTTCTCTTCACTTCATACAAGAGAGTTTGAGATACTCGAGATATCATACAATACACATGAACTTATCATTTAAATGTATGTAAAGCTTGTTTATCAACTTAAATCGTTAGTATATGACATAAGAAGACTATGTGCGCAGGTTTTTCATTTTTCTGATTTTTATTTAATTTATTATGCTCATTTGAAATCTGGTCAAACATAGCTTTGACTGCTCCAAACCACGCTAACCCTAGCGCTGAATAAGGACCGTTCATCTAACCCTAGCGGCGATCAAGGGCCGTCGATCTAACCCTTCTAGAAGGAATCTGCGGGGAGGAGGGGGGCGATCCGCGAGATGCAATCTGATTGGCTGGGAGATTTTTTTAACAAATATCGGGCGCTGGATGGACCGTTGGGCCGCCTCGTTGTCCGGGCTCGAGACCACGATAAATAGACCGTCTCAGCCTTTCCAGGCCTTGCATGCATGGAGGCGGCTACGTGGTTTTGCGCATGCGCGGGAGGCGGCTACGTGCATGCATGCGAGTGAGGCGAGCGAGGCGCGCTAGGCGAGCTAGGCTAGCGAGGCGAGCTAGGTGGTTCAGTGGCGATGGGTTCAGGCAGCGATTCACATGCACCGCCCGGTCAAAGATGCATCGTTTCGTGCAAAAATTTAAGTGTGCAAAACGTAACGGATACACACACGCATCCGGATTCACACACGCTTCACACACGCACCGTTCTCATCCTTTCTCTCTTCCTCTCCCACCCACAGACCTATAAATGGGGTGCCTCTCTTCCTTTCCCACCCACAAGCCAGATCCGATCCTCTCCAACTTCAAACAGCCAATCGACCGAGCCCTCCCCAAGAGAGACCAAGTGAAGAAGATGCAGTTCAACGGGCCGACCTTCAGCCGTCCGCCTGTGGTGCCGGAGCTGCGCTACCCACCGGGCGTGCTCGTGGAGAGGGAGCTCCGTGTGTGGGCTATTTCAAGGTGGAGGGGTTCCGTCGAACTCACCGGCGCCTTCCTCAGAGCCGGCTATGCCCACCTCCCACGGGGCTCGCCGAGGATGTTCACCCTCAACGAGGTTCGTGACAAGCGGCGTCCTCCCATCGCTCACGGTCACCTTCACCAACCCATTTGACGCGCTGAGCTCCTCGGCCAAGTCTTTTGGTGCGGCTGCGAGGCCATCTTCTTCACCATCTACAACATCTACACCAACTACGAGCGCATCTTCCCCGCTCCAGGCCAGATGCACTCCCTTACCTACGACGAGGAGGAGGAGGTGTGAAGATGAAGACGGTGTTGAAGGGGAGCGCGCGGCCAAGGTGGAAGAAGGAGGTCAAGATGAAGATGTTCAAGCCCGGAGTCAAGCTCGTCATGTTTGGTTTTTTATTTTGTTGCTTTTCTATGTCTTGTCGTGTCGTGTCATGTTTCTTCATGTGTCCGTGAACTGTCCGTGAACTTATCTAAGTTATTGTAATGGTACGGTGTGTTCCATCTTATTATGTGTGTTAAAAAATGTCCGTGCCCAAACTTATCATTTCTTCCCTAAACAAGTCATGAAGTTCGAGAACTTGTGGTTTTCGGAGGGTGAGAAGCCCTCTGTTTCATTCAAACAAAAAGTCATGAACTAACATGCAAATTTATTCCTTTAAATCCTAAACCAAGTGCCACTCTAACCCTAAACCAAGTGCCACTCTGACCAAAATCATGTGGTAGTGCAACATACATTTTCAACCTTCCAACCCTCCAAAATTTAAGTGCAAAACAAAGGAAAACCACTCTCACGTGTGTGCAAACATTCACGGTCTCACTATTTTTTTTAAAAAAAATTCACAGTCTCACTATGTATACCTTCCTTCCCTACCCATGTCATAGTCTTGCCATCTGTCCTAGCGGTTATCAGCGCAGCTCTAAACACCACAAACCCACGCGGTCCTGGGTTCGAGTCCCCAGCCGCACCAATTTTTTGTGCATTTTTCCACCCTTCATTTTTTTAGACATATTATGTTTTTCTCAATGTAATGCCCTTAAAAAATGTTCATTTATTTTGGCACCTGGCGTAAACCTCTACCAGAGTTGAGGCACATTTTCCATGACATTTTGGTCTTTGATTTAAATCACGGTGTATTTGAATTGGATTAATTAACAACTCCAAAAAAATTCTAACCTTAATTGTTTGGCTCCGGAATAATTCAATTAGCTTCCACAAAAAGTTTCAGCATTATGATTTACTGCCTAAATTAAATCAGAATAGAAAACAGAAAAATACGCAAGAAAACCCCTGAATGGGCCTAATTGGATGCAGTTGGCCCATTAGTCTAGCCTGCACTTGGCTCTCACGCTCTGAATTTGGCCCAAGAGCAACCTTTTTTGGACAGAAAGGCAGAGCAGAGAGCTGCATTTCATTGATCAAAAGTTTCTGAATTCCTAATTTCTTCTCTTTTTCCAACATATTTAAATGTTGGTCACTTCTTCTCTTTTTGTTTCAACATTTAAACAACTTTAACCAACATTTAAACTAGGTGAATTTCTCAAACAATTTCAAGATTACAAATTCCTTCATAATTCATGGCTTTCCATACATTTTCAACATTACAACGGTCACGATTACCATACCTACAAATGCCCAAAAGTATTTGCAAATGGGTATTGGTAGTGCTTGATCTTCAAGCTTCCTAACCTTCTTCTTCAACATCCTAAGCTCAATAGCTAGCTCTCTGTCGGTCGTGCTTCACCATCCATCTCTTCTTCGGAGCTCGTGGTGTGGCCACTGCCGTTCGTGGCAGCATGCGCAACCATTCTTCATGCTCTTCTTGCAGTTCATTCATCAGAGTCTTGGCCAGAGCATCGACCCAAAGAAAGAAGCATGCCACCTGCATGAACACCAAACAGATCAACCCATTGCTCAAACATCCCGACGGCGAAAATGGTGCAATTGCCCCGATTCTTACCCCATTCTCGCTGCACACGTAGAACGGACAATTCTGGTTCCTCGATGTCTGAGAAACCCTTCGATCAACGCCCGCCCGGCACCGCGGACAGACGAAGACAGGCATGTCCACACGCGCCCGGCTCTGCATCCGCCAGGTGGTGCGGGAGCTTGAGGAAGACATGGAGCTCGGAGCCGAAGGGGATCTCAACGCCGCCATGCCCTTCACTGCTAGCTTCCCGCCGCCGTGCTCTCTCTCTCGCCGTGGTCACCGCCATGCTCTCTGTCGCCGTGGTCACCGCCGCTGTCGCCCGCTTATATAGCACACCCGCCAATGGCTCTCTGCTCAACGGCTCTTTGCTGGGTCCCACAAGCCACGCGTGCAACGGTCTGAATAAAATTGGCCGTTTCTGCCGCCTGGTCCCACCTGTAAGGGCCGAGTCAAAAGGTTGACCCGACGAAAACGGCAGAGTTCACGGAACGAGTCGGTGCGCACGGACTAGGGGCAAAACTGAGGACAATTCGCATCTGAGGGCAAAACTGAGCACATGGACACCACTGAGGGCAAAAGGATAATTAACCCATAAAAATAGTGGTCGATTTTTTCATGTGCCTTGGACAAGTTGGCTTGTCTTTGTCACCTGTTTGGTTTGGGCCGTTCAGAAAAGTATCAGTGTCACCAACCCACTACTCCAGTCAGACATTTAGTCATCCCTGGAGACTTCTTTATGTTTGCCAAGAGTGTTTGCAAGACTTGGAAGAGAGCAGTCTAGTTGATTTCTCCAGAGAGATCGACCATCAGCCATGGAGGTTGTTAAATCTGCAGTTGTTGGTGAACTTGTGAGCCGGTTCATCTCCTTCCTGATGAACAAGTACCACTCCAACAGCCATGCACAATCAGAGAAGGTGGTGGAGAGGTTGCAGCGCCTCCTAATGAGAGTCAGCGCAGTCGTCGAGGAGGCAGATGTGCGGTACATAACGAACTCTGTGATGCAGTTGCAGCTCAAGATGCTCTCGGAGGCCATGTATGGAGGATACCATGTGCTGGACACCTTGCGGTACCGAACCGTCCAAGACAGTACAGGCTTCGATGAGGTTAGCATCAACGACTCATCTTGCAGCAACTTGTATTTAGACATTCCCCTCAAGCGTTCTCGAACAACTGAGAAGAATGACAAGACCATGCGCCTTGAGTCTCATGGTTCCTTGGAAAGCTTAGAAGTCGTAGTTGCTAACATGACAGAATTTGTTATGCTTCTGGGTGGATGTGAACGCATGTCTCGTAAACCATACGATGTGTATCTTTACACTGAAAATTTCATGTTCGGCCGACACGCTGAGAAGCAAAAACTTTTGAGCTTCTTGTTGCAGCACAACAATCCTCCTGGTGATCATGCACCAGCCGTTCTTCGAATCATAGGAGGTGCTGCAATTGGAAAGAAGACATTGGTTGCTCATGTGTGCAGCGACGAAAGGGTTCGCTCGCGCTTCTCCTCTATTTTGCACTTGAATGGAGACAGCCTTTTGAAGATACTTGACCATGGCAGGACCATGGAAGGGATGATCTTGGTAGTTATTGAGTTTGCTTCTAATGTGGGTGACGATGATTGGAAAAAGTTACACTCACTTCTCATAACAATGGGCAGAGGAATCAAGATCATCATTGTAAGTAAACTTAAACGATTAACCCGGTTTGGATCGGTGAAACCGATTTTCCTAAGTATTCTATCTTACGATGAGTTGAGGTATGTTTTCAAGACACTTGCATTTGGAAGCGTAGACCCGGCGGAACACCCGCCACTAGTACAAATAGCAGATCAATTTGCCAAGGTATTGCACAATGCGCAAGCTTCACTTGTCACAATAAATAAGGACGCAGATGTATTGAGAAGGAACCTCGATGCTCAGTTTTGGCGTTGCATATTGGACAAGGGGATAAAAATGGCTAAAAGAAACCTCTCCATACATGGTGTGCACCCGAGAATTCTTATAGAACAAGGTCATCCAGTGGACATTAGTCACATGACAGACCTTGCTTCACATCCACTTAGCATGACACCTTATACAATTAATGCTTCAATCGAGAAACAACCAAGTGTGACATTTGGGGAACTTCTAACAGATCCTAGTGTTAGACCAAAAGGAGACTTCATTCTAATTTCATGGGAATCAAGGATACCCCCTCATAAATCATTTGTTCATTTCGTTACAAGTCATGGGAGGAAGCGACGAGGAGTGCCAGTCTAATTTTGTTTCAGACTCGCGTAATGTGTAATTCCTGTTGAATTTTATATTTTTATTTATTTAGAACAAACAGATGTTTTCAGGTATACCACTGAAGTAAATGTACTCATGATTTCAGTTAATGTGCCATAAATTTGTACTCTCTCCACGGCCCTTATTTTGGATCAGACGGGGTACATTTTATCAATCCAACAATCCACCACCTGTAGATAACGTACAAATCCACCACTCCTTACTATCACTAGCTAGTGAAGTCTTGAGTAAGGTGGCTTACTAATTATGTATTGTGCTGCTGCGTGGAGGTGGATGCGAGAAAAACTTAGATCATATGAGAATACAGTTGCAACTATAAGATAAGACTGGTTTAAGAAGTCTGGTAGCCTCCAGCATCCTTCCCAGCCCCGCTGCTCCCACACACGCACACAAAAGCAGTGATATATTGATAAAAATTTGCAAACAAGAGGCCTGCTTTGGTACACCCCCTCCACAAACTGTATAAGGGAAGTATGTGCATTTCATGAAACCGTATAGCCACCTGCATATGTGACACGTACGAGGCATTGTACCCACGTTGCCACTTTTTTTTTATCAAACTTCAAAATATTGCGCTAGCAACGTGAATCAAACTCAAGACCTCTTGGTCTAAGAAGAACCACACTAACCAACTAGGACATCATAATACATGTGCCAATTTACTTTTTTTTTCTTCTACTTCAGTTCGCGGTTGGACCGGGCCATTGTTGAACTCGGTCCTTTTATCACTATTTCTATTTTGTTTTTCTTTTTTGTTTCTTTCTTCTTTTTCAAAAAATGCTCACACTTATAAAATTATGTTCAAAATTTCAAAAATGTTCGCCTTTTAAAAATTTGTTCATAAAGTACAAATATTCACATTTAAAAAATTTGTACTGATATGTCAAAAAATTGATCTTTTGAATAAAAAATGATCACATCAATATAATCAAATTTTTGAACATCTATTACATAGAAAAATTGTTTTTTATTGTTTGTTAAACGAAATTATTTGTTTATTTTTCGGTTAAATAGAAACATGCTCACATAAAAAAATTGAACACCTTTAAAATTTCTGAACATCTATTAAATATAAAAATAAAAATGAGAATATATCAATCAGTTATCGGTTTATCGTTCATTTTTTGTTTCCTTTTCATTCTTGTTGTTTTTTGTTTTCCCCTATTTGTTCTTTTTGCATAATATAATGGACACAAATTTTTAACATACACTAGCATGACCATGCCAAACATCCATGATAAATTTCATTGAGTTCTGATATTTTATGCATATTCTAAGGTTTTCTTGGTGAAAAAACCCAAAACACTTGCCGAATGTGACGCGACATGCACTCGGTGTCCAAATTCCTACAAATTTTGCATGGAGGCCTGCCATGAGCATGCCCACCAGCTGGTAAAACTTGATCTCATTTCATTCATATCCTTTCTATCATTATCAATCAAGATGAGCATTTTCTTACATCCGAATTATTTCTTGAAATTAGTTAACAATTTTGGAATTTCAAATTACGTATGAAAATTTTATAAACATGACCACTATTTTCCAAATTCTAAATAAATTCCTAAATATTGATGTTGTACACAATTTGCAAAAAATATACTTTTTATATTTACAAAAAACATTAAAACAAAAACATATTTGCAAATTTATGAACGAACGTTTCAAAAATTGGAACATTTTTCTAAACTCTAGAAATATTTTCAAAAATAAAATTTTTTGGTATTGCAAAAATATTTCAAATTATAAAACAGGTTTTGAGATGACTAATAAAGTTCATAAAGCAAAAAAAATGAAATTATCGAAAAAATCATAAAAATAGATTAGAAACAAATATACTCAGGCGTTGCCCAACCGGGTGCCAGCATCATTTCCGGTGGCTGCGTACTGGGCCAGCCCAAACTTTCAAGATTTGAAGAAATGTCATCAATTTTGAAAAAGAACGTTTATGAATTTGAAAACAAAGTTTATGAATTTAAATAATTTTCACGAATTTAAATGGAAAAAATGTCTTGAATTTGAAAGCAAAGTTTGCGAATTCTAAAAATTGTTCTCGAATTAAAATGGGAAAAAAGTTCGGATAGGGTGTTCGGGTTGGGCGGAAGCTTCTGTTGTCTCAGAGTACCTTTTTTCGACGGCATTGTAATGGACCAAAAAATTTCTAGGACCTTGTATCACCATTCCAAGCCACCATGCAAATTTTTTGTGATTTTGGGAATTCTGTATTTTCAAATGATGTTCGTGCTTTCAAAATTTATTTGGAATTTAGAAAATAATCCCATATTCAAATTTTGCATGCACAAATACAAAAAATGTTTGCGGAAATTCAATATAATTTGGTTTCATATTTTTGTTCATATTTTCCCCTTTTTTCAAAAAATGTCTATGTTCAAAATTTTGTTCGCTCTTTGTAAAATATGTTTGTGTTATGATATTTGAGCAATTTTGAAAGAAACAAACTGTTTTCTTACATATATAAATTATTTTAAATGCAGATTTTTGTACTTTATTAATAAAATTAAAATTTGAACATTTTTTGAAAAAGAAAAAGAAACTAAAAAAAGAATAGAGAAAATAAAAAAGAAATAGTGATAAAAGGCCGATTCAACAGTGGGCCGGCCCAGCCGCGAACTCAAGTAGAAGAAAACGAAAAAAAAAGAAATAAGTACACAAAAGCATTGGATGTCCTAGTTGGTTAGTGTGGTCCTCCTTAGATCAAGATGTCTTGAGCTTAATTCACATTACCTACACTATTTTAAAAAAAGTGAAAAACAGCTAAGGGCGCCGCGTATCGGCACGGGTGGAAAGACTATCGTACCATTTATTATTAAGGGGTATAAAGAGATCTCAGCGGTCAATGCGTTTAGGGGTTGTACCGAAGCAAAAGTGAACAAACATTAATTACCAGGAACCGATTCCCGCAATCAACCTAGATAGGCACCTCCCCTCCCTCCCTCCTCGAACTTGACATCGGCGACCACCATTGGCCACGTGATGGGAGGCCACGTGATGGGGCGTCAGCACGGCATGCCTACGGCCCTGGGCAAGCACGAGGAGCCTCATGGTTTCCGTCATGGTGGTTTGGGAAAGAAGGGAGGTTCAGAAAGGATTCACTGTTGGTAGGCAATGACGACAGGGTCCCAGACATCAGTGACACATGAAGTTGGTCCACTATTCTCTCTGGGATGACCGGACGGCTTGTGATGTGCCACCGTGGATTCAGTTTTTGTCGATTGATCTAGATAATTAAAATTTCCTCCAAAATGTCAATGATTTAAATTTGAGGTATAGATGGTGTGGTTACTCGGAGTAACATCAACAACCACCTGACCTGTGGGAACAAGAATCCTAGCACTCATCCTGAAACCAAGAAAAGCTTTCACAAATATACAGGCGGACAAAATCAATTTCATGTAGGCAGATTTGTTGTCACTCAAACTATTTTTGAATCACCATATGAGAATGGGGGGGGGGGGGGACAACTTATATGAGATCTGGACTTACCATGCGATCGTACGGTCCCGCAATCAACATCACTCGATGTGGGACGTGTGGTACAGATCTAATAAGGTGGAGGTATACTAAACATTTGCTCAAACACCCTTGATGTATCAAGTATTGCAGGCCGAACTCCTCACACGAAGCCCCTTTTCCAGCCCAAATGTAATCTTCTCTCTCGTGCACCAGCGTGGGCAGCCGGAGTGCGCTGCCGACCTCGCCGGATCTTTGCCCCGAGCATCACTCGGCACCAGATCTGACCTTCCCGAGCCTTACCGTTGTCAGATCCCGCCAACTCCATGTCGCAGCACCTGATCCATCTCCGAACATGATGGGGCTGACTGTTGGCATCTCGTGCGCTGCTGTAACTTCTTCTTCAAAGCCACCATGAATGCCTCCACGCATGCCTTAGACATGGCGGGTCGAGTTCCTTTGATGCTGAATCTGTCTGCTGCTCCTAGTGTGCCCCTCTACCAAATCAATAGCTCTATAGCTCTATAGCTTTATATGTAAACTTCTGCCTATGATTTTGCTCATCTTTGTAAATGTAATCTGCTCATGAATTTGTAGAGACACTTTGTTTCTGTTATTGTGTTGTACAATCGCATGAACAAAGTCTAGGCTTGATGCTCTGTTATGTACCAAAAATGATGAAGAATATTTGAAATGCCGCGGGGATGAATTCGCCGAGATGGCAGTAGCGTGGGAAGCCCAACATGCCAGCGGCATGGATCACACACGACAGATTGAGAGAAGAACATGAGATGTGTGTGTGTGTGTGTGTGTGAGAGAGAGAGAGAGAGAGAGTAAAAGGGATATGTTTCGTTTCAGAATCTGTTTTGTGCAGTATTATGATATGAAAACGAGGGGTTTCACGCAAAAGTATCAAACCCTTCCAGACTTGCTTAATCTGTACCATAGGTTGACGATCCAACGACACATATAGCTGGATCGTATGATCTCACATAAAGTACTGATCCCATACTAGTCTTCCCCTGAGAATGGTTCCCTGGTGTGATAGGCGCTGAAACAAAATAATGGCTGTTGTTAAAGTTAACATAGTTGATAGGTACTACTCCCTCCATTCCGAAATATAAGCCTAAACTTTTTAGAGATACCAATACAGACTACATATAAACGTATATATACACATTTTATAGTGTAGATTCACTTATTTTGCTTGGTACGTAGTCCATATTTAAATTGCTAAAAAAGCTTATACCACTCCCTCCCAAAATAAGTGTGTACAACTTTGGCGTGTTAACTTCAATACAACTTTGCATTAAAGTTAGTACAAAGTTAAAACATTAATTTTGAAACGGATGAAGTATTTAAGAATGGAGGGAGTACTATTCTCCAGCTGTGTGGCTGGAAAACCAACAGGTCTCTAAGCTTATCTTACTTGTCGAAAATGTAATCATTATACAATTATGTCCTTCCTGTTAAGAAGCAAGCCGCGTCTACTCAGCTCCCCGTGCATAGGCACAAACCCCTCTTGGCCCTCCCACCACTCCCTACCAAATGAAGGAATATACATCATTTGCAATTTCTCTGGCGATACTTATCTGTAGTTGGTTCATGCTCCCTGATACTTATCTGTACAGTCTTCTCATAAGTCATAACTGTTGTTTCCTCTACTAGGGCCTGCACACATTACTCTATAGTAGACCACATGTAGTTGTTGTGCATGGTTTAGAAGAGTATTATATATATAGCTTCAACATTTTTATCATTCTCTTCAATCTAGTAAGCTAAAATATTTGTAAGTGTTAATGTGTGGTTGTATTGATTTCTTATATCCCTATTTGTATATTTTGTATCTAGAATTCCAAATATATATTAATTTAATTGATCCATGGTTAAACTTAGTTGGCATCATGCATGTTATTTCTCTCTACACAGAATTGTGCGTGCATGCATGTTCTTACAAAATATCAATTCTGCAAAATATTGTACTGAAAATGCAACTCGAATAAAGGAGCTTGAAGAGCACCATGCATGACAGTAAAAGTTAGGTGGTGCGGAAAGAACCATGATGAGTTTTGAAACACTGAATGGATATAAGGGAGCTTATGATGTTATGTTTTAATGATCAGTATGTTTTTAATGCAAATTGGAAATTTCATGTATTAATAGCTGCAATTCTCTTATCTTATTTTCTATCAGTAAATTGTCTTTCGATTTAAAAACTACTAAATCATTGTAAGATTTATATATTATTAAACCAAAGGAGCAAATATGCTGCGATGCAAATTGGAATTTTGAAAGTTCCACAAGCGCATATTCTCTATGAAAAAAATGCAATAGGATAGTTTCATGTTGAGAAGCTGTGACCAATGTGGCCTATTTCCTTTTAAAGCTTATTCCACTGGTGCACGGATTAATAAACACTGGCTTTGCCCATTTATGAAGTAGTTATGTTGGCCTTATGTGGTTACCTCTGATGACGGTGTACAGATGACGCAACTCCCTGATGCATTTGCTAGCTGCCAAAGCAATACTCACATGCATGCATGTCTCTCGCCTGCAACACTTCGATATTCTAGTGCAGAAAGGGAACAGAACGACTAGCAAATTTTCATTCTTTTTAAGCTGGTTCTTTCCATTCATACATATCTTCTTAGTACATGCAACTTGTTAGGTGCTACCTCAATAAAGCTTCCACGATACCGCGATGGAACTGATAGGCAAGTTTGTACTTGGTTAGGTAAGGGGATTCAGATTATCAAACCAGGGGCGGGTGTAGTATTGAAACATTAGGTTCATCTGAACCCAATGAAATTCATCTAACCCTTGATTAAATTAGTCTATAGCAATTTCGCATAAGGCAAACTGGACATCAAAACCCTTACGGCAACCAACAATTTAACCAATCTCTCTTTGGCCTTGTTCCAACACATCTTTTCCCATTCATAGACAAACTAACCCTAAGCCATTGTTTGTTTGGGCATCAACTTCATAGAATCAATTGTGGATTCATTGTGATGCCAAGCTGATTCATTGACTCAATTTTGACACTGAAGTACTCCGTGACGTGCTTCAGACAAATACACTGGAAATTGCCCGAATCAGATTTTGGCTGTTTTTCAAAGCTGATTTGAAATAGCTATTTGTTTCAGCTAAATCCTGTCCTTAAAGCTGTAAAAAAACACCGACTACGACGGACCGACACTATAACTCTGAAAGAAGTTTTGCTTTCTCAAAAATTGGAAGAAGCTTGTCCTAGGTACATGATGGAGTTTAACTTAGGAAAGATACAGATGAATTGTTAAAGTCTGAAACATCAAACCTTGCTCTATGGAACACTAGATGCACTACAACGTGTGTAAACCTAGCTCAAACACGCGTTCGGAACTCGATTTAACACGGTGCCAGCCCTTTGGATAGCTCAAGCTGGATTTGCTCACTTGGATGTGTATTTCAAGGATACCCGACATTGATGTCTTTGGAACAAGTGAGTGTGCATGTTTGTCTAAGACATTTCAACAATTATAATGTAACTGGTGGAAGTAATTTACCTATGTCAACAGATGTGGTTCCTTGTTTTGTTTGCTTGTTATTCTAATACTACAATATTCATATGGCACCCTTACTGAAAAAATCGAAGTGTATCAAATTTTCTCTGTTTCTATTTTTCAATTGTGTTACTTACATCATATCTCTGACCTAAAGTTTTGTTATATACAAAGTAATAAGGAAATTCGTGGTTTTCCATAGTGTTTCCCAAGGATCTTGGTAGCTGTTAATGTGAAGTTGTCCTTTGTATTTCCTATGCCATTTAAACAACCTTGTCATCTACCGAGTTGTCCTTTGACCAGTCTTGTTGTATCAAGCCTAGTCTTTCGCAAAATTAGTCTCAGCGGGGTTGCCATGGGTGGGCAGCACTACAAGCCAGCACGAGGGACAAACCACTTTTACAACCTACCACACTTGTGTTACTTGTACTGCCCCATATGTTATGATACCCACGGGCCATCTAAGCATAAAAACACCAGCCAACATCTATCTTCGATGTGTCAACGGAGTAATACAATAAAATAAACTGAGTAATACAATAAATAATCAGAGTCACGCTTGTCAAAAATGAAAATTCTTGTATATAGCTAACCCTGACAAGAATGACTGCGCATCACCTTGTGCACAAGTCAGGAGTCTACCCTCTTTTTCAGGGAAAAATCTAATTCTTGCAAAGACGTTTAATACTTCAGAAGTTTCTTTCATGCACATAATTTTTTCCTTAAAGAAGACAGAGGTATTTATTTGTAAAGTTGGCAGTTTAAATCGCTAGGGCATGTAAAGAACTCGAATATTTTAGTGTTGGTTGGTTTCCTATGAGAAGATTTTAACCAGGTACTTACGAATGTATTTGTTCTATCAGTATTTACTACGCCAGCTCACCTGACATTTTTCTATGTGCGTAGATATGTTGCCAGTCTTAAATATTATGGGACGAAGGGAGTAGTTAGGATTTGTGCTGCTCCTGTTCTTGATGAAACTGGTGTTCATGGTAAATCTACAGCTAGTCTCCCGCAGCTCGCCTGAGTCCTTATCTTAAATTTAGCTAGCAATTCAAAGCTTGCTAAAAAAACCAGATTAGGAGTCTACGATGGCCTTACGTGGTTAAAGATGACGTGGTACTGCTTCTTTGAGATGACGTACCTCCTCTATGCATTAGCTAGCTGACAAAGCAAAACTCACATGCATGCATGTCTTTCAGCCGCCACACTTTAATATTCTTGGGCATAATGGACAGTAGAACTAGCAAGTTTGTCATTATTTTCAACTCCCTCCGTCCAAAATTCTTGTTTTAAATCTGTCTACATATCCATGTATCTAGTCACATCTTAACGTTAGATACATTTGTATCTAGATAAATTGAAGACAAGAATCTTGGGACAGAGGGAGTAGCATTTTCTAGCTGGACCTTCCATTCATGGATGTCTTCTTAATCCTTGAATGTCGTCAAGTACCCACTTTGCGAACTATGGTGCGAAGTTTGTAATATGAAACAAAATTGTAGCTTATATGTCCCACCGGTCACCAAAGAACTATATTCTGTCGGTCAATCATACGCAAGTTGGCATGACCAATCATCCCCGCAAAGTATAAGAGAAACAAACAAGCCAGCAAGTTTGCACTAAATTTTGGGGCCCATATTTCTAATTAACTATAGTTGCCCGTGAGGACGTTGGGCATCAAATTTTAATCTATATGGTCTGAGCTGCCAGCCCTAGAAGCAAAATATATATGTGGTGTCATGTGCTTCTCTTGTCTATGTGTTGCTAGCCGTCTGACCCTTGGGTGTCTCCGGTTCCACACCTCTAGCGTATGGGGGTAATTTTTGAAGGAAATATGTCCTAGAGGCAATAATAAAGTTATTATTTATTTCCTTATTTAATGATAAATGTTTATTATTCATGCTAGAATTGTATTAACCGGAAACTTAGTACATGTGTGAATACATAGACAAACATAATGTCACTAGTATGCCTCTACTTGACTAGCTCGTTGAATCAAAGATGGTTAAGTTTCCTAGCCATAGACATGAATTGTCATTTGATTAACAGGATCATATCATTGGAGAATGATGTGATTGACTTGACCCATTCCGTTAGCTTAGCACTTGATTGTTTAGTATGTTGCTATTGCTTTCTTCATGACTTATACATGTTCCTATGACTATGAGATTATGTAACTCCCATTTACCGGAGGAACACTTTGTGTGCAACCAAAGTCACAACGTAACTGGGTGATTATAAAGGTGCTCTGCAGGTGTCTCCGAAGGTACTTTTTGAGTTGATGTATTTCGATATTAGGATTTGTCACTCCGATTGTCGGAGAGGTATCTCTGGGCCCTCTCGGTAATGCACATCACTATAAGCCTTGCAAGCAATGTGACTAATGAGTTAGTTGCGGGATGATGCATTACATAATGAGTAAAGAGACTTGCCGGTAACGAGATTGAACTAGGTATTGAGATACCGATGATCGAATCTCGGGAAAGTAACATACCGATGACAAAGGGAACAACGTATGTTGTTATGCGGTTTGACCGATAAAGATCTTCGTAGAATATGTAGGAGCCAATATGAGCATCCAGGTTCCGCTATTGGTTATTGACCGGAAACATATCTGGGTCATGTCTACATAGTTCTCGAACCCGTAGGGTCCGCACGCTTAAAGTTAGATGACGGTTATATTATGAGTTTATGTGTTTTGATGTACCGAAGATAGTTCGGAGTCCTGGATGTGATCACGGACATGACGAGGAGTCTCGAAATGGTAGAGACAAGAAGATTGATATATTGGACGACTATATTGGGACACGGAATGGTTCCGAAGGTTATCGGATGTATACCGGAGAACCGGGGGGTTACCGGAACCCCCCGGGGGGTTAATGGGCCTCTTGGGCCCTAAGTGGAGAAGAGGAGGGCGGCCAGGGCTGGTCGCGCGCCTCCCTCTAGTCCGAATAGGACAAGGAGAGGGCGACGCCCCCCCTTCCTTCCTCTCCTCTCCCTTCCTTCCCTCTCTTACTTGGACTAGGAAGGAGGGAGTCCTACTCCGGTGGGAGTAGAACTCCTCCCTGGCGCGCCTCCTCCTGGCCGGCTGCCCCTCCCCCTTGATCCTTTATATACGGGGGCAGGGGGGCACGTCTAGACACAACAATTGATCATTGATCTCTTAGCCGTGTGCGGTGCCCCCCTCCACCATATTCCACCTCGATAATATCGTAGCGGTGTTTAGGCGAAGCCCTGCGTCGGTAGAATATCATCATCGTCACCACGCCATCGTGCTGACGGAACTCTCCCTCAAAGCTCGGCTGGATCGGAGTTCGAGGGACGTCATCGAGCTGAGCGTGTGCTGGACTCGGAGGTGTCGTACGTTCGGTACTTGATCGGTCGGATCGTGAAGACGTACGACTACATCAAGCGCGTTGTACTAACGCTTCCGCTTACGGTCTACGAGGGTACGTGGACAACACTCTCCCCTCTCGTTGCTATGCATCACCATGATGTTGCGTAGCGTAGGGAATTTTTTGAAATTACTACGTTCCCCAACAGTGGTATCAGAGCCTGGTTTTATGCGTTGATGTTATATGCACGAGTAGAACACAAGCGAGTTGTGGGTGATACAAGTCATACTGCCTACCAGCATGTCATACTTTGGTTCGGCGGTATTGTTGGACGAAGCGGCCGGACCGACATTACGCGTACGCTTACGCGAGACTGGTTCTACCGACGTGCTTTGCACATAGGTGGCTGGCGGGTGTCAGTTTCCCCAACTTTAGTTGAACCGAGTGTGGCTACGCCCGGTCCTTGAGAAGGTTAAAACAACACTAACTTGACGAACTATCGTTGTGGTTTTGATGCGTAGGTAAGAACGGTTCTTGCTCAGCCCGTAGCAGCCACGTAAAACTTGCAACAACAAAGTATAGGACGTCTAACTTGTTTTTGGAGGGCATGTTGTGCTGTGATATGGTCAAGACGTGATGCTATATTTTATTGTATGAGATAATCATGTTTTTTAACCGAGTTATCGGCAACTGGCAGGAGCCATATGGTTGTCTCTTTATTGTATGCAATGATATCGCCCTGTAATTGCTTTACTTTATCACTAAGCGGTAGCGATAGTCGTAGAAGCAATAGGTGGCGAAACGACAACGATGCTACGATGGAGATCAAGGTATCGCGCCGGTGACAATGGTGATCATGACGGTGCTTCGGAGATGAAGATCACAAGCACAAGATGATGATGGCCATATCATATCACTTATATTGATTGCATGTCATGTTTATCCTTTATGTATCTTATTTTGCTTTGTTTGACGGTAGCATTATAAGATGATCTCTCACTAAATATCAAGGTATAAGTGTTCTCCCTGAGTATGCACTGTTGCGAAAGTTCTTCGTGCTGAGACACCACGTGATGATCGGGTGTGATAGGCTCTACGTTCAAATACAACGGGTGCAAAACAGTTGCACGCGCGGAATACTCAGGTTAAACTTGACGAGCCTAGCATATAAAGATATGGCCTCGGAACACTGAGACCAAAAGGTCGAGTGTGAATCATATAGTAGATATGATCAACATAGTGATGTTCACCATTCAAAACTACTCCATCTCACGTGATGATCGGACATGGTTTAGTTGATTTGGATCACGTGATCACTTAGATGATTAGAGGAATGTCTATCTAAGTGGGAGTTCTTAAGTAATATGATTAATTGAACTTCAATTTATCATGAACTTAGTCCTGGTAGTATTTTGCAAATTATGTTGTAGATCAATAGCTCGCGTTGTTGCTTCCCTATGTTTTTTATATGTTCCTAGAGAAAAACTATGTTGAAAGATGTTAGTAGCAATGATGCGGACTTGGTCCGTGATCTGAGGTTTATCCTCATCGCTGCACAGAAGAATTATGTCCTTGATGCACCGCTAGGTGACAGACCTATTGCAGGAGCAGATGCAGACGTTATGAATGTTTGGCTAGCTCAATATGATGACTACTTGATAGTTTTGTGCACCATGCTTTATGGCTTAGAACCGGGACTACAAAAACGTTTTTGAAACGTCACGGAACATATGAGATGTTCCATGAGATGAAATTGGTATTCCAGACTCATGCCCGTGTCAAGAGGTATGAGACCTCTGACAAATACTTCACCTAAAAGATGGAGGAGAATTGCTCAACTAGTGAGCAAGTGCTTAGATTGTCTGAGTACTACAATCGCTTGAATCAAGTGGGAGTTAATATTCCAGATAAGATAGTGATTGACAGAGTTCTCTAGTCACCATCACCAAGTTAGTAGAACTTCGTGATGAACTATAGTATGCAAGGGATGACGAAAATGATCCCCGAGCTTTTCATGATGACGAAATTGATGAAGGTAGAAATCAAGAAACATCATCAAGTGTTGATGATTAACAAGACCACTAGTTTCAAGAAAAGGGCAAAGGGATAGAAAGGGAACTTCAAGTAGAATGGCAAGCAAGTTGTCACTCACGTGAAGAAGCCCAAAGCTGGACCAAAGCCTGAAACTAAGTGCTTCTACTGCAAAGGAAATGGTCACTGGAAGAGGAAATGCCCTGAATATTTGGTTGATAAGAAGGATGGTGAAGTGATATACAGGTTATTGATGTGTACCTTACTAGTGTTTATAGTATCCCCTGGGTATTTGATACTTGTTCGGTTGCTAAATATTAATAACTCGAAACAGGAGTTATAGAATAAACAGAGACTAGTTGAGGGTGAAGTGATGATGTGTGTTGGAAGTGGTTCCAAGATTGATATGATCATCATCGCACACTCCCTATACTTTCTATATTAGTGTTGAACCTAAATATATGTTATTTGGTGTTTGTGTTGAGCATGAATATGATTTGATCATGTTTATTGCAATACAGTTATTCATATAAAGTCAGAGAATAATTGTTGTTCTGTTTACATGAATAAAAGCTTCGATGGTCATACACCCATTCAAAATAGTTTGTTGGATCTCGATCATGGTAATACACATATTCATTATATTGATGCCGAAAGATGCAAAGTTTATAATGATAGTGTAACATATTTGTGGCACTGCCGTTTGGGTCATATCGGTGTAAAGCGCATGAAGAAACTCCATAAAGATGGATTTTTGGAATCACTTGATTTTAATCATTTGATGCTTGCGAACCGTGCCTTATGGACAAGATGACTAAAACTCCGTTCTCCGGAACAATGGAACGAGCTAGTGACTTATTGGAAATAATACATACCGATGTATGCGATCCAATGAGTATTGATGCTCGTGGCGGGTATCGTTATTTTTTGACCTTCACAAGATGATTTAAGCAGATATGAGTATATCTACTTAATGAAAAACAAGTCTGAAACATTTGAAAAATTCAAAGAATTTCAGAGTGAAGTGGAGAATCATCGTAATAAGAAAATAAAATTTCTATGATATTATCATGGAGGAGAATATTTAAGTTACGAGTTTGGCCTTCATATAAAACAATGTGGAATACTTTCACAGTTCACACCACCTGGAACACCACATTGTTATGGTGTGTCCGAACGTCCTATCCGCACTTCATTGGATATTGTGCGATCTATGATGTCTCTTACCGATTTACCAATACCGTTTTGGGGCATTAGAGACAACTGCATTCACTTTAAATAGGGCACCATCAAAATCCGTTGGGACAACGCCTATAAACTATGATTTGGCAAGAAACCAAAGTTGTCGTTTCTTAAAGTTTGGAGCTACGATGCTTATGTGAAATAGTTTTTCAACCTGACAAGCTCAAACCCAAATTGGAGAAGTGTGTCTTCATAGAATACCCAAAGGTAACTATTGGGTACACCTTCTATCGCAGATCCGAAGGAAAGTTTTTCGTTGCTAAGAATTGATCCTTTCTAGAGAAGAAGTTTCTCTCGAAAGAAGTGAGTGGGAGGAAAGTAGAACTTGATGAGGTAATTGTACCTTCTCCCTTATTGGAAAGTAGTTCATCACAGAAATCAGTTCCAGTGATTCCTACACCAGTTAGTGAGGAAGTTAATGATGATGATCATGAAACTTCAGATCAAGTTGCTAATAAACCTCATAGGTCTTCCAGAGTAAGATCCACACCAAAGTGGTACGGTAATTCAGTTCTAGAAGTCATGTTACTAGACCATGATGAACTTACGAACTATGAGGAAGCGATGATGAGCCAGATTCCGCAAAATGGCTTGAGGCCATAAAATCTGAGATAGGATCCATGTATGTGAACAAAGTATGAACTTTGGTTGACTTGCTCGATGATCAGCAAGCCATGTTAAATAAATGGATCTTCAAGAGGAAGACGGACATTGATAGTAGTATTACTATCTACTAAGCTCGACTTGTTGCGAAAAGTTTTCGACAAGTTCAAGGTGTTGAATACGATGAGATTTTCTCACTCGTATCGATGCTTAAGTCTGTCCGAATCATGTTAGCAATTGCCACATTTTATGAAATCTGGCAAATGGATGTCAAAACTGCATTCCTTAATGGATTTTTAAAGAAGAGTTGTATATGATGCAACCAGAAGGTTTTGTCAATCCTAAAGGTGCTAACAAAATGTGCAAGCTCCAGCGATCCATCAATGGACTGGTGCAAGCATCTCGGTGTTGGAATATACGCTTTGATGAGTTGATCAAAGCATATGGTTTTATACAGACTTTTGGAAAGGCCTGTATTTACAAGAAAGTGAGTGGGAGCACTACAGCCTTTCTGATAAGTATATGTAAATGACATATTATTGATTGGAAATGATGTAGAATTTTCTGGAAAGCATAAAGGAGTGTTTGAAAGGAGTTTTTCAAAGAAAGACCTCAGTGAAGTTGCTTACACATTGAGCATCAAGATCTATAGAGATAGATCAAGACGCTTGATAAGATTTTTCGATGAGTACATACCTTGATAAGATTTTGAAGTAATTCAAAATGGAACAGTCAAAGAAGGAGTTCTTGCCTGTGTTGCAAGGTGTGAAGTTGAGTAAGACTCAAAAACCAACCATGGTAGAAAATAGAAAGAGAACGAAAAGTCATTCCCTATGCCTCAGTCATAGGTTCTATAAAGTATGCTATGCTGTGTACCAGACCTATTGTATACCTTGCTCTGAGTTTGGCAAGGGAGTACAATTTTTGATCTAGGAGTAGACCACTGGACAACGGTCAAGAATATCCTTAGTAAGGACTAAGGAAATATTTCTCGATTATGGAGGTGATAACAGAGTTTGTCGTAAAAAATTACATCGATGCAAGCTTTTACACTAATCCAGATGAGACTAAGTCTCAATCTGGATACATATTGAAAGTGGGAGCAATTAGCTAGAGTAGCTCCGTGCAGACCATTATAGACATAGAATATTTGCAAAATACATACGACTCTGAATGTGACAGTAATCTGCTGACTAAACTTCTCTCACGAGCAAAACATGATCATACCTTAGTACTCTTTGGGTGTTAATCACATAGCGATGTGAACTAGATTATTGACTCTAGTAAACCCTTTGGGTGCTGTTCACATGACGATGTGAACTATGGATGTTAATCACATACATATGTGAATATTGGTGTTAAATCACACGATGATGTGAACTAGACTGTTGACTCTAGTGCAAGTGGGAGACTGAAGGAAATATGCCCTAAAGGCAATAATAAAGTTATTATTTATTTCCTTATTTCATGATAAATGTTTATTATTCATGCTAGAATTGTATTGACCGGAAACTTAGTACATGTGTGAATACATAGACAAACATAATGTCACTAGTATGCGTCTACTTGACTAGCTCATTGAATCAAAGATGGTTAAGTTTCCTAGCCGTAGACATGAGTTGTCATTTGACTAACGGAATCATATCATTGGATAATGATGTGATTGACTTGACCCATTCCGTTAGCTTAGCACTTGATCGTTTAGTATGTTTCTATTGCTTTCTTCATGACTTATACATGTTCCTATGACTATGAGATTATGTAACTCCCGTTTACCGGAGGAACACGTTGTGTGCAACCAAACGTCACAATGTAACTGGGTGATTATAAAGGTGCTCTACAGGTGTCTCCGAAAGTACTTGTTGAGTTGACGTATTTCGAGATTAGGATTTGTCACTCCGATTGTCGGAGAGGTATCTTTGGGCCCTCTCGGTAATGCACATCACTATAAGCCTTGCAAGCAATGTGACTAATGAGTTAGTTGCGGGATGATGCATTACATAACGATTAAATAGACTTGCCGGTAACGAGATTGAACTAGGTATTGAGATACCGACGATCGAATCTCAGGCAAGTAACATACCGATGACAAAGGGAACAACGTATGTTGTTATGCAGTTTGACCGATAAATATCTTCGTAGAATATGTAGGAGCCAATATGAGCATCCAGGTTCCGCTATTAATTATTGACCGGAAACATGTATGGGTCATGTCTACATAGTTCTCGAACCCGTAGGGTCCGCACGCTTAAAGTTAGATGACGGTTATATTATGAGTTTATGTGTATGTACTGAAGATAGTTCAGAGTCCCGGATGTGATCACGGACATGACGAGGAGTCTCTAAATGGTCGAGACATGAAGATTGATATATTGGATGACTATATTCGGACACCGGAATGGTTCCGGTGGTTATCGGATGTATACCGGAGAACCGGGGGTTTACCGGAACCCCCCGGGGGGTTAATGGGCCTCTTGGGCCCTAAGTGGAGAAGAGGAGGGGCGGCCAGGGCTGGCCGCACACCCCCTCCCCCTCTAGTCCGAATAGGACAAGGAGAGGGGGGGCGCCGCCCCCCCCCCTTCCTTCCTCTCCTCTCTCCCTTCCTTCCCCTCTCCTACTTGGACTAGGAAAGGAAGGAGTCCTACTCCCGGTGGGAGTAGGACTCCTCCCTGGCGTGCCTCCTCCTGGCCGGGCGCCCCTTCCCCTTGATCCTTTATATACGGGGGCAGGGGGCACGTCTAGACACAACAATTGGTCATTGATCTCTTAGCCGTGTGCGGTGCCCCCTCCACCATATTCCACCTCGATAATATCGTAGCGGTGTTTAGGCGAAGCCCTGCGTCGGTAGAACATCATCATCGTCACCAAGCCGTCATGCTGACGGAACTCTCCCTCAAAGCTCGTCCGGATCGGAGTTCGAGGGACGTCATCGAGCTGAACGTGTGCTGAACTCGGAGGTGCCGTACGTTCGGTACTTGATTGGTCGGATCGTGAAGATGTACGACTACATCAACTGCGTTGTACTAACGCTTCCGCTTATGGTCTACAAGGGTACGTGGACAACACTCTCCCCTCTTGTTGCTATGCATCACCATGATCTTGCGTGTGCGTAGGATTTTTTTTTGAATTTACTACCTTCCCCAACAACTTTGCTAATGCAAGGACCTTGCCACTGTGAACACATCTAAAAGGCAGGTGAGTGAGTTCACTGAGTCATAAAAGCTACTTACTTACCATTATATCGATTAGGGATATAGTGTGAATCTCTTTCCACAACATATTAAAATACAGATATACCTAAACCATAAGCGATGTCCTTGCTCTAACAAAATTATATAGCCCCTCCCTTCTTTGTATTAGGTGTATTGATGAAGACACTTATCCGACAATAATTTTGGACCAAATTCCCCTGCTTACAATGTTATTTAGAGAAGTAATTGCCAGTGGCAAATTAATGATATTTCCAATTCAGGGGGAGTACAATTGGCATCTAGTGAACATACCTATAACAATTCAATATTTATAACCAGAATGCCCTTACATACGTATAACAATTCAATTTTTACTTACAAAATACATCTAATGAAAAGAAATGGAGAGAGTATATTGTTAGCCAATTATATTCTAAAAATAATGAAAAGCAAAGGTCGAACTTAAGTAAAATTTGTACCAGAAAAAAAGATACAAAATGTTGGGAATCACAAGGCTTCCTCGGGAATGGTTCACACACTGTGTGCTCAGAACACCTCTCTCCACATCCCCTCCCCCCTCCCCCAAAGGACCCCTATCTCCTAGTGCCCACACAAAAATATTCCATGACTTCCTTTGCCAATTTAGGACCAAATAGTAATAGCTCTACTTCAAAATACATGCCATACGTTGCTTTGTTAGGATTAGTCTTTGACCAAATATAGTATTAATATATTTTACATGTGACTTAAAATTGATGTCATTAGGTTCATATTCAACCAAACTTACCTGTGTGTTCATTTCTATCACATAAATGTACATACTAATTTGTACCAATCTATCATACGCTTGTCCTATATGTTCCACCAGTAGCCAAGAAACTATATCATACACTCATCATGAATATGGTAACAATAGGGCACTATGCAAAGTTGCATTTTCTAGTAGTGGTGGTTAATATTTGTGAATTTGGTTGACTCATAACTCCATACATATATAGATTTTCCTGTGATATGATCTTCACCTATCTGTATTGATACGGTGTATCACTCATAATCAACATGTTGGCTAAAGGTACTTAGCGTCCATTTGTACCGCTCTGAATTTGCATGCCGTCAAGTAATAAATGATATCTTGAATTAATTTCCCATCAAGACTTGACATCGATTCTTCTATTCTGCTTATGTATAATTTGTAGAACAAACACAGGAGATGTGCAATTTTTTTTTACTCGTAAAAACCAAAACGATATATACTAATGTTTGCCCAGAAAGTAAATATAATCAATGGTAATTTATGCACAATTGCGGCCGGTCACATGGCTAATTTGTAGAGATAATACTACTATGCATTACAAGCAGGCACATAGGGAAACTGTTGCTATGTTTTCAACCGGCCACCAAGGAACGATATTCTACAGCTCATCATGCACAAGTTGGCACGGTTGATCATCTCCACAAAATCTAGGAGAAACAAACAAGTTATCAATTGTATGTACTAAATTTAGTAGGCTATATTCTATTTAATTTTTGTAGTATATGTGTGCGGCCGGTCAGCATCAAAATTTAATCCATGTGGTCTGAGCTATCTGCTCACTAGCCGTTCATAGAAAGTGATTAATCATTGAAGCGACCGATTAGCCACTTGCCGGCAATAAAGATCTAGTAGACCTGTACTATAGTGAATTGCTTTTCTTGACAGCTAGCCCTACTATTCTTTATTTGACTACCTTCGCTGCCTCATTTGTTAGAGACTCTTTGTAGGAAGGTGCCATAGCTAACTGCCAAATAAAGTGTCTGTATTGATTCATGTCGTGATGTCCCAGTTAATCAACCATGATAAACTAGTCCAGAAATGGAGATGGGAAATCAAACGAATAACTAACTACCAAATGAAGGAATATACATCATTTGCAGTTTCTCTGGCGATACTTATCTGTAGTTGGTTCATGCTCCCTGATACTTATCTGTACAGTCTTCTCATAAGTCATAACTGTTGTTTCCTCTACTAGGGCCTGCACACTTTACTCTATAATAGATCACATGTAGTTGTTGTGCATGGTTTAGAAGATTATTATATATATAGCTTCAACATTTTTAGCATTCTCTTCAATCTAGTAAGCTAAAATATTTGTAAGCGTTAATGTGTGGTTGTATTGATTTCTTATATCCCTATTTGTATATTTTGTATCTAGAATTCCAAATATATATTAATTTAATTGATCCATGGTTAAACTTAGTTGGCATCATGCATGTTATTTCTCTCTACACAGAATTGTGCGTGCATGCATGTTCTTACAAAATATCAATTCTGCAAAATATTGTACTAAAAATGCAACACGAATAAAGGAGCTTGAAGAGCACCATGCATGACAGTAAAAGTTAGGTGGTGCGGAAAGAACCATGATGAGTTTTGAAACACTGAATGGATATAAGGGAGCTTATGATGTTATGTTTTAATGATCAATATGTTTTTAATGCAAATTGGAAATTTCATGTATTAATAGCTGCAATTCTCGTATCTTATTTTCTATCCGTAAATTGTCTTTCGATTTAAAAACTACTAAATCATTGTAAGATTTATCTATTATTAAACCAAAGCAGCAAATATGCTGCGATACAAATTGGAATTTTGAAAGTTCCACATGCGCATATTCTCTATGAAAAAAATGCAACAGGATAGTTTCATGTTGAGAAATTGTGCTCAATGTGGCCTATCTCCTTTTAAAGCTTATTCCACTGGTTCACGGATTAATAAACACTGGCTTTGCCCAATTATGAAGTAGTTATATTGGCCTTATGTGGTTACCTCTCATGACGTCATACAGATGACGCAACTCCCTGATGCATTTGCTAGCTGCCAAAGCAAGACTCACATGCATGCATGTCTCTCGCCTGCAACACTTCTATATTCTAGTGCAGCAAGAGAACAGAACAACTAGCAAATTGTCATTCTTTTTAATCAAACCCTTACGGCAACCAACAATTTAACCAATCTCTCTTTGGCCTTGTTCCAACACATCTTTTGCCATTCATAGACAAACTAACCCTAAGCCATTGTTTGTTTGGGCATCAGCTTCATAGAATCAATTGTGGATTCACTGTGATGCCAAGCTGATTCATTGACTCAATTTTGACACTAAAGTACTCCGTGATGTGCTTCGGAAAATACACTGGAAATTGCCCGAATCAGATTTTGGCTGTTTTTCAAAGCTGATTTGAAATAGCTATTTGTTTCAGCTAAATCATGTCCTTAAAGCTGTAAAAAAACACCGACTACGACGGGCCGACACTATAACTCTGAAAGAAGTTTTGCTTTCTCATTAATTGGAAGAAGCTTGTCCTAGGTACAGGATGGAGATTAACTTAGGAAAGATACAGATGAATGATTAAAGTCCGAAACATCAAACCTTGCTCTGTGGAACACTAGATGGACTACAACATGTGTAAACCTAGCTCAAACACGTGTTCGGAACTTGGTTTAACACGGCGCCAGCTCTTTGGATAGCTCGAGCTGGATTTGCTCACTTGGATGTAAGAAGTCTGTCAGCATGATGTGTGTGTGTGTGTGGTTGTGTGTGTGTGTGTGGGGGGGGGGGGGTGCGACTGTGCATGTTTGTCTAAGACATTTCAACAGTTACAATGTAACTGGTGGAAGTAATTTACCTACTCCTTCTGTCCCAAAATTCTTGTCTTAGATTTGTCTAGATACGTGATTTGACACATCCGTATTTGAACAAATTTAAGACAAGAATTTTGAGACGGAGGGAGTATGTCAACAAATGTGGTGGCTTTTTTGTTTGCTTGTTATTCTAATACTATAATATTCATATGGCGCCCTTACTGAAAAAATAGAAGTGTATCAAATTTTCTCTGTTTCTATTTTTCAATTGAGTTACTTACATCATATCTCTAAACTAAAGTTCTGTTATATACAAAGTCAGAAGGGAATTCGTGTATTCGATTCGTAAAAGTGCATACATATATCTAAGTGAATATTTCATGTGTCGTCATTTTGAATTTTGTATGGAAATTATATGATAGAACACATATGTTTATATATAACTAATTTGGACCGGTATACTTCGAATGAAGAAGTACAACAGGATGTGATCCTCCCCTTCCTCCCCCTGTGCCTCTCCCATGAGGCGACCGGGGGCAAACCCTAAATCCCCTAAATTGGCGTCGCCCTTTGCTCCTCCCCCTAACACCTTGTCCGTCGCTGCTCCCTGATGGCGTGGCCCGGCAAAGCCCAGCCGGCGCCGGTGGCGGCGGAGCCTCTACGTCCTCCTACTCGACAGGCGCTGGCGCGGGCTAGCTCCCCAGGCCGGAGCATGGCGCTAGGGGTGAGCGTCATGGCGGCGCGCTTGTGTGACTCTGCCTCCCAGCGGCGGGCGACCAGATTATGCGGTGTGCCTTGGTCACCTTGACGGCGGTGGCGCTGCCAGATCTGAGATCAGGCGGTGCGGGCCACAGGCGTCGCGGGTGGCCACCTCTGCCATGGCCTTCCTGGATGGTGGAGGTGGGTGCTAGAAATCGGGGATAGTGGCTGCATCTGCCAGACCCGGCTTCGCTGCGGTGCGGGCCATGGGCGGCTTGGGCTGCTGTCGGCTGCCTTGACAGGGGCCTCCTTGGTTGGGCGGCGTCATGGCGCAGTGGCGGAGGTTCGGCCACCCCTTCTTCAGATCTTTGGGGTGCTCAAAGTTGTGCTTGGAGGTGCGTCCGGCGGGTGGAGCGTGGCGGTTCTGCCCTTCTTGCCTTCGGCTGGCCTCGGTGGCAGGGGTGCTCCAAGGAGTTGGCAGGGCTGCCTCTTGTCCTGCTGTTGCCAGGGGTGGTGACGGCGACCTGCCCCAGTTCGAGAAATGACATGGTGGTTGCGGCGTGGCTGGCAGCTGTCAGTGGCCTCCACATGCCCTGCTCCGACCTGCAGGTCCCCCATACTTATCAAAAGGGCCTGTTTTTCCAGCGGTAGTGTGAGGGGACCATGTTGAGGGGGTTGGGGTGGTCTTGGTGCTGGGACGGCGGCTCTGGTGGTGGGGGCATGGGTCTCGTGGGCTGAGCTTGTTGCTTAGGTGCTACCCAGTGTCCATTGTCGTGTGGGCGACGTGGCGGTCGGGGTGTGACGTTCAGTGGCGGTGGTGCGGCGTTCGTACCTATGCCGAAGGCGATGTGTGTGGGCCGGGTGAAAATCTGTTCTGCCTTCACGCAGGCCGGTAGCGGCAATATTTGTGCCATTCTTCAAGGCGTCGCTGCAACCTCATTGTTCATCGTGTTGCTCCAGGGAAAACTCTGATCCTCGGATCAGGCGGTGGCGGCACACTGGCGTCATACCCTTTCTAAAGGCGCCACTTTTGAGCTCACGATTGGTCGTATGCGGTTTACTTCGCGGTGGCGTGTTCACAGTTGAGAACCCCGGCTGCTCTTGTAGTGGTAGGGGTGGCGTTGCTACGCATAATGCATTGTATCCGCCTTGGGTGTGAGTGTGTTGGTGGGGCGTGAGTTTGTATTGAGATGTTGGTGATTGCTTTATATATAAAGCGGGGCAAAAGCATTTTTCGGTATACAACTAATTTGAGATTATTCTTATGTTTGAAAGCCGTAGACAAGACAGAGTTATATTACATATGCACTTAATATTCATTTCATATATGTAGTTATATCAACTTATGTGTGATAGATTTCAGAGGTTATAATTCGGACACACTATAGAATCACGGTGAAGATAGATTAGCACAGACGATGAGATGAACATGATGGCATGTTTGCCACTTGTTTTGGTAATTTAATAGTTAAGTCACATCCTTATTTTATTTTAGCCATTTTGCTTACATCCAACTGTGGCGACAAGTTGAATGATGTGAGTTAATCGAAAGAGTCTCCAATCAAAATAAATATTCATATAACATATCTATAGATATGGAGAGGAGCTAGCTCCTCACGATGTTTAGACATCTGAATTTATTTATTTTTAGTACTTGGGCCAGTTGGAGCCTAGTTAGCACTTCGCCCTATTAATACCCTCTGAAACGAGCTAGATGCACCAAGAGGAAGAGTGTCTTCCAACAAAAATCTCAACACATCTATTCAGTACGTCCTATTGCACAACTTTCCATCTATATATCCTACTTCATAGCATCCGTACAGCTAGCTCATGCACTATGAGTTCGCAAACAATGTACGGATTCTCAAGTCTTACGACTTTTGCTACGCTGGTCATTACCATGGCCACCGTACTTGTGTTTTTTGTACTCAAAAATAGAAAAGTTTTACTGTCCGTCAAAAGTGAGCAACACCAGCTCCCACCCGGGCCTCCCACACTGCCCTTCCTCGGCAACATTCACCAGATGATGTGGAACAAGCCGGCCGTATTCCGGTGGATCCATCGCCTGCTCCAAGAGATGGACACAGACATCATGTGCCTCCGTCTCGGAGCCATTCATGTCATCGCCGTGACATGCCCGGAGATAGCATGCGAGGTGCTGCGGAAGAAGGACGAGGTGCTAGCCTCCCGCCCGGCAACCTTCGCCTCGGGTTTGTTCAGCTTCGGGTACAAGGGCACCATCGTGACACCACATGGAGAGCAGTGGAAGAAGATGAGGCGCGTCCTCACCTCAGAGATCCTCACCCCGTCCATGGAGCAGAAACTCCATCATCTCCGGCAGGAGGAGTGTGACCACCTTGTGACGTACATCAACAACACCTGCATGGCATGTCCAAACAACCTCGTCGACGTGCGACATGTCGCCCAACATTTCTGTGGTAACATGATAAGAAGGCTCGTGTTGGGTAAGAGATACTTTGGCAGCGAGCTGCCGGATTCATCGGCTAGCGGACCCGGACATGATGAGATGGCACATGTTGCCGCTCTCTTCACGCTCCTCAACTACCTCTACAACTTCTGCGTGTCCGACTACTTCCCAGCCCTCGTAGGGCTTGATTTGGAGGGCCATGAGAAGGTCCAAGGATGTGATGGGAATACTCAACCGGTTGCATGACCCCATCATTGAGAAGAGGATCATCGAAAGGTCGAATCTTCGGAATGGTGGTGAATGCAAAGAGGCCAGGGACTTTCTGGACGTCCTAGTTTATCTAGATGATGCAGATGGCCAACCATTGTTGTCCGTAGACGACATCCGGGCGCAGATAGTGGTTAGTACACATTTCAACCTCTATCAATATTCAGTAATCCAACAAACAACCATGCATGCATTCGTGAAGTGAAAGAAGAATTTGATCCCCCATTTTTCTTTTCATACAAAACTGGCCATTTTTTCTAATATCAATGTAGGAAATGATGTATGCAACAATCGATAACCCATCGAATGCTGTTGAGTGGGCACTCGCTGAGATGGTGAACAAGCCAGAGGTGATGAAAAAAGCAACCGATGAAATCGACGCCATCGTCGGTAAAGATAAACTAGTCCAGGAGTCTGACATTCCACGACTAAACTATCTCAAGTCATGCATCCGAGAGGCTTTCCGCATACACCCATACCATGCCTTTAACCCACCCCATGTCGCCATGGTAGACACCACTATCGCTGGCTACACCATCCCTAAGGATAGCCATGTCATTTTAAGCCGGATGGGACTTGGTCGGAACCCCAAGATCTGGAACAAACCACTTGATTTTCAGCCCGAGAGGCATTTGAATACCGCAAATGTACTCCTCAGTGAACCAGGACTACGCTTTATTTCATTTAGTAGTGGGAGGAGGGGTTGTCCTGGAATTTCACTTGGTACCTCGGTCACAATGATGTTGTTCGCGAGGATGTTGCAGGGATTCACCTGGACGAAGCCCCCTGGCATTGACAGAATAAGTCTCCAAGAAAGCAATACTGGCGCCCTTGCCTTAGCTGAACCCCTGGTTCTGCAAGCTAAACCACGTCTGGCTGCACATCTCTATGAGAAAAATTAATAGAGTTAATGCATGTTTTATCTGATTATGAGGAATATATATCCTAATAAAATTTTGTAGACCCCATGTCCTCAGTGGTCGTGCATTCCTCGGTTTTTCAAGAAAAAAAAAGATGGAAACAACGTGTGTCTGTACAAATAAAGCAATGACAATGCTAGTGTAATGTGTGTTCTTGGGTTGTGTTCACAGTCTGAAGCCGCAGAAGGCGCAAACGTTGTTATTTTCTAGTATTGTCGAAATAAATCTATTGTATGTACTGAGCATTATGATACTCTGCAAACAGTTCATAGAATTATAAAATTATATGTTGTCTACCACCTTCGCATCATAAATGTACAAAGCTAATGTTTATTACAATGTGACAGCCAGCAGAATAAGCTATTATTATTCACCTCTTATTATTTAATATACAATTATCTAAGAGAAAATAAGATGAAGACTGGTGAAGAAATACATATGGAGGGAAGATAAATAGTTTTGTATCATTAATATGTATAATATGAATACAAAATTATATTTTCACATTTTCTAATGTTGTGGAAAGAAAAGAAGAACACACATATACTGGTAAAACACATTGTCATATGACATCTTGAATTCCTTCAATGTTTCAAACTCCATCATATTCTATCGACACTTCACTTTCAGTACTGTACATGGTGCTGTTCCGGCTCTCTTATTTCGCTTGCATGTACTTCCTCTGTAAAGAAATATAAGTGCATTTAGATCACTAAGCGCTCTTATATTTCTTTACAGAGGGAGTACCATATTTCCACTGTCAATATATATGGTGCAATAATAACATTTACACACACGATTGCTTCTAGAGACAGATGGTAGGATTCCAATTCAGTTTAACAATGGAGTCATGTCCAATTAAGATACAAATATTGGAATGCTTATTTACAAATTCAGTAATCCAAATAGGCATATAAAAAATCAATGCAAGCATACGTTAATGCTAACAAATATTTTCTTGTCAAGCTCAAAAATAAGCTACAAATGTCAATAATCTATATAATACAACGCAAGAGCAAGATCGGGTAGAGCAAGTGAAGTTATGAGAAAACAACAGGCCGCGGGCGTGAACCCGCGGTGGGTAAGCAAAAGTAGAAGGATTCCTATTAAGTTTAACCGTGTGTCAAAGAAAAAATAAGTATAAGCATGGAATCATGTCTGATTAAAGATAAAACTATCCAAATTATTGTTTAAAAGCCCATCTAAATAGGGATATAAGACAGCAATACACCCATGCATTCATGCTCACAGATATCCACAAAGACAAGCCGTAAAGAAGACAAAAAAAATTGTCCAGAATCTATATAATATAACAAAAGTGCACCCTCGTGTGGAGTAACCAAAAATTATGACACTGTAGGCCGTGGGGCATGAAGTAACCGTAAAATTAACCACGGCGACTATGAGTAGGACATGCACACACTGTAGATTCATTCATTTGGCAGTTAGTGATTCGTTAGATTCCTATCTCCATTTCTCTGGACTAGTTTATCGTAATTGAGTAGTTGGGAAAGACATGCATGCATACGGACGCTCACAAAGAGTCTCTCTAACAAACGAGGCAGCGAAGGCTGTCACGAAAGATCAGTATTGACGGCAAGTCGTCAAAGAGTCGCTTGCATAATTCCATTTCCTTTGAACATGCAGGGAGCAGGTAGCTCAGGCCACATGGAGTAAATTTTGACCCCGACCGTATGCATATACTACACAATTTCAATAGAATATAGCCTACTAATTAAGTTTAGTAGGTGCTTGCTTGTTTGTTTCTCCTAGATTCAGCGGAGACGATCGATCGTGCCAACTTGTCAACTTGTGTATGATGAGCTGTATAATATACTTCAATAGCGACCGGTGGAAAAAAAATAGCTACAGTTTTGTGTGCGTCCTTGTAATCCACAATAGTGTTTTATTTTTATAGACAAGCTATGTCCCCAGAAGCAGTTGCTGTTAAAAAATATATCATTGAGTGCATTTAAATTTCAGTTACATATCAATATATATTATTGTTAGGCAGCGCATCCATTCACATATATAAGATGTTTTGGATACTTCAGTATGGACAACATACGGACTTAAATGGGTGTTAAACACACTAAAACGTGTCAATATACATCCGATTCAGAAAAAAGTTAGAACATGTTATATTATTGAACGGAGAGAATAGTTTACGAAAAAGAAGATCCATTCTCGCTTGTGTTATTTATACATAATATTCGTCGATACATACGTAGATGTCAAGTCTTGATGGGAAATTAATTGACCATATTATTACTCGCTGACATAAAATACTTCAGAGCGAGCTTATTGATGGGACATTAATTTTTTCCTAAAGTAGATTATTTTTTGTTCAAAGACTGATCCTTCAAAAAAAGTATGTGATGTATTTCGGAGCGAGTTTATTACTATTTTGCACCTAAATATGAACGGGGCAGGGTTCACGTAAATTTCTCATTTGGGCCAGTAAGTAATAGTCGTCCCCGGGGGAGCCCGGTGGAGGTTGACGTACTAAGCACACCAGATAATTTCCACCTATTTTAATTATTCCTTCCCAGTTTCTATTTTACTTCAGCTTCACCATTGCTCTTTTTTTTAATGTTTTCGGAATGTAAGTGGCCATCAATACATTAATGCATCCAGTCCTTTTTATTAAATGTATTTGTTTCTGAGATAATTTTTGAATTTTTAGGTGTCTTTCCTTCTTCCTCCTGTAGATTCTAATCAATTCCCTAGAAACTGTAAGACTCATTAATTAGCTATGCAAATTCAAAACAGAGCTCGAGCTCCATGGATCTCAGTTTGAAAAAAAACATTTTAAAGCTCGAGCTCCAAATTCAAAATAGCGCACCTTCATAAGGATGTATACTACATGTGTAAACTTTGATGACGATGTACATTAAGGTGAGATCTACACACAAAGAAAAATATGTGATTTCGAAAATAGGGAACAATACACAGACTATTCACTACAAAAAATGCACAATTTTTTAATTTTTTATGTAGATCACATGTTAATGTAATTCTTTGTACCCTTCATATAATACATCCATATAAAAATGTAGAAAATATCACCAAATATTTTGAAGCTTTAAAGTATACATTTTTTGAACTTTTCAAAAAAAACTTCATGGAGTTCGGGCTTCAAAATGCCTCACTCTAACTAGCTACCATTAGTTACTACTGCAAGCAACATGTAAGCAGGGGAAATAATCCTCGAATAAATGTATTGGTAACCATGCACAAAATCTGAGTCGGAAACAGAGGGAGTATATGAATTCAACTCTAGCAATGACAGTTGTTAGGTTATAGGTAGATTAGAATTTCAATTTGATGTCGAAAGAGTATGACTTCATATACCTAAACTAAACTTGAAGAGTCATTAATTAGCTACCGGTAATTACTGCTCTAATCAACAGTATAACCAGGGGAAATAATCCTCACAACAATGTCTTTGTCACCATGCACAAAAAAGATACCTGGTAATAGAAATGGAGGAAGTACATAATTCACTCAAGAAATAATGGTGCTTATTGTTATAGGTAGATCTGACTTTTAATGTGTTGTGGAAATATATTAATATTATATCCTCTAACGGATATAGTGGCAGGTACATAGCTTTTTATGACACAAGGAACTCACACACCTGCCATTTACCGCCAAATCTAGGGACATTGTTCTCGGCAAAATTACCCCCACCCCGTGATTGGACTCATTTTCTTTCAAGGAGACCGAGAATCTGTGAATTTCTGATAAACGAAATTAAGTATTTATTTCAAGGGCTTTGAAAAGCGAAAGGATGAAGACTGATTTACATCCTCTGCAAGCACAAGGAGTATGGCTTTTGAGCTTTTTCTCCACCCACCTCTGAGCATCCTGTTGGAATGGTCCTAGGAAAAACTATGTACGAGCACAACCAACTTTCCTCTTCTAAGCAAATAAATGTAGTATTTAGTCCAACCAAACATTGGTGAATATATGTATTTCGTGAAAAGTGGAGTATTTGAGGCCAAGATCTTTCTATTAGTAGGTGCACACATCTAGAAGAAAGCTGAGACACCCAAGGCACGGCAAGGCAAACAACATGGAGACAAGAGAACCACAAGGTAGGACAAAATATATTCTGGTTCTAGGCAGCTGGCATCTCACACCATATGGATTAAATTTTGACGTTGGACGTCTTCATGTACTAGTATAATTAACTAGAAATATGGTCCACGAAATGTAGCACAAACTTGCTGCCTTGTTTGTTTCTCCTAAATTTTGTGGAGATGATCTATCGTGCCAACTTTTGTACTCCCTCCGTCCGGAAATACTTGTCGTAGAAATGGATGAAAATGGATGCATCTAGAACAAAAATATGTCTAGATACATCCATCTCTCCGACGAGTATTTCCGGACGGAGGGAGTATATGATGATCTGTAGAATATAGCTCCATGGTGAGCACTGGGACATATACTTACAGCTTTGTTGCGTGCGTCGTTATACTCTATAGTAGTATTTCTTTTTACAAACATGGCACCATACCCGGCAAAGTAGGCAGTCGACGACACTCGAGATTAAGGGGACATGCACGAATGGATGTTCAGCTAGAAAATACTATTAAGAAAATAATGACCAACTTGCTAGTCCTTATGATTTCACCTGCCGCTCTTGAATATCTAAATGTCTTGCTTTTAGCAGCCAACAAATGCATAGAGGAGGGACGTCATCTCAAAGAAGCAATACGACATCGTCTATAACCACGTAAGGCCAATGTAAATTCTAAACCTGTCGTTTCAGCAAGCCTTGAGCAGCTAGCTAAATTTAAAATAATAACTCAGACGAGCTGCTCGAGACTAGATATGGATTAACCATGAACACCAGTTGTGCGGGCCTACAACAGGAGCAGCACAAATCCTGAACTTGTTAACTATAGAAAATTATTTGTAACAAAATGTTTGAATTCTTTTTGTGCCCGGTGATTTAAACTACAAATTTTAAACTTGTGTATTTTAAGGAATTTGTGCTTAAAACTTAAATTTGAAGCATTAAACTTCTTTATCAGAATTAGTTACAATTAAAAAAAATCCTTTAAGTGCATGTTTGGCTAATTATTATAGTTATCAGTTGACACATCACTCTAGTTGTGGGCTTGTGTTTTTATGCTTAGATGGTCCGTAGGTATCATCTCATATGGGACAACACAAGTGACACAAGTGTGGCAGGTTCTAAAAGTGGGTTGTCTCTTGAGCGGCTTGTAGTGCCGCCCACCCCATTGAACTTTTTTTTAGTGAAAATGAAAGACTGGGCTTAATACAAGACTGGTCCAACTCTAATCGCCCCAACATGGTTGCTGAAGTAAGATGCATCTACATTAAGAGTAACATGCTATTTCAGTGATGTATCATGTGCCAAATACTAATTTTTCATTACAAAAAAAAACTAAGATTATATATGGGAGAATAAAAATGGCTAGCAATTCTGAGGTGCAATCACTAATGAGTGTTAAAACAACATATACAATAAGTGCGGAAGTAAAAAGACATGCAGAATACAACTTTGAACTATAAAGAGGAAAACAAACTCACACGTTAAATAATACATATTTTGTGCTTAAAACGTTGCATTTAAAACTTTTAATCACTTTCTTATTGGCATGGATGGTCTACAGAAGTTTGCATCATTCTTCTGTCTTACAATTAGTCGACATCAAAATTGAGTGAAACCCATTATAGATGAGCGATTTGTAAAACGGTGATAAGTTGCACTATATTTTTAAAACCTTATTCCACTTGGGAACAGATTTAGTGACTAGGGGATGGCCGGGCTGACTTGTGGGGTTATCCAGCTGTCCAAATTATAGTGATACGATCTGGTTGATCCTTGGTGTTGGACCTTAGAAACCCGTAGGAAAATGTTAGATTAAAGCCCCACTTGGATTGCCTTTCAAATTTTAAATCATAAATGATTACCCATTTATATTATTGTGCCAGTAAAATGCAACTGAATATATTTTCTGCTGTGATCGAGGAGACAATGCCCATCACGTCCAAGACTTGTGTTGCACTATCGCCGATTGAACTCAAGACTACATCTTATTGGGCGCGACCCAAAGCATTGCCCCTGCAGCACATGGCCGCAAGTGAGCACTAGTAACCCAACACGTTGGCACCCAAGATTATAATTATATACCGCCGTCTCCCCTCCCCAGTGCGGCGGCGCCGCCCTGCACCGGGGAGCCCCCGCCCTCCTCCTACAGCCTCGCCCCTCCTCTGCTCCCCTCCGCCGTCACCCGAGGCGTCACAGGGCAAAGCCCTTGTGGCGTGGCGGCGGCGGCGGTTTCTCCTCGGATCTCGATCTGGTTGGGAGGCGGCGCTCCTCTCCGGCCAGATCGACAGCGGTGGCGCAGACCGGCAGCGACATGGAAGTGGTGCGGTGGCGGCGGGGGAGGACGGCACGAGCAACGGCGGATCTGGCCTTGACTCATGTCGGGCTAATTTGTTGTGCTACCGATCTCAATCACCGTCGGCGGGCACTGCTCTTGGACTTGATCTGCAACACAAGGATGTCTGGGGCGCCGGCCCAAGGCTTGGTGGTGGTGGCCTTCTTCTTCGTCGGAGTTGGTCGGCCGGCTGGCTGTGCTCGCATGGTCATGCAGTGACCGGTGGCTTGGCCGGTCGGCGGCGGCGGAACTTCGTCGGTGGCAGCGGCAAATTTTTGTCTGGATCCCGGGGCGGCGGCCCTTGAGGGTGGAGGCAGGTGAAGCTCGGGCTTCCCACGACAGCATGGCGTGGTGCAGTCCCGGTCCAAGGCGGATCTGTGACGCGATCTGCTATGGATTGGTTCGGATCAGAGACAGCGACGAGCGCGCGGGATCCTTCTCGGCGGCTCTCAAGGCTTGGCGAGGAGGGGTGGAAGCCCTCCTCCTAGGCTCCAGTGATGGCACACTCAGGCAGTGGCCAGTGCACTAGGGGTCCCACGGTGGCACTGTTGCTGCGGTTGGTCGCCGGATCTAGGCGGCTGGATCTGGGGCTTTGAAGGCGGTCGAGACGGTGCACAGGTTGTTGGGTGGATTTCTTGGGACGGATCCGGTGAAAACCTGATCTTCGGTCGATGGTCAGAGACGGTGATGACGATGCCATTATCATCGCTTCCTTCATGAAGGCATAATCGAGGTGAAGCTCCAAACTCCACTCAATACCTCCGGGGGAAACCCTAGATCAGCTGATCGGATGTTGGCGGCAATCATGTGTCGTAACCCCCTTGGGGGCGGCATTCTTGGAGGTGCACTCGGCTTCGCGGGACCAGCGGACGGCTTCTTTGGTGGAGCGGTGCTTCATCCATACATTGATGGCGACGGATCTGGACGGCGTGGCGCAGCGCAGATTCGGAGTTCGATGTGGGAGGATGGACTCGCGCAGGAGGACGACGTTGTCTGGTGTCGTGGTAGCGTCGATGGCTGAGAGACCTGGCACGGTAGATGCAACAGTACAACTCTGAAGATGGACTCGTGGCAGGTGGCTGCGGCGGCCCCATACCCGGCAGGCGTCCTGGTTGAGGAGTGCATCGGATCGGTAGGTGCCCCATACCAGTGCAAAGGCGTCTGGTTGGGACCTCGTGTCTTAGATGTTTAGGTTTGGCTGTGATGTCTGCATTTGGTATTAGGCCGGACTATCAGCGCCCCTACATCAACTGGATAGGTGTAGCGACAGCCGTTGCTTAGATGGTGGCTTCAGTCTTACTGCTGTATTACTTTGTTAGGTCTTTTGAGAATAATTAATAAAGTGGCCGCATGCATCGCCCAGATGCAGAGGCCGGGGGTCATCCTTCTTTTCTAAAAAAAATTACATGACCGCAGAAAAGTCCCTTAGTGGTCGTTGGACTACAGATTGTTCCCCTCAGCACAACAAAGTTGGACGGGAGCTCCAAATGTTCCACCATCCGAGGGGCCGGTGGCCGCCACACTACGCCAACGAGTCCATGGTGTAGAGGAGGACAATCGACTCAAGCTTCCGCCGTCTAGCTCATCCCGTAGACTCGGTCGCCTTCGTTATCTTTGTTTTGTGTCCTCGCTCGGCTTATAAAATTTACCAGGCGAAAGCCGGTGGAGGATGAAAATAATCCGACAATCCAATTGTCTCGGTTCGGGGAAAACAATAGGCTCCATATTATACAGAGGTATTGCATATAAAAATATCAATCCAAGTGTGCCCTAAAGGTTTTGCACCTCCTAGTAGAGTAAAGGGGTAACCTTTAGATTCTTAAGGTTCAACCCTACCACCTTATGTTGGCGCTGGGAGCAGTAACCCAATACAACAGCTTGTGCTTGTTCTACACAGCTTGTTGTAATAAAAGGGTAGTGCAACAACTATAGTCATGAAGTAGATTAACAAACAACAAATTATAGTAAACTGTTTTTATGGCCTATTCAATTGACGCGATTCTCAAAACACAAGGATAGGTAAACAATATACAGGGTTAGAGCAACATGTCCTCCAAAATCCAATACAATTTCTCGGGCAAGTCTATTTCTCGCCTTATACGAGACAGAAGCCAGTGTCGCCTACAGAGAGCCCGTAGTGGGTCGGCCCTGCAAGTGGTCTTGTCATGCTAACATCACACTGATATCACTATAGAAGCAGTTAAGTGTGATTGTACTTTGATTAAGTAATAAAAAATTTATTTCTACAAAATGAAACATCACACAGATATCATGAGTGTTTTTTCTTCACTTTTTCTTATTTATTTAAAAAATACTAAATACATATATTATCAAAAAATAAATTAGTAATTCTTTAAAAAGTTTTCATTGCTCATTTAAAAAATGTAAACACAGTGTAAAAATTATGTTCACTCAACTTATAGAAAATATTTTTACCAGTCAAAAAAAGTATCTGAGATTTCAGAAAACTCTCCCATTCGAAAAAAATGTACGGGACAAATTAAAAATTATACAATATAAAATAGTTCGTGTACTAAAACAAGATTTTGACAATTAAAAAAATTCCATGCATTTGAGAAAAAATTAAGACATTGAAAAAATATTTATTCCGTTTAAAATAATGTTTGGATAATTTGCTGAAAAAAATATATTATAAGAAAAAATTTCAACATGTATTTGAAAATTTTTACCGCCTATTTCAGAAAATGGTCAAAACAAGTAATTTAAAAAATTTAATCATATATTTCAATAAATGATTTAGTTGTATGAAAAATGTACAATGTGTATAAAAAAAGTAGAAATCAAAACATATATTGAAAGAAATGTTAAACATGTATAAAATTTATTCCAGATGTATACGAAAAATTGACAATGTATATGAAAACTAGACATGAATAGAAAAAAAAACCCGAAGAAAACATGTGAAATCCAAAATAGAAACGAATAGAACCAAAGAAAATAATAATAGGATAAATGAAATTCCCAAATAAACCTGAAAAAACTATGGAAAGCAATGAACGAGGTAAAATAAAAACTCGCGCACAACTACATGATTGGGCTTGTGGAAATATCGCCATGCCGTAGGAGAGCTTTTTCTTATTTCCGAGTCATGTTGTAGACGAGATGTGTAATAGGAATCTCAACATTCGACAATAAGCTCCCGCGTAATTTGTCTGAAGCAAAGGTGGGTTTATTAAATTTAAAACTTTTATTTTTTTCAGCCTCAGTGCGTTTAAGCCACTGAGGTCGATGTGGGCTAATGATGGCTACCCGTTTGATGTGCGCAGAGCAGCAAAAAGGCTGGTAGATTGGTCCTTGCTGGGCCACAGAGGCCCACAGTGTGGTCGCCATTTTCTCCAAAAGAAAAGAAGCGAACTATTCCTCAAAAAAAGTAAAAAGCAAACAGGCCGCCGCTGCAGCGGCGCTGCCGCACCCACCGGCGGCGTGGTCCGTACCTTTCCCTGAGGTCGCCCACTTCCCAAATCTTCAGCGTTATTCCTTATACCCGTCAGGGCAGTGCCCTCGCCGGCGACCCTCAACGATATGCGCTCTACTCATCCTCTGGTAAACATTTTGTAGAGCATAGGCTTTGGAACACCCCCTTATCTAGCCATTCATTTTTGCATTACGGTTCGTGCAAGTATATTTGTCTTTTTTGTTTCTTCCATATAAAACTACATATAAACTTCAAACTTGGCAGCTCAACAAAACATTCTTACTAGAATGTGGGAAAAAACTTTCAGAATTTTTCTTGCAATATAAATACTAAAAGTACATTTTTAATACAAAAAATCTAATTTCGTATATTTATGTTTGACAAAAAATCTGAAAGTTTTTTCTCACATTCTAGTTAGAATGTGTTGGTGTCTTGCATAGTTTGAAGTTCATATGTTGTTTTATTTTGAAGAAACAAAAAAGAGAAAATTTGATGTACAAAGTTAGTTGTCTAGCACAGATCTCAAAGCAATGTTGAAGGGTAAAGATAAGGGGTGACCAGAAACCTGAGCTTTAAAAATCCACGTCCCTCATCCTCTCTTTCCGTTGAGCTGCTAAGAAAATGTGTGAATCACATGTCTAATGTTGACAAAATGCTCTCATGGTTATGATGTGCCTATGCCCAAAAAAAAAGAGTGAAGTGCATTCTAGGTCCTCGAACTACTTTGATGGTGTCACGTAGGTCCTCAAACTATGAAAAGTGTCATCTAGGTCCTAACAAATCCTTAAAGTGTAATAAATGTGTATATATGTGACACCTCTGAAATAGTTCAAGGACCTACATGAAACCTTTGAAATAGTTTGACGACCATGATAACACACCTATTGCACTTTCAGGACCTGGATGATGATTTTCATAATTCGAGGACCTACATGATACCTCTGAAATAGTTCGAGGACCTATAATGCACTTCACTAAAAAGAACTTGTTCAACGGCCTATACAAACTTGTTTTCTGATTGGTGATGCTAAAAAAGGTATTTTCCGGTTCATTGTTGTTTTTTCCAGTGAGTGTCCTGATTTGTGGTTTCGGGGCTTCTTTATGAATATTTTACTGTGTTTATGTCGAATATTAGGTACAAGGTAGATTACAGCTGTACTCTGAGTAGTATCCTATTTAGATAGGATATGCAGCCATGTCCTAATAGGATATTTGTATTCTAAGCCTCTCATATATAGCGAGGGTAGACAAACGACGTAACCTATGCCAACATAATAGCACATGAACGCAGGGGAAGCCGGCGGCATGTGCCGGCGTCCGGGGCGACCAGGTATTGTAGCGGTGTCATGGGGAGGAGCGCCCATAATCAGGCCACAGGGATGTAGCCATGTCGGTGAACCTCGTTAACAAATCTCGGTTTCGTGCCTTGTGTGATTGCTTGATTCTCAGATGATCGACTATGCGCCTCGGATTTATTCTAACATATTCGGCGCACTCGCAAGCTCTATGTAATACAGATTTTGGTTCGCGAAGTAGGTCTGAAATAGAAATTCTAGTCCCAGTACTTTGGCTTTTGGGGAAGAAGCTACCTTTGTGTTCTTCTCAGAATGGAGAATTGGCATCTTCCAGAACCAAGCCATACAAACTGTTAGATCTGTCCCCATGAATAATAATAGATGCACAAACTTGTGTCGAGGTAAGATTTGTCGATTCTATGTTTCTTTTTTGCTACGCCTCTGCGTTGTACTTGTATCAACTGCTTTTGTTGTGTCTGTGCTTTCCATGTACAAATGCTTCAGTTTTTCTTGATATCGCACACTTGTGTGCACTTTCTGCAGGTCAGGCCGGCCAGGCTTTCAATCAAATGCAAGAAAACGCATGGACGCCACTACGCCTTGTCGTTGGAATCTTCGCATGCCTGTACCAGAAGCGTTTCACGGTCAGAGCTGGCCAAGAAATTCCACCACGACCCGACGGTGCAGCGGCCGACGGCAGACCCGATGTCAAGGAGGAGGCCAAGAAGTTCCACGATGACCCGACAACGCAGCCGCCGCCGGTGGACGACGAATCGACAGTGGAGACGCTGCCAATGGCGTATATGAAGACGTCAAGTGTGTATGCCTAATGTCTTGCTCGTAAGGTAGAGGAAATTGAGGTTGGGCACGGATAGCTAGTTAAGCTAAGCAGACGTGCTAAGCCGTAGAGCACTTCGATTACTTAGTCTTGTTTATAGTTCTTCCATATAAAGGTCTTCCCACTCCCTGTGTTGTAGTAGTAAACTTCAATTAGTTTTACACTGGAAACCCAAGTTATAAATCGAACCAAATCCACTCTTACAACAGATTACATCAGAAACCGGCATACTGATTGCACCAGAGCAACATTGTGGACAAGATTAAAAATATTGAAAGAGAAAGTCAATGTTTTCGTGTTGCTTAGGCAGTTGGCTTGTCATTCTCACACGTTTTTGCTAAAAGCGCAAGTTATGTATTCCACGGGGTCCTTGGCCAATAATAAACATTACACATAGATGTAGTTTACAAGGATGCATTGACTTTCAGGTGGGGAAGCTATCTCCCCCGGTGACCGTTCAAGAAAAGCAAGGATGCACCTTTGCCGCCGTGTGTCGCACACCTTTCAACATATCGCCGTCAATAGTTTGGAGACTTATATTTGGTGAAGTATCTCTATAATACTTGCAGAGGCTAGTCGTCCAGAGTCCATAGAGACCACCAACAGCTTCCATCATCGACCGTCTTCTTGCTTGCCATGGAGGCTGCCATATCCGTAGTCACGGGTGAACTAGTGAGCCGTTTCATCTCCTTCCTAAAGAACAAGTGCCAATCCTCCTTGAACCATGCACAATCCGAGGAGAAGGCGGTGGAGAGATTGCGGCACCTCCTGATGAGAGTGAGCATCGCCGTTGAGGAGGCGGATGGGCGGTACATAACCAACTCTGGGATGTTATTGCAGCTCAAAATGCTCTCAGGGGCCATGTACAAAGGATACCGCATGCTGGACACCCCGAGGTTCCAAAACCAACAAGAGAGTGCATGCTTTGACAAGGTTAGAATCAACGACTCATCTAGCAACAACTTGTATTTATCCATTCCTTTCAAGCGTTCTCGGACAAAAACTGAGATGGATGACAAGGCCATTCGCCTCGAGTCAGATGGTGCCTTAGAAAGCTTAGAAATTGCTGTTGCTAACATGACAGAATTTGTTGTGCTTCTGGGTGGATGTGAGCGCATGTCTCGTAAGCCATATGATATTTATCTTTACACCAATAACTTCATGTTCAGCCGACATGCTGAAAAGCAAAAGCTCTTGAGCTTCTTGTTGGAGCACAATGATCTTCATGCACCTGCAGTTCTTCCAATAATAGGTGGTGTTGGAGTTGGGAAGAAAACATTGGTTGCTCATGTGTGTGCAGACGAAAGGGTTCGCTCACAATTCTCCACTATTTTGCACTTGAATGGAGGCAATCTCTTGACGGTACTTGACAATGGATGGACCATGTTTGGGATGATCTTGGTAGTTATAGAGTTTGCTTCTGATATAGGCGACAATGACTGGAAAAAGATTCACCTGCTTCTCGTAAGAATGAACAAAGGATGCAAGATCATCATCATAAGTAAACTTGAAAGATTAGCCCGGTTTGGATCGGTGCAGCCTATTTTCTTAAGTGTTTTGTCTTATGACGAGTTTAGGTATCTTTTTAAGACCCTAGCATTCGGGAGCGTAGACCCTGCAGAACATCCACGACTACTGCAATTAGCAGATGAGTTTGCCAATCAGTTGCACAATAAGCAAGGTTCACTTGTAGCAATAAATACGTTCTCACAAGTGTTGAGAATGAACCTCACTATTCAGTTTTGGCGTTGCATATTTGACAAGATGACAAGGCATGTTAAAAGAAACCTCTTCATACATGGTGCGCACCCCAGCGTGCTTATGGAACAAGGCCTTCCAGTCGACATAACGGACTTTGCTTTGCATCCACTTACTATGACAAGTTATACAAGTACTGTTCCAATCAAGGAGAAATCACCAAGTGTGACATTTGCAGAGCTTCTAGCAGATCCTAGTGTTAGACCAGAAGGAGACTTCACTCTAATTAGATATGAATCAAGGATACCCCCTCATAAATCATTTGTTCATTTTGTTACAAGTCGTGCTCAGGATACACATGAAGGTAGTAGTAGTACCTTGCCAGGGAGGAAGCGACGGGGTGTGCCAATCTAATTTTGTTTTGGGACTCGTGTAATGTAAATCTTATTGTACTTTTGGATACATGATAAACATATGTGTTCATGTATCATAGATATCAATTAAAGTACTGTAAATTTGTATTATGCTTTTCTTTTGGGTGGGGGGATTTCCCACCTGAGTAAATTTCAGAATAAGGCGTAGACCCAATCTATCTACTATATAATTAAAATAGAAGACGTGAACCAACCCGTGATTAGATGGTTTGGTGAACAATGGTATCCCCGACCCACCAGGTTCAAGTCGATGATGTGCTGGCTCAATATCTCGGAGGTGCTCATAGGGGTAGGATGTGTGTGCATACGTTTATGGGGTTGAGCAACTGCGATTGTACTATGATAAAAACAGAATACAAATAAGTCAGCACATTAATCCATATAAGCTAAAATTATTTTATCCGTTGATCTCGCGTATGACAGCTCGGATTTAAAAGTCTGAAAGATATGACAATATTATTCATGTACAACTAGTGTTATAACTAGAGAATACCCCGCGCGTTGCTGTGAGAATTGACTGGAATATATTTTAGTGATCTGATTGTATGAACTAGAACTAAGACTAAATATTATATATTATATTTGACTACTGTAGTCAAAAAATATTTGAAATTAGTGACATAATATAATGAAAAACATTTTCCCATGCATGTTAAGTGGACCTTTGATGAAACGACATGTGCGGTGAGATAAGATGTGCGCATGGGATCAATTAATAATGAAAACCTTTTTCCTAGGCATGTTTGATGGGCCTTTAATGAGGTGATATGTGTGCATGTTAAGATAACAAAGATCGCGGTGATAAACTATTTAGGTATATAGTATATAGGATATGTCACGTATACAACCTTTCCACAAAAAATAAAAGAGCACCTCAGATATTAAATAACAAACAAATATCAATTGGATTCTAATGTGCCTGATTAGAAGGACAACGTACAACTGTACAAGTGTAGACATGTTTATGACAAAGAACTCTCAGAAATAAACAAAGGAACCTGTAAAACGTGTTTTTTGGGGGAAAGGCCATCATGAGTAGCTTTATTAATGTCAAAAACCGATTACATTATTCACTAGTTGGCTAATCAAGAACCCCGGAGTTCCTCGGTCCAAATTTTATTATATTTATTACAAAAACTAAATTTAGCTAGCTCATGAGTTGTCGAATTTGCATCGCGAAAACAATGACTAAAGATGACCTTTCCTATTGATGTAGTCACATATGTGCATTCAACAAAGATGTGAGCAGCTGCATCCCCCAATTGGTTTTGTCCCTGGCAACATTTCACAATGTTAAGCGAGTCAGACTGCTTACACCCATGTTACAGCCCAAGTTGATCGCCATGTTTAGCCCGTCACACATCGCCCTCATTCGTCCTCATTCGTCCCGTATAACTGCAGCCGTTGCTCCTGACCCCTCATCTGAATGATAGGACGCGTCGACATTTAACTTAACAAATCTCGTCTCAGGCCTCTTCCATTCGTGCTCAATCACCTCTCTCTTCTGGCTAACAGATTTTACATAGATAGCAACAATTGATAGAATTTAGGTAGTCCATGTGGTAGCCGGGGGGCATGAATCATGGTGAGTATGACGCCTCCGTAGCCACCAGAGGTACCAACAGCCCGATGCAATCACTTCCTTCTAATTTAAACTTGGCATGATACTCAAGGGTGAATCGAGTTCCAGGAGAAGAAACTCCAAGACCGCCGATCCCGATCTGTCCACTAGCACGGCGTGGTTTATGCGATCCATGAGTCCCAACCCGGTCCATAGTTTCCTAGCAATATCGCACTGGAACAACATATGTCGCATATCTTCAGCATCCCTGTGGCAGATCGGGCATTCCCCACTGATGGGAATATGTCTATTAGCAAGTACAGATTTTAATGGGACTATTCCTCGAAGAGCACGCCAACAGAACATTTGGATCTTCCTGGGCACTTACAAACACCATAGCTGCTTCCAAATTGCTAATTGCAGCGTACTACTGGACGTCAGATCACCAAGAGAATGGCTCCTGTACTTATGTGACCATTGTTCCATATATGCGCTTTTCACTGAAAATTTCCCATGTTTAGTCAAGTGCCAAGCAATGAAGTCATCAAAGGCCTGAAAGTTGATCGGTATTTGCAAAATCCTATTGGCATCTACGGGATAGAATATATCTCGAATCAACTGTTCATCCCATTGTGTGGTGAATAGATCAATAAGCTCAACTACTCTTGATATCACCGTATGACCTCGTGGGGTTATTACTTTCCTATCCGGACTCGAGGGAATCCATGGATCATACCAAATATTTACATTCTCCCCCGAGCCGATTCGCCAGATAAAACCTCTTTTAATAGTAGCCAGTCCTGCAAAGATGCTCTGCCAAGTAAAGGAAGCACCATTTTTGGGACCTGCATGCAACAAATCAGTGCTTGGAAAATACTTTGCCTTCAGAATCCTTGCACAGATAGAATCTGGGTTGATAATCATTCTCCAACACTGTTTTGCAAAAAGTGCCAAGTTGAAAGAATGCAAGTCTCTAAATCCCATGCCCCCGTCACTCTTTGGGATACACAATTTCCACCATGAAAATCAATGCATTTTTTTATTTTTCTCATCATCTCCTCACCAATATTGAGCAATAACATCCGTGATATCCTTGCATACTCCTTTTGGCAAGAGAAAAACTGACATAGCAAAAACATGAATAGACTGGGCTACTGCTTTTAACAAGGTTTCTTTCCCTCCTGTTGACAAATTTTTCTCCATCCATCCTTGTAACAATTTCTTTATCATTTCGCAGAAATGTTTAAAACAATCGCTTCTATCTGCCCCCACCATAGAAGGCAAACAAAGGTACTTATCATAAATAGCTTGGTTATTAATGTTCAGATGTTGACATATTTCATCTCTGGTTTGCTCATGAGTGTTTGGGCTAAAGAAAATACTGGATTTCCCCAAACTTACCAACCTGTAAAACGTATTAATATAGGACACGTACCAATTCTTGATTCAGTTCCATCCTATCTGGAGGGACTCCATAAATAGAACTCCACATGGAGTATAGGATAAAAAGAACTCTACATAGAGTCGGTCAAGGCAACAAAATAGAAAGACACTCAGCCGGCCACATCCAAAGCACGCCCAAGAGTCAGAATCAACCAATTCTAGACAAATCCAAGTCTGCAAATCTGCTTTCCGACTAAGAGCACCACCAACAAAATGAAAGTCTTCCATAATCTGTTACCCAGGAAGACTAACACCAATAGAATCGAAGAGTGCAGAACAAATTTGCGACCTGACGAAAGCACCACCAACACAATCGAGTTATGTGATGCCAGACAAACATAAAAAACAGTAAAAACTGTAATGTTAGTGCAACTGGACGACCGACCAAGTTAGGAAAAATCTTCTGAGCTTTTACAGGTATGGAACGCTATCTTTTATTATTGATCAACAAATGATCCGTCACTCATGTTTATTCACCAATGTAAAATAATAGTTTTACTTGACTAACTCCATGTGTGCAGGTAGGCAGAAGGAAGTTACCAAAAATGATTGAGATATATAGCAATACATAAGGAGCACTAGAAATATTTCCCAAAAGGAGAAGAATTAGGGCATTTCTAACTGATCCCGTATATCAATTTTTTTGCGGGGCCGTATATCAACTTTGTGGAGTATATTGGCTTTTTACTCCACTAAGTTTGACCTAACCGATCCCCAACTGCTTAGTGGACTATAATTTTTACTCCCGTATTCACCGGAGTATATTTACTTATCTTCGTGACCGAGTAAAATCGGCTCTCTTCTCCCCCCCCCCCCTCCCTGGCCTCTTCGATGGGTGAACGTGGTGGTCGCCGGTCCCCGCTGCCAATCTGCGGCATGAATTCACACGTGGGTCGTCCTCCGCGGGTGCTTCTCCGATCCGCTCACGCGATCCTCCCACTGCCGCGCCCTTACACCGTTTCGAGGACTTCCCCATCCTCCCTCCTCCCTGGCTGCTGACGAGGACCTACCTCGGGGTCCGGCAACGACGGTGGGGGACGTGGATGGCCGAAATCACGTATGGGGAGACCCACACTCGACCGTGGCTCAGGAGCTTCCACACGACCGTGCTCGCAGCCATGGAGTACGACTGCTGGCAGGTCCGCTACCACGGCGCGGCAGCCCGGCTCAACTTCCCCTTTGGCATGGCTCCGGTCCACCTCGTCCCGCCAGAGCCGGGTTGGTGAACTCGGCTATGGCGCGGGAGGACCGCGAGGCGAGGGAGCGCCTCGAGGACAAGGCCGCCGCGGACGCCTACATGCAAGAGCTCCGCCGGCAGCACCCGGAGCTCGTGGAGGCGGAGCGGATGATCTTTTGCCGATGCTGGCGGCGAGGTTATCGTTATCCCTTCCAACGACAAGGTTAAAGGCGGCGAGGGCGGCGACACGGTGGGCAGCGAGGGCGAGTAGATCGACATCCACGAGTGGAGAGTGTGTTCCCCGACGACGAAGATGACGGCACCGGCTCGAACCCAAATCGCAGCACACCGTACCTGACGAGGAAGGATTGGCTCGACCTCACATTCGACCGAACGTAGTTTAGTTAAGCTTAGTTTAGTTTAAATTTGTGTTTTATGTTCGGTTGTGCAAAACTATCTATATTTATGTTTGAATGCATGCTAAATTCGGTTCAAATTGCTTTGAATTTGATCAAATTGAGGTTTACTCCGTTAAGATTAGGGAATCGGCTAGAAACGGTAAAAATGCTAGTTAAGTATATATACTTCACTAAGGGTTTTACTCCGTAACTTATAGAGGATCGGCTAGAGATGCCCTTACTGGTTGAGGCACAAAAAGCAGAGAAGGGTAATGCATCAAACTTCTTCTGAGATATGATATCACCACTTCTTGAGGAACGAGACCCTCAGACAAGTAGTGACAACTGAGTAATATCAGTTATAATGGAACCTTATCTATTTATGTCTCTCAACTTCTTCGGGTCGCTAACTTTATTTTGTTTTCACGACAATGGCTATAAAAGATCTTCTACACGAAAATATTCAAATGATAGTGTTCTGATTGACACAAACTAACTACAAAGGAAACTGACAAGTATTACTGCAGTTATTGTTATATATATCAAGAAATTATAACATGTGCTAAGTACATTCTACTAGTTTGAACAAGAACTTTCATATTACATATACTCTGCACTAATAACAATGGTATGGAAAAATTGTTGAATTCATTGGATGGAAAATCCGAGAAGCGCCAAATAAACCATTGGACGGAACATAGCCGTCCAACCCGACTGCATAGCTCTCGACCCAGTGCCACAAACAGGAGAGCAGCGCAAATCAGGGAAACAGATCTCTCATATTCTCCAGTAACCTCCCCGGTTGCCGCATTGCCTCTCGTGCTCGCTTCGAGGGGGCACAGAATTCGCGGCAGGAACGCGTGCCCCAGCCTCGGTCCGATCTGGACTCCAAGAGCATCTCCTTCCCACTTTTAATGATGCACGGGTAGGCCACTCGATGGATTTGGTGCAGCCACTCGTGTTCACATGGGCAAGCCAATTTCTCATAGCCAAAGCAAATCTCCACTCCTTTGGCAGGATCTAGCGACGAATTGTGGACGGATCCATGGATCAACGAACGAACGGAGAAAGGGAACGGGGGAGAATGAGAATGGGAAGAGGGATGAGTAGTACTACAGACGTATGGATAAAAAGTCCACATACCCCCCCCCCCCCCCGCCCCGCCCCTCCGATATTTCATCCATAGACTACTTAACCCACTCAACAATAAAATAGGGTATCTAGCCCCCTAAACTTTAAAAATCCGGACAAATCACCCCCCAAGTCAATTTTAGGTGGTTCCTAAAACAGGCTTTCACCACGCTTTATAAATGAAGCAATGAACTATTCTAACATCGAGTTGCAACATACCGACATAGATATATAGTCTACTGTGGCCACATCATAAGCACGCCCAGAAAACATAATCAAGCATAAACAAGACCGCCAAGTGGTCAGCCCATCAAGTGGACACTGGGCGAAGCTAATCCACGCGCCGAGGCCTGCAACACATCCAGCATCCGTGCTAGGTGCACCTGGTCCCGTTGCCTAGCCAGTGGGGTCAGTGCTATAAGAACACAAGAAATTTCAAGAAAGAGCCAGAGGCACGTCGTAGAAATACCCTCTCGATCACCATCTTATTTTGCATCGTCCATAGTGTCCAAGTAAGAGCAACAAAGATCAGCTGGAAGAGGCATCTTCGCCTTCCTTTCTGCATCGCTCTAGCCTGGAGGAATCCGGCAAGTGATCACCTCGTTGCCATCAAGCATCTACTTCGGTACATCGCGGGAACGCTCACACATGGATGTGTGTTGTGGCGTCGACGAGAGCTTGGTCGGATACAATGACTCCGACCATGATGGTGCCGTGCACTCCCAGAAAAGCACCTCGGGCATGTTGTTTCTTCTCGGGAGTAGCCCTGTCAGCTGCCAATCTGTAAGGCAGAAGGTTGTCGCCGCATCTTCGTGTGAGGCGTAGTACATCGTGACAACTACAACGGCTTGTCAAGGCATCTGGCTTGCTCGCCTTCTCGACGAGATGCTGAACCAAGACACCCCCCCCTGCGCTCATCTTCGTCGACAACAAGTCAACAATTTTCCTCTGCAAGTATCCAGTGCTCCACGACCGCAACAAGCACATCGATATTCACTATCACCTCATACGTGACTACGTCGAGAAGGGCAAGGTCATCGTGGAGTTCATCAGAACTCGTGAGCAGAAGGCCGACATCCTGACAAAGGCTCTTGGCCGCGACCGGTTCTAAGAGCTGCACGACAGGATCGGGATAGTCCATGTCCAACCCCAGAGATAGGGTTGAGGGGGAGAATGTTGGGTTCAACTCAGTCTCCCGGCAAGGGCATCCTGGGAAGGAGGTTCCTGGGGAGGAAGCCCGCGTCAGGCCCACGTGTGCACCACATGTTGGGTGGGGCCCCATGTGTTGACTGCACATGAGGTGCCCCATACCGCACGCGTGTGTTACAATCATGACTCATGCGGCATGTAGGGAATAGTGGTCTTCAATCACTATTCCAACCCCTCCATGGTGATGTCATGGAGTGGTTTTGTCTAGAGTAGATAGGTAGTATTCTATTACTCTGTACTGAGTATAAAACCAATGTAACTAGGACTGGACGTACGAGCGAGCTTTTCGGCTCGGCCCGAAACTCGCTACAGCTCGGCCCATTACAGCTCGGCTCGACAGGTTAAATGAGCGGGCCCAATTCTGAAAACAGGCCCGATTCGCGAGCGAGCCGAGCCGAGTTTCGGCCGGTCCAGCTCGGTGACTCGCTATGGCCCCAGCCCAATCCATCGTCAATCTCCATCGCCGCAGCCTCGCGACGCATTAGGGCATGAGAGACGCAGAGACAGCGCCGCCGCCGCTTTCTGCTCTGCCTCCCGTCGCCCCTTTCTCTCCCTGCGCGCAAAGCTGGATCGGGCGGCGATTTAGGACGCCTGCTTCTCACCACTCCGACAGCAACGGGCTCGACGGCAACAGGCGGCGCCACCTCTCCTCACCACAGCAGACGCAGACGGACGCGCCTCCCCTGGTTTCTCGCCGAACGTGACGAGCACGAGCAGGTACCTCCTTCCTTTCCTATCTCTAGCCGCAGCTCTCTGAACTAGTACGTGTGTGATGGATCAATGGATGGATGGATCGATGGATGTGCTCATGTAGTTGTTCCTTCCCAAACCCTAGCCGTAGGTGTCTAAACTAGCATGCATGACGCATCTGATTTATTGATGAATGCATGGATGGATCGATGGATGTAGTCATGTAGATGTAGGGCTAGATGGATGGATCATGGATGGATGTATTATAGCCTGTAGGGCTAGATGTAGCAGATCCGGATGGATGGATCATGGATGGATGGAGTTGTAGGGTAGAATGGATGGATGGATCAAAATTTTCATTGATTCCATGTGTAATTAGTTTTCTGCTGTTGATGATCTACTTGATGTAGCATAGCAGCTTGAAAAAAAATCTACTTGCTTGGAAAATTACATTGACTCCATATGTAATTAGTTTACTGTTGTTGATGATTGACTGTTTGTTGTTTGCTGATGTGTGCAGACGCCTATCGTCGCAACAATGGACAAGGAAAAGGGAAGGCGAATGGGAAGGAGAAGGAGAAAGAGAGGACCTTGGACTCCATTATGAAGAGCAAGGTACCGGTCTCGGGATGCAGAAGGGAATGGGAAGGGCAATGCAGCAGCTACTACGCTGCTGCCGAGGAAGCTCAAGAAATGATTGCAGCAAGGCCCCACTCGCCGAGTTGTTGTATAGGGTAAAAAAGAAACCTCCGCCTCGACGTCTCCCTGACCCCACCGACGCTGGTGTGCGTGCCGCAATCGCCGCTGCCTCCGGCTCCGCAAACTACTATGAGAGGGAGACTACATCCTCCCAGGTATGTATGTGCCAAATATATATTTGTGCAAGCTCATGTATGTGCTGTTTTTGCTTTTGAAAGTCAAATTTATGTGTGCCCATGCTCATATGTGCTGTTTTTGGTACCCAAATGTCAAATATATGTTTGTGCAAGCTCATGTGTGTGCTCTTTTTGGTATCCAAATGTCAAATATATGTTTGTGCAAGCTCATGTGTGTGCTGTTTTTGCTATCCAAAAGTTAAATATATGTTTGTGCAAGCTCATGGGTGTGTTGTTTTTGCTATACAAAAGTCAAATATATGTGTGTCCAAGCTCATGTGTGTGTTGTTTTTGTGTGCTAGGCAATGGAGCATGATAAGCAAGCGGAGGAGAATCATGAAGAGGCGGAAGAGGAGGAGGACGAGGAAGAGCAAGATACTTTGTTTGAGGTGCACCGAGGCTGGTGACAACACCATCAAAAGTGAGCTTAGAAACTATCTAGATGACTTGAATGAGGCAATGGATCCTATGTTCAATCTTCTTGATTGGTGGAGGGTGAATGCACCTAGATACCCCGTATTGGCAATGATGGCAAAGCGGTTCTTGACTGTCCCGGCTACCTCCGTGTCTTCGGAATCAACTTTTAGCACGGGTGGAAGAGTTTTAGGTATGTCTACTTGTTACATTGGATGTTAACCTATTAACTTGTCATCCTATCCTTGAACTTAGATATGTCTACTTGTGTGGTTTTAGATGACTACAGGAGTTCTTTGAAACCAGAAATGGTGGAAGCCTTGGTATGCGGTGCTAGTTATATCAAAGGTTCTCACAAGGACTTCAATGTGGTGGTATGACTCCTATCTTTTCTTGTATGGTTTCTGTCTATTTCTTGTATGTGGCTAACTTCCAAATAATTAGGAGAGAGATGAAGATGAGGAGGACGATGTTGAGAATATCAAGTTGCCCAAGATTGTTGATTTGGGGGATAACAACAATTGGTAACTATTCTTTTGACATGTTTCAGTTTTCATATCTTTACATGATCCCAATATGTTTCAAATCTGTGTTACATGTAGATAATCGTCATGTTGGTGTTGCTCTTGCTACTTTGAAGATGGATGTCTACATGATCTTGTCATGTGGATTGTTGAGGTCAACGTGATCGTCTCGAGCCTTTTCTTTTGTTGTCATGAACTTCGAATTATGTGTTTGTTGTGATGAACTTTGGATTATGTGTTTGTTGTGATGAACTACGATCCTTGAATGATGTTGTGATGAACCATGCACTTTTAACGATGTTGTTGTGAACTTGTGATGAACTATGAACTTGGTATTATGTAGTTTTCGCTAGTCATTGTTTCGCTGTCAACATTTTCTCAGTTTTTATGTCAAAGTGGTAAGTTTTGTGCTATGCAAAATTTCTTCGTGTGGCTGTCAATATTTGATGCTTTGCTGTGTAAAGTTCAAAGGAAGTGCTGTCCAAAATTCCATAGAAATGCTGCTGAATTCTTTCTCTCATATTTGTTCCATTATTACAATTTTGGTAGAAGAATTCATAGATGAAAGCTTATTTTTCATTACTATGACCTTTTGTTAAAACAATAGACTGCTGAATGTTCCATTTTTAACAATATAAACTGTTTGTTTTTCAAAATATGTGTTTAATTGCTGAAAAAAATCAAAACTGGACTATATACAGAGGTCCTGTACTTCTGGGGGCAAATGGTTTATGAGCCGGCTCGGTCTGAGCCGAGCCATGGCTGAAGCGAGCCGAGCCGCCTGAAGTCGGCTCGTTGGCTGAGCGAGCCGAGCCGAGCCGAGCCGCTCTAGAGCGAGCCAAAGCCAGGCTCGGATCAAGCTCGGCTCGGCTCGGCTCGTGTCCAGTCCTAAATGTACGTAACGCTCTTAGTAGAGAGTAGCGAAAAGGAAGAAAGCCTGCCAGGCCAAATCTCAGACATATCGCTCCTCCTCAATTACTCCGACATCGAGGTTCTGCCACGAGCTCATTCCAGCGGCCGGCAGAAAGATTGGGTTGGGCCAACAACAGCCACCAACTTCTGGGGAGATAGTGCTAGACATTAGTACGTAAAAACAGAAAACAAATAGTGGTAAACAGGTTAGATGAGTTGCACAATGGAGAAGGGTGTGGGCTTAAGCAGATGATGACCATGATTGATCTAGCCATCACTGTCAAATTGTTTCTAAAATTCCCGTGATTTTGTTGACTTATTAGGTAATTGTTACATTGTTCCCAAGTAATTAAAAGAAACTCTGTGTAATCCAGTAACACGATTGGTGCGGGGGATATCAACTCCCTTTGATAGCTCTGTGCTAGTTGACATGTAAACATCACACGCATCATGGTTTTGTTTCTTCACCTGCCACACCAGGGATTCGTTATGTGTTGATTAAAAAATAGCTCGGTGACATGCCCACGAATAGTACTGCGCACACACCTATCAATCATTATCTGCTTACATTCACACCCTTCTCGATTGTGCAACTGATCCATCTGTCCTAACATGTTTACCACTCTTTGTGATGATGTCTAGCACTATCTTTTGGGCTGGAAGCTGCTCTGGACTTCAATTGATACTGTCGGGCCAAAGGTCTTGGCAAAACAGTGCCGGTTTCACACTGTTTGCTATGGCTGTTGTCTAAAAACTCAATTTCTGGGTAATATGTGTTTCATCTGTATTTCAGTTTCAACCAGCAGCTGGATAAAAACAGTACGCAGAAAGAAAATGATGTTCAGCTAAAATAATGCGTGTCCACGACCATGATTCCCATGATCTTGGGGTAAGCCTAGCTAAAAAGGAATTTACCAGCTGTTTATGAGTTATGACCAAGTTGACCAGAATATTTAATAAGAGTGGTAAGTACTTATCTTTGAGTATAATAGTGAACTCAACTAATATAGTGATACATTTGCCCACAGTCCAAACGTTCAGAGCTGAATTTATGTAATTTGGATTTCTTTTTTTATAACAAATCATTGCAATAAAAAACTGCACAAATGTATTGTATAATTTGGTCAGTTAAACATTGCTCCTAGCTAGAATGTGAACGGGCATTATGTCTGTCTCTATCCTACATAAGAAAGTAAGAAACCACAAGTGAGTGAGAAATGGTGTTGGCCAACGACAACGTTCTCCGAAATTGTTCTCAGTAATTTGTATTGAAACCTGTTTCAGTTTCCCAAATTTCATTAGAAAATTAGTGCTTTTGTGGGAGGTACTGGCCTGGGAAGGATGCTGGCGCCCAGCAGACTCAAGCTAATCTTTTCCTATAAGCCACCTCACTGAGACTAGCCCAATAGGTACTGCCACTTTAGATGATGTTGTTCGTTATCTAAGAAGACCAAGTGCTGGTTTGTTGGATATGATAAAACATACAAGTCTATTGTACAGTAATTGAGATATGTGATACATTTAGTTCAATAGTAATACATAAACACAACCGTTTGTCATGTGTCGGAAATACAACAAGAGTTACATTACACAGAGTTCTGAAGCAAAATTAGATTGACACTCCTCGTCGTTTCCTCCTTGGCAAGGCACTACCTTCCAACTTGCTACCTTCATATGTTTCCGGAGCATGACTTGTAACATAATGAGTGAATGATTTATGAGGCGCTATCCTTGATTTCCATGCAATTAAGGTGAAGTCTCCTTCTGGTCTGATACTAGGATTTGCTAGAAGTTCCCCTAGTGCCACACTTGGTGGTTCCTCCTTGATTGAAACATCAAGTGGTGGTTCCCCCAATGTCATGCTAAGTGGATGCAAAGCAAAGTCAGAAATGTCCACTAGATGGCCTTGTTCTATAAGAATGCCTGGGTGCACACCATATATAGAGAGGTTCCTTTTAAAGTATCTTATCCCCTTGTTCAATATGCTACGCCAAAACTGAACATGGAGATTCCTTCTCAGCACATCCGCAAACACATTTATTTCGACGAGTGAACCTCAGACATCATGCACCACCTTGACAAATTCATCTGCAATTTGTACTAGCTGTGGATGTTCTGCGGGGTCTACGCCCCGAATGCCATTGCCTTGAAAAAGGTACCTCATCTCATCATAAGGTAGAACCTTAAGGAAAATTGGTTTCACTGATCCAAACCGAGCTAATATTTTATGTTTACTTATGATTATGATCTTACTCCCTCTGTCTATTCTTATGAAAAATGATTGAAACTTTTTCCAGTCATCATCGCAGACATCAGAAGCAAACTCAATAACAATCAACATTGTCAGCCCTAACATGGTCTTTCCATGGTCAAGTATTCTCAATAGGTTGTCTCCATTCAAGTGCAAAACAGAAGAGAAGCGTGAACGGACCCTTTCGTCGCCACATGCATGAGCAACCAAAGTTTTCTTCCCAACTTTGGCACCACCTATGATGGGAAGAACGACCGATGCATCACCAGGTGGGTTTTGCTGCAACAAGAAGCTCAAAAGATATTGTTTTTCAGCGTGTCGGCCGAACATGAAGTTGTCGGTGTAAAGATACAGGTCGTATGGCCTGCGAGACATGCGCTCGCATCCACCCAGAAGCACAACAAATTCTGCCATATTAGCAAGAGCGACTTCTAATCCCTCCAAGGCACCATATGGCTCATGGCGCATGGCCTTGCCATCTTTCTGAGTAATTGTTCGAGAACGCTTGAAAGGAATGGTGAAATGCAAGCTGCTGGTAGATGTGTCGTTAGTTCTAACCTCGTCGAAGCCTGCACTGTCTTGGAGGGTATGGTACCTCAAGGCATCCATCACGCTGTATCCTCTGTACATGGCCTCTGAGAGCATCTTGAGCTGCATCATCATCCCAGAGTTGGTTATATATCGTGTGTCCGCCTCCTCGACGATGGTGCAAGCTCTCATCAGAAGATGCTGCAACCTCTCCACAATCTTCTCTGGCTGTGTACGGCTGGAGTAGTGGTACTTGTTCATCAGGAAGGAGATGAACCGGCTTAGGAGTTCGCCTGCAACGGCAGACATGGCAGCCTCCATGGCTGGGATTGATGAGGTCGTTCTGTCCAGACAAATTTAACCGGGCCTCTGCCAAATCTTGCCGAGATTCTTGGTAAAATAGAAAAGTCTACAGAGATGACTTCAGACAAGGGTGGCTGACATGTGACAAGGACAAGCCAACTGTCCACAGTAGTAGGTCCTTATTGTCTTTGCTTGGACTCTTTCTACAATTATATCCTTGAGTGTGAGAACGACAAGCCAACTATATCACATACTAACACGTATATTCAAGTTATATTTGCATTCGTGTTTCGGTGGACTTGTTTTACATTTTACACGGCATATCCAGTATATGCATGTGCACTCCACTCTATCAATGTTTGTCCATGGAAGTTGTTTTGGCTTTTGCAGATGAACTTCCGTGGACAAAAGCGCAAATCATCGGGAAATCCATGCTTCAGGGGACATGCATGTAACCTATAGGTTTGTACAGTTGCTCCTTTGGTTTCTTCGGAGCCCAGTCATCTATGTGGTTTGTATTGTTGCATCCTGTGCATTCTACGTAGTTTTTTCGATAAAGGACTTTTTCATTCTACAGAGTTGATGCAGCTCTTATGATCGATAACAACACAGTTTTGTTTTTTACGCAAAAAAGAAAGAAACAACCTGGTTCTGTTTGCTATTCCAAACTAGTAGGTGTTTGCGTACATGAAACTGTTGTTGCTTCCGGTAGTGATCAGATAATCCGAGGTTTGCAACTTCTTGCAGACAAGCTACTGACGGAGGAGTTGCGAGTCGTATTTGGGGTGCTTTGCGGCCAGCGATCGAAGCAGCGACTCCCATAGCCGGCGGCTGTGGCACGGGAGGGCGCTCCTAACCCCCTTGTACGGTCGACAGTTTTATTGTCAACGGTCTTCCTTAGTTAAAGTGAGACCCTTTCCTGGAAACAGATGTGAAGACTGAACGTATTCTTCCCCTTTGCGCTCAGAATTTGCAAAGTCAAATTTCAAGAACCTCATCCAGAAACAAGAACGGAGGGAGCCCCCGAGCTCTCTCAGCGCTCAGAGACATCCGACCGTCCGTTCTGCTTCCTTGATGGGTTTCCGGCCGTCGGATCTCGCGCATGGACGATCTGGGCCGTCAGATCAAAAAAGGGGTTGTAGCAATGAACATTTACCTCTCGTCTATGCCACCGCGTGTAATTCCAATGCCCCAAGGGCATTTTCGTCATTCCATCAGTTGGCGTATAAAAGGAAGCGGCTCCAGCGGAGACCTAGCAGCCTGCCTGCCTCGTCCCGCACTGAGCCCCCTCTCCTGTTCCTAGTCGTGCCCGATCCCCACCCTTTTCCTCCCGTCCCCCACGCCGCCATCTCTGCCTCCTCCCCTCCGGCCGCCACCTCTGGCTCCTCCCCTCTCGCTGCTCGTCCTCCTCCTCCCGCTTCCCATCCCCGTCACGCCTCCCTTCTCCTCCCCACGGATGTCAAGCGGCCCTTCCTTGTGCTAGCCACTTGCGGTCATGAAGGGCGGCGGAGCCAGGAGCGGTGGCGGTAGGTTGATACAGATGCGACTATGGCTCCCTTGGTGCTCCTCTCGTGCCCCCTCTTCTCATCGATGGCTTCTTCAGCTCCCTCCTCTTCAGCCAGGTAACATGGTCGATAGCGGCGGCGGTGGATGTGGGGACCTGTAGAGAGGATCAACGATGGCATGGGCGCTGATTGCTTCGGTTGTTGCTCTTGCTTGTGGCTCAGGGTCGGTGTCGGTGTGCTGATCTTGGCACCCCTGGCCTTCCTCGTGCAAACCCTAGGCTTCCGGCATGGACTGGGATGGGGTGGGGGTGAAGGAGAGGCTGCGCATGGTGAGGGGTGGTAAAGACCTCGTCCTCTCCATACCAGCTTCCACTGCACACTGGTAGCCTCTTCTTTCTTCCTCTTATTTATGTTTTACTTTGTGCTTACTCTGTTGTGTTTGATTGCTTGATACTTGCATTGAACATCTATGGCAACAAGGAGTAGCAATAGTAGGTCGGCTAGGTCACAATTGCAAATTTCTTTGTTATTTTTTACTGTTAATTAAGCAACGAATCTTTCGGATGTCCTTGGTGATTTCAGAATCTGCAGTGCCATACTTGCACTTTGTTTACAATCTGCGCGCGTGCGTGCGTGCGTGCGTGTGTGATGTTAACCACGGTTTCCTTTTGTTATCCAGATTGGAATTGGCCCGACGAATGATGTAGAATTAATGGTTGACTGTTCTGTTTGTTGTTAATGCTAGTTCCACATATATATGTCGTTGATCTAGCTATTAGCATTATGGTGGCATACTTTTGTATGTTATTTCTATTTGCAATGTTGCCCATTGGATGGCAGTGATGCATGTGTCCAATTTTGGTATATTCCATGTCAACATATTTTTATTTATAATGCCATTTTTCTAGAATCCTGGCTGAACATAGAAATAAGACACCAGTAGAATTTTATCATATTTCCAATTTTGAATGCATATATAAAGAAGACTTATTTGTTCACATAACACGCAAATGTTTGGGTTATTCAATCAGTTTCAAAAGATATATATTTACTAAAATTTTGTATTACTAGTTTTTTTTTACTAAAAAATTGTATTATCTAAAATACCCTAGTTCTAACCTAACAGCTATCCATCCATCTGTCTATCCAACGCATTACTAAAGAAAACTAGTTTAATCCATCTGGCTATCCATATATCTATCCAAGCATTAAAAAACTAATTTCATCCACCCATTTATCTATAAGATTTCTACTAGTAGTAGGTTGATATATATGAACAACTAGGGTTACATATATCTAATTCTGTTGTACTCAAAAAACCTATTTAGTGCTCTAATGATGAAATATGGCTCATATATATGAACACCTAGGGTTCATATATATGAACAGAATTAGTAAAAATTCTGAACATATTGCATTTGCTAATTCATCCAACACATTCACAAATACCTAGCTTTTGGGTGAATTGAGAGGAGAAGGAGGTACTCACGGTAGGCAGCCCGGGGCCGACAAGGGGATGGAGAGGGCAGGCGCGGGGGAGGGCAGCCGCGCGTGGGGGAGGGCTAACGTCTGGGCGTGCGGCCAGAGTGCGAGGGAGGGCAACCGCGCGTGGGGAGGGCGGGCGCGAGGGAGGGCGTCCGAAGCAGTGCGGGGGCGAGAGAGTGGAGATGGAGAGTGAGGAGGGAGACTGAGAGGTCAAGCGGGGAGAACGATGATAACATGGGCTTAGTAGTAGTGCGTGTTTAGAACCAACACTACTGCTAAAGTCATTAGCTATAGCGTCGGTCCAAGACAAGCAGTACTGCTAAGTGGTGACCGGCACCTAGGCTCGGGCTGGCCATAACAGCAGCAGTTCACAAAAATGCGCTACTGCTAACCACCAACTAGTAGAGCTTGACACTAGCACCTGCTACTAATAATTAGCAGTAGCGCCTCTCTTTAACCTGCGCTACTGATAATACTTTGTGCTAGTAGTGTGGAGGTCAAGGTGGGTGGCGGTGGTCTCCGGGTGGTGGCGATGATGGCAGTGGGGTGCTGCAGCGCGGAGGCGGGGGCTTCGATGGCCCTTCTGGGCCCGGCCGGGCCAGTAGGGGCCTGGTGTGTCCCCGCGTTCGCACCCGGTCAGTTTTCGCTAGGGCGGCGGAGGATGTTCCCTCCCACTCGATTGCGTTGGCGTTGTCCTTGGGTTTTCACCATCCCCTCCTCTTTCTTCTAGGCCTTGTGCTGGTGACCATAGTGGGGCTTTGCGGAGGGCGTCGTGTTCACGGTGGCGCATGCTGGTGAGCAGCAAGATGGGTGAAGCACTCCGGATTGCCCGGGGCAGTGGCATTGTTTTGTGGTCGGGAGAAATCCCCATCGGCTTGTCCGGCTCCGATGCGGTGACGCCTGCGGGTGCCGCCTTTCCTTCTTGAATGGCCTCGGATGTACCCCTTCCCCACTGCCCTCTATGTACCGGGAGAAACCCAAGGATCTGTCGGGTAGCAGTGGCGTCATTATTGCTTTCCTTGTTGAAGGTGTTGCTCGGTATGCAGTGCTTTGGTGTGCTAGGAGCGTGGTGGGACTTCTCTGGTGGGTGCAGCGGCTTTGGTTGTCTTCGTTTTCATCGATCTGCCGGTGTTGGCATTTGTTTCTCTTTTCTTTGTCTCTTTTTTCTCAATGGGCTTGGTTCTGCCACAGCCCCGACGAGCATGCTGTATCATGTGCTTGGTCATTGCTTTATAACATAAAATGGGAGAAAACACTTTATCGTCAAAAGAGGAGCTAAGAAGGAGCACGTTAAAACTGCTCTAAAAGATATTACATGAACACCTTTTAAGATATGGCTGTTGCTACGGCGTCCAGTGGCGGGGACGGGACTCCCGCCACGCTCTGGTTAGAGTTTTTTAGTACTTGTAAGTGCGGCACTCGGACAGATGGGGGCGTTTCTTCTTCAAGTTTCTCTTTCGAACATTGATCGTCTTCGAGTATCCGCCTATACGTAGTCGACGAAGCTTCGGTGTAGAATCCTGCCGTCTTCTAGGGATGAGATTAGGGTTTCTTGTCATGTGGAGAGATTTAGTATTAGGTGCTTCAGATCAGATCTATGCAAGGGTTCGACGAAGACAACTGTGGCTCTAGGGCATTGCATCTTAGAAGCATGTGCACGAAGACTTCCCGGATGTCATCGACAAACTCAAGCCGGTTCTGATAATGGAGCGATCATAGCAGCGTGTCGACTGTTTGTTGTGCCGGCAGTATTGCCTGTTCCGTGGTCTCAGAATCTCAATGTAAATTTTATTATGTCTGCAATATTTTATACTTCCGGTGAACTATTACAATAGACCTAGTCCCTTTAGCAAAAAAAAAAGAACAATATTCACATATTGAGGAAATAAGGCGATGGAGGGCAACTAAACGCACGCCGCCATCATATCTTGCTTCAAGCGAGTCTTCCTTCGGTCTCGTGTCCTCTTTGTATGTATTGGGCCAGCCCAGTTTGTGGTTTTATTTCGTCCTCTAGTTTTTCGATGGTGTTCGCTCGTTGGCTGCGCTTTATTCGCTTGTTTTCCAAGGTTTTTTTATTTTCCTTTCTTCTTTCTCTTTTTTGGTTTTTCTTTGTTTCCTCACTAGTTTTTCCAGGTTTTCTTGTTTTCCCATTTTTTAACTGTTCTTCTTTATTTCCTACTCGGTTTTCAACTCTTTTTTTTCTTTTTTCATTTGTGTTTTCACCAGTTTTCTTATTTATCTTCACCGTTTTCACAGTTTTTTGTTTTCCCCTTTTTTTTCTTTGTTTCTTTCTTGCTTTTCAATGGCTTTATTTATTGTTTTTCATCTGTTTTGTTTTGTTTTCTCTCTGGTATTCATAGTTTTCATATACATATTTTTGGTATATGTCTAATACATTTTAAATAATATGTGTTTAATATTTTTTGAATACATAATCAACATTTTTATATAGATTTAAACATTTTTAAATGATTGATTAACATTCTTCAAATAGAAGCTTACCATTTCTCCAATACATTATCAACATTTTTGAATTGCTTGACTAACTTCTTTCAAATACTTGTTCAACATTTTTTTGAAATGCCTGATAAACATTTTCAAGTACATGATCAAATTTGTTTCATCATTTTTTAACACATAGTCAACATTTTTTTCTATACACGTTTAACATTTATATAATGCATGATTAACATTTTTTAAAACTTGTTCAAACTTTTGTTCAAAATGCTTGATTAAAGTTTTTTCAATACATGGTCAAGTTGTTTAATCATTTCTAACACACGGTAAATTATTTTTATATACATCTAATATGTTTCAAATGTTTGATTGACATTTTGCAATGCTTCTCCCACATTTCTAAAAAATGCTTGATTAAACATTTTTGAATTACATGATGAAATTGTTTAATAAACATTGTATTTGATATATACATTTTTGTATACACAATAAAAAATTTGTTTATACATATTTCAAAAATTCAAATGCTTGTTAGGCATTTTGTCAAATGTTTTACGTAGAGCTTTTATATAATATACTCCCTCCGTCCCATAATGTAAGACATTTTTTGACTCTAGTGTAGTGTCAAAAAACGTCTTACATTATGGGACGGAGGGAGTAGATATTTATAATATATGAAAGTATAAACGAAACAAAAAATAAAGAAAACGTGAAAGTGAAAAGAAAACTGAAAAAACCGAGGATGTAGGCTCCTGTGTGCCTGGCCCGTCCATCTGGCTCGCCTGAAGGGACGAGTTAAAGGCCCGGCCAGTGCTGCAGTTCGTTCGATAGTTTTTCATTCGTTCATTCACTCGATTTCATTTTTCCATTTCTTTTAAAAATACGAATATTTCAATAAAATACTTATATTTGAAAAAAATGACCTTGCATTGTTGATAAAATGTTGGTGCAACTATAATAAATTATTATACTTCATAAAATTTTAATAAAATATATTTTAAAACACATTACTTAAAACTTCTGAAAAACAATGTTGGTCATGTATTAAAAAGAAACAAATATTGTATTCAAGAAATCTTAATCAGGCATTAAAAACATATTCAATATATGTTGAATTGTTTTAATTATTTATCCAAGAAATGTTACCGTGTATTAGAAAAGTGTATTAGTTATATACAAAAAAAACTACAATGTCTATAAAAAACAGACATCAAAATCTGTTAAACTTGTATAAAAGGATGTACCTAGTGTACATAAAAATGTGTGTGGAAAATATTAAGTCTAGACCAATAACAAATAATTTTAGTCATGTACTTCACAAAACTGGACGTGTATATAAAAATGTTTCTGATGTATGCGAAAAAGACAGAATTTGTACTACAAAAGGATACATGGTTGGAACCAAAATTGAACTGCTAGAAATCAACACAGAAAGAAAAACAAACAGACCCAATCAAAACTAAAAAGAGGAAACTGGAAGGAGAAACGAAAACAGCAGAAATTTAATGCAAAAGAAAGAAAAATATGAAAGCAAGAAAGAAAGGAAAACAAAGAAAAACTGATGAAAGCAACCAAAGAAACAAAGAAAATTAAAGCAAAATAATGAAAAAAAACAACAAAAACGAAGAAATGATCAAAAGAAAACCGAAGACAAACAAAGAAATAAGAAAGAAAAAATACTAGTAATAACCAGAAATAAAACGACGTAAACCTATGAAAAAACAAAAACAATAGAGAAACCCGTGGAAGAAAAAACCAAAAGAAAAGAAAAAAGTAAACAAAAAATAAAAATTTGAGCAAAACGTGGCGTACTCTACCTGCATGCGAGCGAACACGCCCGAAGAATCGTTCGATCGGGAGCTAACAAACTGAAGCTACTCTTTCACTAAGCGAGGTATGGCTCTCGTGCCTGAATGCACGAGCTCAGGAGCGCATTTTATGATATTGTCGTATAATTTATGTTACTCTAATTAAATAAGAGAATGTTCACAAAATATTTCAAAAATTATCAAGAAATCAAACAATTATGGATTAAATGTTTTACTTAAACTAAAAATTGAATGAGCGTTAAGAAATGTTTGCAACTTAAAAAATATCATGACTTTGAAAATGGAATTAACTTAAAAAAATCTAATTTGAGTTGTTTTCATGAAATAAGAAAATGTCCAAGAATTCACAAAATTCATGGCTTCAAATATTTCATGAATTTAATTTGGTTTTTGTGATTCTAGAAAATGCTAGCGAAATGTTTTAGCTATCTAACAAATTTGAAAGCAAATCTTAGATTTGAAAAGTGTTTATTAGTTAAATGTATTAACACAATTAAAAATGTTCAAGAATAGGAAAATTGTGCACGAATTTGGAAAATAAATTTTAAGAATTCTATAATAAGAAAATAAAATGATATCAACCTAAAAAATATAAAAACAAATTGTGGGAACCAAAGACAGTAAACGGCTAATGAGCCGACCCATGTTTTGCTAGCAATCCCGGATTTATTACTGGCCTCGGTGCTTATTGCACCCACCGGGCACCGCCTCCATGAGCGCGTGCATGTGCTAGGAAGTTGGAAAATTCGATGGCGCATTCGCCGCCATGAAGATGCGAACGACAACACGAGCAGCATTAGGTTGTGTTATGAGTTCGCATATGCCAAGGGCAAAGCTACTAGCCACAAGCCACATCAGCTTCGTGCCTACCGCTTGTTTGTGTTGCTTGGGGGGCGCCAAAGAAGAAGAGGATTGCCTTGTGGGCCAAGACTAGTCAGAACCATTCAAGGCAGCATAAAAATTGGGTTTTTTGAGCCAGAGGAATAAACTAACATGTTTGAAGAAGTTTAGGGACTAATATTTGCCGGTTTCGAAGTTGGGGGATCATTTATACTTTCGAGAGAGTTTAGGGACGAGAAATATATGTTTCCTTTTTCACGGGGACCTAATACGAGTGTGGTGTTTTGGTGGCCGGGCTACCTGGAGGCCGGAATCTGTGCCATCTAGTATAGTGTTGTGATGTGTGCTGATTTGCTTTCTCGTGAATATACGCTGGCTATTAAATTGCAATACAATGGTGCCATGGGCTGAGGTGCTGCGATTGTACATGGGACTCGGCTACACAGCGTTAATGCATGGCGGGCTATTTTGAAACTTGCACATGTACTCGCGGGATATTTTGGTATTATGGGCCCATGGGGTGCTGCAGATAGCTTTACTTCCACTAAAAAAAACGCAGTGCTCAGTTTTTTTGCATGGTCAGACCATTCATCACCTTCGCATAGTAGCTGAGTGAGTGACGGTTTGCCATGGATGAGCCCATGGATTTTGCTGCCATTTCTTTGTCTAGTTCATCTGCACCTTTGTTATTGGATCTGATTCTGATGAGATGATAATCTGGAATGTGTTGTAGTTTGTTATTGGATCTGATTCTGATGAGATGATAATCTGGAATGTGCTGCTGTGGAGTCCATTGCTGCTGTGGATATTCAGGATCAAGAGATACAAGATTCACGAACCTCTTCAGAACATCATTTTTCCGTTTGATGGTTTCTAAAAACTAGCCAAATTATGAATAATTCAAATTGTTCTCGTCACTACCCGGAATAACATTTGACCTCCTTTTTTACGCACGCATCGTGTACATGCTTTCTCCACTATATTTGGATCACATTTTGATAAATAATTTGGTTTGATAGGTTTAAAAGTGCCTTCAAATTGTTTGACTTTTATATTAGCGATTTATTTGAGAAACAATCGTCCCCTAGTAGTAAGAGTTCCCTTACCAATTGAACGATGCATCCTTGTTATGTTCTTCGATGTCATATCATCACTGTCTCTCATGTCAACGCCATGCCATTTCGAGTGTGTATTTTCCAGTGGTGAAAACCCCAAGGAACTCTCATAGCTAAAACACAATTACTGGATACTCGCGGCACAAGATAAATCATGTATACGTAATGATATCCTTTTCTCTCTATTTTTTTGCGAGAAAGCTTCCGATCTATTCATCTTCAATTATGGCAGTACAACGAACACCAGAAATAATAAAATTTACATCCAGATCCGTAGACCACCTAGCGACGACTACAAGCACTGAAGCGAGCCGAAGGCGCGCCGCCGTCATCGCCCCTCCCTCACCAGAGTCGGGCACAACTTGTTGTAGTAAACAGTCGGGAAGTCGTCGTGCTAAGGCCCCATAGGACCAGCGCACCAGAACAGCAACCGTCGCCGATGAAGAATAACGTAGATCGAAAGGATCCAACCCGAAGGCACACGAACATAGACGAACAACAACCAGATCCGAGCAAATCCATCGAGGATAGATCCGCCGGAGACACACCTCCACACGCCTACCAATGATGCTAGATGCACCATCGAAACGGGGGTTAGACGGAGAGACCTTTATTCCATCTTCAGGGAGCCGCCGCCGTCTCGTCTTCCTGAGCAGGACACAAACCCTAACAAAACTCGAAGAAAGAACTAACAACGAAGCCCTCCCGCCGGCCCTTGCCAAGATCCACCGCGCCCCCATGGTCCTAAGGCCACTGGAGACGAGGCGTACCTGCGGCGGCGCCGGCGAGAGGCACAAACCCTAGATTTGTTTTGGAGGAGGAGGAGGAGGCGGCCTTTTCTCTCTCAGTCCCTCCTTTTGTACCAAAGGTTGCAATCTAGTATTTTATGATGCACTCTAGTATTTTATGATGAATTTTTTCAAAAATAGGGTGTAAAAAGGAATACTGCCCTACTCGATGCCACCCTATTATATATTTTTATATAAATCCATTACATGCATCAGCTAACTCATTGATTTTAATTTACTGTGTTCTTATCGAGCACCTTGTTATGTTATTCACAACAACAAAAAGAAGCACCGTGTAATGTTGTTCAGAGATTTGCACCAGAACCCGTTTGTGTCCTTCATATCATCACACTAGCTGTACAAGAGCATCACGTAGCTACTAGCACCTGCATGCATGGCCTCACCGGTGTGAACCCTTTCTTGTCGCGCTCACGCCGCAGTCGTACACATGGCTCTCTATCATAATAGTACATGTGTGGCCGGGGATGCAAGTGTGCCCGCACTGCAGTGCGGACTCGTGTACGTGAGCCGTCCATGTTTATTTGCCAGCAAATACGGGCACTGTGCAACGGCCACAAGTGAAAATACGGTAGCTGCATACCCGCTCGGCGCTGATCACGACGAGTATTGAGGGATGTGATAACGGCCTTCAGGTAGCTCGGCCACCAAAATGTATTTTCGGCCTAATACACCATATGTTTTTCTCCAAAAAGCATCAGATCTATTATAAAAGATCTCCAAAAGTACAAAGCATCTCAAACATAATATAAACTACATCGATATTCTAAGACCATCGGACGACCACTATTGCCGATAGAACAAGCGCCACAGATGCGCCGCCGCTGCTGCTCCACTATTGGAGCTGGCTTGGCCTTGTCGATGATAGCCAAGAAGTTTTCTTGCACATGTCCCTGAGGACCAGCGCAATTGTTAACCCGCAAACAAGCTATCTTTGCTAGGTCAAGGTTCTGAACCATAACGGTGCTTGCAGTAGAGCAGCTCACGGTAGTAGTGGCCTCGGACTCCTCGGTTGCGCATGAGTGGCGCGGTCCAAGTTGGTGACATTCTCATGCTACGGGGCCAGACAACTCCAATGCATGTCGCTCCTCCTTAGTGACACGCTCCATGGCTACACGTTGATCCGGGTAGTAGGTCTTGATGGTGTTGAAGATGAAGATAGTATCCTCCATCCGCTCATTGTTGTCTTCTTCATGTTTGCGCTCGTCTTCCTCGTGTGGAAGAAGCTGTGAGTTGGACTCATTGCACGATGTCTCACCTCTGGTATATGGCTATCTCCTCGGAGTTAGTATAAATGGCGTGTAGAGCTCTTGCGGCCGTGCCAGAGCTCGTAGAGGGCGCGACGGAGCTCACGCGAGGCGGATATGTGAATGCCGACCCGAGGGCACAGTAGAGTGGCACCTCCACCAAGACAATTACGTTGGGATCTAGCACATCATCGTCTCCTACTCCGGTTGAGGGGGTGGGGGTGGCTCTTCCATGGTGCTAATCGAAGATCGGAAGTGGAGGAGGCATCGAAACTGGAACGGTGTCGGCAGCAGTTGTGCGGCAAACTTATTGGCATATCAACCGATAGAAGTGTTAATGAATGAAATGAACATTTCCCTTCTACCATTTTGAACAGACAGGATAATCAAATCCTTGGAACCTATAGCCCCTCTGCCTACGTAGTGACTTTTTTTTTGTGACTCGCGTTTAAGAAACAACAATTTAAATCATGGGGGGTCAACCGTAGATAGTTGGAAGTGTTGATGCACAGATGATAAAAAATGATATAACCAACCAATGGTTGATTGGTTAGGACTTAGGAGGATCGAGTGGCCAAACCCATATTTGTTTTTTCAAAACGGAGGATAAAAGACTTGACTCATATATTAATTAAGGGAGGATAGAATTTCGTACAGACATCCTGATTGCCAAACCTATATTTCACACCATAGGTATGTCTAATTTAACAACCATTCTTTCCGCGTAGGCAACATTTTTATCGGCAGCCGGTGAGCCATAATGGCTTTGTCAATCTTACAACATCACGACTCTAGTTTTGAATAAACGTTGTATACATGAGTATATCTTTGTGATCGTCTATGCCGTTTACTCATTATTTCATAAAAGAAAAAGAATAATAAAAGAGACTAGAATTGGGGATGGCGCCGTCCATTCATCCATCTTATTGCAAGGGCACGGGCACCTTATTGTGAGGGGCTAGCTACCATCTAAATCACGCATCCTGGAGCCGCTTGGTGGGCGACACAGCTTCTATAGCTTCTCCGAGAGGCCACGCGGCTTCGATGAAGTATTCGCCGTGTTTCACCTTCTCTACCACTGTGATCGCCTTCGTCGGCTCCAAACCTGCACCCACACCATATCATATTAGCTAAACCAAGTCTAACTGATTAGCATCACAACCGCACTAAAATCCATCGGTGAGGACTGAAGAGTAATATATGTAACTCAGTAGCTGCTTACCAAAACCATCCACAAGCAAGGAGTACTGGTAGACGAGGTCCATGCAAAGGTAGGGCACGTCGCTGGCTCGGGCCTTTGGGTATGCCGCCTTTGCTTCCTCCAAGCTCAGCGTGCAAATCTTCTCAGCAGCGGCCCTGTATGCTGCAGGGGTGGTCTTCCCACTGGTAGCCTCGCTGCCGATCAATCCAACCTGTGTCAGCCAGAAAGAGAGACACAAATACAACAGTTCATTAGTTATTGTCACAAAGATGTTTTGAAATTAAATTAGCCAGTGGCTCACCCTTGATGCCATGTAGTAGAAACTAGAGGCGGCGTAGAGGTCGGCCTGGCCGGCACCGCCGCCGCCGTTCCACGCGCCATTGAAGGTGCAGTTCTTCGCTTCACAGGGTGCGCTCAGCTTTAGTGCTTTGGTCACATCCACTCTGCACTTGTCATATGCTGCTCCTGTTGGCGATGCTATGGCATCGTACTTATCTCCGTTGTAGGTGTATTTACCTTCAAGGATAAATATATATACATCAGATGGAGTTATCCTTGATGACGAACTTACTCAACCAAAGTAGGAAGGTGTGCATTCATGTGTAATGTGCATTACCAATGAATCCGCGCAGCATGCAGTAGCTGATAGGTCCATTCTTTGCCTTGAAGATCTCTCCTCGAGCAGCCATTGCGCCGTAGTGCAAGTAGCTGAAATGAGAACACCATTAAATTTTCCAGTAACTCAAATAAGTTACTATTGAGGAATATAGAAGCTTAAATTAAGTAGTCAAATAATATGCAAGCAAAATACCCCCTCTATGTCAAAAACTTTTATGTTTATTCTTAGACTAAGAATTCAAAAACTTTTCTGTTTATTGCATTAGCCTAGATGCAGTGTGAAAGCATCACCTTCACCAACATGTATGATTTTGGAGCTTAGGGATCGCATGAAATTTTTCCTTATTATATTCTTAGCATACCACACCTCTTCGCATTTTTTAAAAACCTGTATGAATACTACATATTATTAGTTCTTATTTCACTTTTTTTTACTATTGTATTGACCATAGGATATATATTAGATTTACAAAGAATTAGTAAATTAAAGCAAAATAAACTCTCTCTAGTAGTGTAATTTGATTTATCATAAGTCAAACTCTTTAGAGTTTGCCTAATTTTGTAAAAAGAGACCATTAGTGTAAGCATGGTTTTTTTGTGGTTTATTCTTACTTGAATGTTACGGCTACATATACTTATATTCTGATTGGCTTTTTACTGGATCTAGTCATATATTTTTTAATTTCAGTAGCTTAATATTTTTTTCACAATGTTCGCGAGTTCTTTCTTAATTTGAATTATTCTATTTTTATCTTAGTTGATATACCACTTATTCCAGTAGTATGCATAAATACATCTTTCTTGAACTGGGTATGCATAATACATAGTTTTAGTTATAACTCCGACTTTTTACTATTATTGACTCACCATATATAATTATTAGTGATGTAATACAACTGTAACTTGGTATACATAATGCTGGAAATGGGCAATACTTGGTTCGACATTTTCTTCAAGTGCCTCTATTAATAAGAGAACCCTTTATAAGGACCAATATTGTATTTACATTTCCCAACAAGCTCTCTTCTTTAAATAAGGATCGATCTTGTTTGATTCCACATCTTCGGGATCAAATCAATGTTTGACTTTGTATATTCTTATCATACCACTTGTCCCACTAGTATGCATCACACATATATCTTTTTTGAACTGAGTATGTAATATTGTTGTAAAACGAGTAATAGTCAGTTTTACGCTTTCTTTTTACATTTCTAATACCATAACATCATGTCCACATTTTATTGATACTGTACCTGCATCCCCTGTTTAATTTAATTAGTTCAAATTTTACAACTGATCAAGCTATTAATTAATTATTCCCTCGCAAAAACAAAGATAATAATTAATTATTAGGGAAGGTACCATTGGGCCTTGAAGCGATGTAAGTCAGATAACAACGGATTTGAGGGTCGAATGACTAACCTGTGAGCATAGACGTGGTAATCTCTTCCTTTGAGATACTCTTTCGTAACGTACGGATCCTTAACCACGGGAGCGGCAGCAGCAGCATCTGCAGAAATGGCATATGCCATTTGCACGGACCCACCTCCAAGGTCAATCACACCTACTGTCTTGGCGTACTCTCCTCCCAGCTTATCCAACAGATAGTTTAGAGCAACCTACGTGCAATATTAATTAATTTTAGTAGCATATATGTACTACTATTTTTAGGGAATATACACTACTAATTTGTGTAAATTGATACAGAGTGCCGAATGTAACGTATGAAATTCATGTAGTAGAATACCCATAAGTAAGATCCTCCTGAGACCCCTCGAGAACGTTGATCCAACCAGGATTGTACTGGAACTTGCTCTTGGTGTGGACCACACCCCTGACCTGTAATTTAGAAATTAGTTAGATTTTATCTAGACACGTTTTAGTGTTAGATACAACTAATTCTGCATCTAGACAATTCTAAGGCAAGTAGTTTGGACAGAGATAATAGATTTTAATAAGTCTGCTTCAGATTTCAACAACTGTTGAAACAGGACTCGAAGTATCTGGAAAAAATAGAAATAAGACTACAAAAAAATATATCAAAATATACACTCAGCCTCTTATTAAGAAATGAAAAATATTTACTGCTTCAAGAATTTGCTCCGCCTGCTCGTCTCCTATGAGCCTTAGTCCGGCCGTCGCCTGCACATTATTTCAGTTTTGTTAACCAAGGAAAAACCTATACAACTACTCTTTTGGGGTTTTTTTTTCACTTCATATTAGTTTTGTTGTAGTCAATCAAGTTCGACTGGATTTATTTCAAAAAGTACCAACATCAATATAATACCAAATAAATATAATATGAAAAATATTTCATGATAGGTCTAATTAGTGATATCACTCTAGAATTGTGAATGTTGATTTTTTTTCCAATAAGCTTTGTCAGCTTTTACGATCAAGCTAACAAGAAACGGAGGAAGCATTCATTTGCTACTAATGGACTGACGTACCCCAAGCTTAACGGGTGTCCTCTTCATGAGCGACCGGGGCACAGCGCTGTTGGCCTTCTCAAGCAGGGGTACGATGGAGTTGGCAGCCTCCTGTGGCCGTCCGGCATACGAGCTCAGCCCGGGATTCACCTGCACACACGTGCTTAAAATGGGATAAAAGGAAAGAAAACACATCATACTGTAGGTGAATACGTGAATGGCTGACTGTCGTGCCATACATACCGTGGCAAAGACCTCTATGTCGTCGCCAACGTCGACGAGCTCCATCCTCTTGTCGAACCGGAAGACGTGGACGCGGGTGCCAGTGCTGCCGGCATCCATGATCACCGCGTACTTCCCGGTGCTGGCCGTGCCTCGACAGCGGCACCGGCCTTCTGGCCAAGTACGACATCGGCAGATGCCGACGAAGAGGCCAGGAGGAGGAGGAGGAGGAGAAGTGTGTGCTTGCCCAGGGCGTGAGCCATGGCGACCGAGCTAGCTGCTGCACACGTAGCTAGGTAGCTAGCTAGTGCAACTGCTGCTGCTCAAGCTCAAGTGTGTACTCGTGAGTTGGGAGGGTAGGGTTTTAAAAGAGATCAAGGGGAGGCAGCATTTCATTAATTAAGCAGTTTTCAATCCACGCGTAACACGCTCCACGTGCAAATATTCTGGCGGGGCGCCACTTGGCCTTGCGCGATCTCTCCTCGACTGTCGGTCTTTCCCTCCCTCCTTATGAATGATATCACAAGACATATGCACCACTATGATAGGAGTAGTAGTACTACTGTGCTTGAAAATTGTTAATGGAGCTCGAGCTCCACGGAGCCCAAAATTTGAAAAATTCAAAACCAAAATTTAGGCTTAAAAAAATCCGGAAAAAAAGTACACATATGCCTATAGAGTTATACAACTTGTCTATAGAGCTTCATGGCAAAATATATTTTTGTGCAAGCTACACAAAAATAACAAAAATCTTGTATTCCTAACACATGTACTATTCACAATAAAAGTGCATGATGTTTTTTTTCCTGTACAGCCCACATCGAAATGTATTTCATAATGAAATTTTAGTCACATCTAGTGTACATCTATAAGTACTTATGCGTTTATTTTCAGATTTGTTTGTAACTTTCAAAGTTGATTATTGGATTATTTTTTTAAAGTTTATGCTCCGTGAAGCCCGAGAGCCAAAAGGCCTTGCTCGTCCGCTCTCTTATCCACCAGCAGATCTTTCTCTCTTATTATTATGTCCACTGGACAGCAAGCTGTCAGCGGGATGCACATACGTAGCATTATGTTACTTCCTTCGTCTGGAAAAGTTTGTCTCTCAAATAGATGTATCTAGCACTAAAAGGGATAAGTTTGGAACAATTTTTTTTGGACGGAGGGAGTATATACTATAATATTCCCTAAAAAACTGTTATGTATTATAGTATAACAACTAGTATCTTGTAAATGGTGCCCCTGCCCATGTGGTGTGATGCGATGAGGACGGCTTGGGAGTTGCTACTCCTGCATTTAGAAAGTTACTCTCTCAGCCTTTTGTCTGTTTCGAAGAATCAAAAGATTGTTGACCAAGATTCAAACTTGCTAGTGGCCGGCTTACGGTTTTCAAAGTACCGCGCAGTGAGATGAAAGGAAGAGGAGATAGATAGGCATACCTCCTAGACGTAGAGACACCGGCGGAGCTACGTCGTGAGCTGAGGGGGCCGTGGCCCGCCCACACTAGTAGGAAATGGGCCATCAGTCCCGGTTATAGAGGCCCTTTAATCCCGGTTCTTCAACCGAGACTAAATGATCGGGACTAATGCCCTTCATTTTTAGTTCTGATTGGCTTACGAACCGGGACTAAAGGGGTTATACGTGGCCACTATGTGGCGTCCAGGTAGGAGGACCTTTAGCCCCGGTTGGTAACACCGACCGGTACTAAAAGGCGGCCACGTGTCAGCAGCAGCAGACGCTGTTTTTTCTTCTAAATGAGGGGTTTAGGGGTTTTACATGGTTTAGGGGTTTTCATATTGTGTTTCCCCCTTTTATTTTTGTGTTTACCGTTTACTTCTATTACATTTAGGATTTCATTTTTATTTAATGTTTTCCGTTCAACCCGACGCTAGCTACTACATATAGCAATGAAGGAACCATTACACAAGAGAGACAAGTGACCTCTCTTTCTCCGAACTTGGTCGAACAACAAGTTTCTGTATATCTATCCGATGCTACTACATATATACGATATAATATCTGTTACGATCGATGACATAATCTACCCAAATCTTGCAATTCCTGATGATATTCTCCGTTTTTAGGTATGACGTGGTCAACAAAGAATCCCCCCAATCAATCTTCGCATCATCTTTGGTAGATGCAGGAGCTGATCAGGTTTGACAAGAGGCTTCCCGTGCTTGTATTTAGCGGGCTCTACTACCTCAGTCATTTCAAACTGTACATCATCGCCCACGTAATCACCAAGAGTGGTACCGGGCTCTAGCCCTGGATGATTAGCAATATCGCTAGACACCTTGAGCGTGGGGCATGATTGCTTCTCCTGTTCGCCGAGCTAGGGAATTGTTTTCCCACTTCTTCTTGTAGCACTGGTAGTACTTTCGGACCGCCGTGCTTCATCATATGTCTTTTCAATACATCGGCCATAGTGTGATTGCGGCGAAGGCGGTGGTGGTCGCTTAAGGGCATCCAGAACGCGCTTCGCTTTCACCGAATCTATTATTTCCTTTGGAGGTGGACGTTTCCAGTCAAAATGGGCCTTCAATTCGGCAGCCACGATGTCCTCGGTTTCCTCGTCAGTCCTCTCATATGGTAACTTAGCAGGAGCCTTGAGGCTTGGACCATCTCTGAATTTATTCCCTATTGTACTGCTACCAGCCGGAGCGGCAGCGCCTCTCTTCCGCCGTTGCTGTGCCGGTGGATACGGCTGACGCGCCGGAGACAGCTGAGGCGGAGGAGGATTCTGCTAAGGGGCCTCCTCCGTTAGAGTCCGCTGAGGAGGCGTAGACGGCTGACGCGCCGGAGACGACTCAGGCATCGGAGATAGCAGAGCTGGACTGTAAGGACTCTGCTGAGGATCCGGTTGACTGAGGCGGCGTCTAGTTTGGAAGCAAGATGTTCTCCTTTCTCCTTAGACAAGTGGTCCTTAAGGAATTTTCTAGAAGAAACTCCCCTTCACCTGTAGGGTACTCAAGCTCCAGCCCCTCAAATCCGTCGATTATTTCATTCACCCTGACAACAGCAAAGCCAGCTGGAACCGGAGCTAAATGGAAAGTTGTATCAGGTCCAGGAGGTAAGACATAGCCGACCGCCACCTTCAAGGTCAAGTTATGGCATTTCACCATTAGCACACAAGGTTCCCTCCCCGTGATACCATCCACGGGGTAGCAAGGAGCCGTGCTATCAGGCTGAACAAGCTTCGCGGAAGCCAAACTGCTTCTCCGCTGAGATGGTGGGGTAGCATCACTACAAGAAATATGTCAACTTGTGACCACCACTATTGGTCACTGAAATGACATGGTTTTTCATTTGCGACCTTTTTGTGACCAAAAACAGAAGGTCAAAAGCTGGCAACAGAATCGACTATAGCGACCTTTCTTCTGAAATGGTCGTAGACGTTTATGACCAAAATATGTCCACTGTGGAGTTTTGGTCAATAGCAACCTCCCCAGGCCACGTAGGCATCCAGCGTGGCAAGCTGACGTGGCACAAGATTCAGCCTGGTCCAATTCGGTTTTCTACAAGGGCCTAGCCCAACAATTAGGCCTTTTTACTATATATTTTCTCTATTAATTTTCTCTAGCTACATGGGCCTGGCCCAACAATTTGGCCATTTTATTTTCTAGGCATGGCCTTTTGCGGTCCATTTCATTTTTATTTTCGAGGGTTTTTTGTGGTCCAGTTTTTAGATGGGTCCCAATTGTCAGATTTTTCCTGGCAGTGCAGCCACATCGCTTTTTATCAAAGAACTCATCAGCTTTCCATTTCTCACATTTCTCACAGTACACAAATGACAAATATTTCAAATGAAACAGAACTAGGTACAAAGTATAATTCTCACATTTCTTACAGTTTTACAACTTCACTGGATTCTGCCCCAGAATGTGCTTACTACTACAGAATACAATATAACTAGGTACAAAGTACAACCAAAAGACAAGGCAGATTATCCAGATAACCACCATGCTTCATCGTCTTCTCTTCCAAACAAGTGGAATGAGCCCTCTCTTCTCCTAGGCGTGCTCCTCCTACAACAGCAGCAACAGCAGGTCAAGAACAACAATAGAGTCATATGAGCTGCTGGGTTCATAGCATCAGTTTGACACCAACAACAGCAGAGATTAGAGTCATATGACAACGAAAACAACAACAAAAGTAGTTTGACAGTAGCAGCAGCAGAAATAGTTTCACAGCAGCAGCAACAGTTTCACAACAGCAGTACTGGAGGGCACAAATGCTACTGGAGTAGTACTGAAGTACTACTGCTATCCAGGGTACATATTTAATATATGCATTCAAGTGCTCATCACAGAGAATAAAATGAGTGGAACTACAGTACATCCTCTACATTGTCATGTTCACAAGATTAAAAGTAAGCTCAGCATAAGCATATGAGTTTTGTTTGGCACCACCACATCAAAAGACACTTAAAAATGCATAAATTGGACTAGTTACCAGAAGCACAAGATCAGGTCACAAGCTTAAACTGTTATACAGGAGGATAAACAATCATGTACTTATTTCCTATAGAGCAGGAAGTTGGGCATGTTATTAGTGAAACGTGGGGCATAAAGCAGAAATAGACACCAATATCTGATAATCAGCACACAATTTGGAGGATGGTTTTTCCCTACTTCAATCCAATATCTGAGATGAAGAGGGAGCATGCATGTGGATGGGACCTGGAGCGCAGGGGTCGGCATGAGCGAGAGCAGCACCCGGGCCACCTCGTGCATCGTCGGCCGGTTAATGGGGTGCCGCTTGGTGCACAGCGGGGCCTGGAACACCTTCTGGACCAGCCCCATGTCCGTGCACGTCACCGACACCTCCGAGTCCACCGCCTCCATCACCGTGTCGTCATTGGCTCTCGACATTATCTACACACACATAGAGACATGGTGGTCAAATGATCATACCATGACAGTATATAGAAACCATTGAAGCACATCATGCATGCTGAAAGATCGTAACATGGTTGACAAAAGATAACTTCAATCTCACTCTTATCAGTGACTTGCACAATGCAATGAAAAGATAGCTATAATACGATCTGAGACTCGGGATGAGTAAATATTAGGCTCTATGAATTCGCTGTGAGAGGATACTTCAATATTACATATTCTACATAAAACTAAACTAGAGCCTCGTATCCTACTACACGACTACAGCCCAATATGTTCAGGTATGCTTAATAATTAACCTACATGAGCACTTCAAGTCAAATTACCATCATAATAAGTATGAAGATAAAGGAAAGCAAGAAATAGCAGACTAGAAACCTCAGGAGGCAAAATAAGTAGCATGGTACTGAGAATACAGGAAAAATGCTACTCCAGTCTCCAATAGCAACACAAAATATATGGAATTCTAGCTTTACCAAAAAATTGAGCATGTCATCTACAGGTTACAAAAAAATGAGCATCTTCTCTGCATTTATAAAGCATTAGGATAGTGAAAGCATTAGTCACTTTGATGGAATTATAGCTTGTGATGATCTGACAGTGACAAATTTTGCAAATTGATTGAAAGCACTGTAATTCAACCAATAATCTACTCTGAACAGTGCTTGCAAATTCAGTAACTTAAACTGAGATACAAAAATTTGAGTGAATACTCCACTGTTTTCAGTGAGCGATACTCCTTGCTCAGTTTGATCTGGTATTAATCTCAGCTTGATCTTTTCATTTTCTCTGAATTTCTAAATAGAGTCTACATACTACAAAATTTGGCACTACATCCAGTTTGGCACTACATAAACCTCTAAATTCAGAGCACTACATCATCCAGTTTGGCACTACACGCAGCTCTAAATTTAGACTAAAACAAATCTGACATACTGGACTACATCAACTGCAGGATTCCACTCTCACCTGGGGCAGCAACAGCAATAGCAACCCTTATGCCCAAAACAGACAGACAGAATGATGGACATATTTAGCTCACCTTGGGCGGTCACCCGGTGAGCCAGAGCCGAAGGGGCGGGATGGGGGCTTGGCGGACTTCTTCAGGGTGTTGGGCACGATCTCAGACGCAGGTTGAGGAAGGTGCGGAGGAACTCAATGCCGTCGTTGGTCAGGTACCAGTAGTAGTGCTGCCACGAGAAGGTCTCCCTGATGTACTCCTTGGACTTGAAGCTCTGCATGAGCTTGATAACCTCGAGGTTCAAGGCATCGACCTGGGGGTGCTTGGCCAGGTTGTAGTCCTTCTTGGCGTACAAGACTCCCTCTGCACACGCATCACAATAGATTCATCAGTAATATCATTCAGTCCATCCAAAGGAGTGGCATTCTTGCACACATCAAAAGTTGAAATTAGCACCAAGGAATTCAGTTAAGATGCTCAGACTACTGTAATAGTCAGTAGAATTCTTCTAGATTGTAGCTTGACATGAATAAGATTCTACAGTTAGGATGTTAGTGGTGTCCAAACTGTCTATGCTCGAACCTTGCAGCAACCGCGCATAAGAGCGAACTCGTTGTGGTCAATGGGTGCCAAGAACACTGACGGGGCAACATGGTTAAAACCCTACACAACACATGGTTCGAACCCTACAGAAGAAGACTAACGAGATGGCATCTGAATCCTGGCAACGGCCGGCGCGGTGCGTAAAATGGGCGGGGGAGGGGGAGGAGCTCACCCTAGAAGAGGTACTTGCAGATCTCGCGGCGGTTCTTCTTGGAGATGATCTGCAGAGGGAGAAAAGGGAGGTCCGATTAGGCGGTTCTACGACCGGGGCAACCAACGGGGAGAGCGGACTCGGCTGGGGATGCTTACCATGGTGACGGGCGCCGGGGGAGGGGGCGGGGCGGAGATGGCGGTGCCGCGGCATGCAGGGGAACACCCTGGCCTCCTCCGGCCCCCTCGCGACGCCATCGCTCGCCCACCACTTGGCCAAGCCCCGTGGGTCGAGGCCCGCCCGCCCAGAACACATGGCTCGCCTGCTGCGGGGAGACGACGTGGAAGGACAGCCGCCGCGGACACGCCCCCACGACGGGGTGGTGGTTTGGTGTGGGGATCCGGAGCGGGGAGGAGGAGGAGGCAGCCATGGTGGACAGTACAGGGTGCGGGGGCGGTGGGGTTGTGTCGATTGGATCTGGGGGATCGAGGCAAGAGGCAGTGGGCGGAGGGTAGTGAGAGATGGTGAGGAGAGGGACGAGGTGAGCGGTGGGTGAGGAGGACGGCGAGGTCAGGGGTGGGTGGGAGGAAGGGTTGTCGCGCAAGGAGAGGACTGGATCTCCGTCGTCCTTGGTTGAGGTCGGCGGTGGGAGGGAGGACTGGATCGGGAGGGGGCGGTGGCTCGAGGAGATGGGGGGATCTGAGCTAGGGTTTGTGTGGGGGAAGGGGAGGGGAGTGCGGGAGGCCATGGACGGCGGCCAGCTCCAGCCAAGGGAGGAGTCTGGCCGATCTGGAAGGAAGGAGGCAACTCTCTCTCTCTCTCTCTCTCTCTCTCTCTCTCTCTCTCTCTCTCTCTCTCTCTCTCTCTCTCTCAGTCGGGAGAGACAACGAGGAGATGGATGGATGCAGGAAAGAAAGGAGGCGGGTGGTGGATGGAAAATGACCAACTAGGGTTTCGTGGGTTGGTGTGGAAGGGTTGAGGACAGCCGTTGGATCCACGAGCATCCGGCGGCGTATGATGCACGATCCACGTGAAACGTCTACAGACCAATCAGAATGCAATATGATGCTATGACCATCTAAATTGGTCATAGTTGTCTAAAAATAATATGTTAAAATCATGTCAGCTATTTTATGACCTGAGAAATTTAAAAAGAAAATAGAAAACCTTCTCATTGTGTCACCAAAATGTGAACGAGTTTTCAGAAAAAATAACAAACATGAAAAAAGATAAATATCTTCAAAAAGGTGTAGTGAGAAATGAGTTTTTTTCCAAAAATTACCATTTTCCATTTTTCGAGTGCCCAAAAGGAGGTTTTTTGTGAAGGACCTCCCAAATAATTGTTGCAAAATTGGATCAAATCATTTTTCTAAAATACTAGGCCATATTTAATGCACAATTGACAAAATGGTTTGGTGTCAAAAGTTTTGATCCACCTCTGGTGAAAAAGACAAATTCCACTTGATTCAGGTTGGAAGCGGGTCAAATTTAAACTGCAGGTGCCTCATAGTTTGCTCTTTATTTTTTTCCAAAAATCATTTCTAGGTACATAAGTACCTATTTAATCAGAGAAACACCAAAAAAATTTCCAAGATTCAACCACTAGCTAGGAACGGTCATTCCCGCCGTTTTGACCGCATTTTGAAACGGGCATAAAAAATTCAAAAAAACTCAAAAAATTGGGAAACCTTCGCATTGTGTCATTATATGTGGACAAGTTCCCAGGAAAAATAACAAACTTGTAATACGACAATTATTTTAAAAAATTGTTCTCAGAAATGAGCTATCATGTGTGGAGATCAATGGCTTTCAAGCCAAATGATCAATCTTATGGCCACATTCATGGCATATTTTGTTCAAATGATCTCATACTGTGCACAAGGGTGCATATTGGAATGGCAAACAATGTTGCCTAAGGAAGTTTTCATTTTCTTTGGACGAAAAAACCATTTTCCATTTTTCGAGTGCCCAAAAGGAGGTTTTTTTGTGAAGGACCTCCCAAATAATTGTTGCAAAGTTGGACCAAATCATTTTCTAAAATACTAGGCCATATTTAATGCACAATTGACAAAATGGTTTGGTGTCAAAGTTTTGATCCACCTACGGTGAAAAAGACAAATTCCCGCCGATTCAGTTGGAAGCGGGTCAAATTTGAACTGCAGGTGCCTCATAGTTTGCTCTTTAGTTTTTCAAAAAATCATTTCTAGGTACATAAGTACCTATTTAATCAGAGAAACACCAAAAAAATTCCAAGATTCAACCACTAGCTAGGAACGGTCATTCCGCTGCTTTGACTGCATTTTGAAACGGGCATAAAAATTCAAAAAATTTCAAAAATTGCGAAACCTTCGCATTGTGTCATTATATGTGGCCAAGTTCCCAGGAAAAATAACAGACTAAATACGGCAAATGTTCTAAAAAAGTGTTCTCAGAAACGAGCTATCACGTGTGGAGATCGATCAATGGCTTTCAAGCCAAATGATCAATCTTATGGCCTCATTCATGGAATAGTTTGTTCAAATAATCTCATTTTGTGCACAAGGGTTCATATGGGAATGGAAAAAATGTTGCCTAAGGAAGTTTTCATTTTCTTTGGACGAAAAAACCATTTTCCATTTTTCGAGTGCCCAAAAGGAGGTTTTTTTTGTGGAGGACCTCCCAAATAATTGTTGCAAAATTGGACCAAATCATTTTTCTAAAATACTAGGCCATATTTAATGCCGAATAATTGGTGTCAAAAGTTTTGATCCACCTCTGGTGAAAAAGACAAATTCCCGCCGATTCAGTTGGAAGCGGGTCAAATTTGAACTTCAGGTGCCTCATAGTTTGCTCTTTATTTTTTTCCAAAAATCATTTCTAGGTACATAAGTACCTATTTAATCAGAGAAACACCAAAAAAATTTCCAAGATTCAACCACTAGCTAGGAACGGTCATTCCCGCCGTTTTGACCGCATTTTGAAACGGGCATAAAAAATTCAAAAAAATTCAGAAAATTGGGAAACCTTCGCATTGTGTCATTATATGTGGACAAGTTCCCAGGAAAAATAACAAACTTGTAATACGACAATTATTTTAAAAAATTGTTCTCAGAAATGAGCTATCATGTGTGGAGATCAATGGCTTTCAAGCCAAATGATCAATCTTATGGCCACATTCATGGCATATTTTGTTCAAATGATCTCATACTGTGCACAAGGGTGCATATTGGAATGGCAAACAATGTTTCCTAAGGAAGTTTTCATTTTCTTTGGACGAAAAAACCATTTTCCATTTTTCGAGTGCCCAAAAGGAGGTTTTTTTGTGAAGGACCTCCCAAATAATTGTTGCAAAGTTGGACCAAATCATTTTTCTAAAATACTAGGCCATATTTAATGCACAATTGACAAAATGATTTGGTGTCAAAAGTTTTGATCCACCTCTGGTGAAAAAGACAAATTCCCGCCGATTCAGTTGGAAGCGGGTCAAATTTGAACTGCAGGTGCCTCATAGTTTGCTCTTTAGTTTTTCAAAAAATCATTTCTAGGTACATAAGTACCTATTTAATCAGAGAAACACCAAAAAAATTCCAAGATTCAACCACTAGCTAGGAACGGTCATTCCCGTCGTTTTGACTGCATTTTGAAACGGGCATAAAAAATTCAAAAAATTTCAAAAAATTGCGAAACCTTCGCATTGTGTCATTATATGTGGCCAAGTTCCCAGGAAAAATAACAGACTCGTAATACGGCAAATGTTCTAAAAAAGTGTTCTCAGAAACGAGCTATCACGTGTGGAGATCGATCAATGGCTTTCAAGCCAAATGATCAATCTTATGGCCTCATTCATGGAATAGTTTGTTCAAATAATCTCATTTTGTGCACAAGGGTTCATATGGGAATGGAAAAAATGTTGCCTAAGGAAGTTTTCATTTTCTTTGGACGAAAAAACCATTTTCCATTTTTCGAGTGCCCAAAAGGAGGGTTTTTTTGTGGAGGACCTCCCAAATAATTGTTGCAAAATTGGACCAAATCATTTTTCTAAAATACTAGGCCATATTTAATGCACAATTGACAAAATGGTTTGGTGTCAAAAGTTTTGATCCACCTCTGGTGAAAAAGACAAATTCCCGCCGATTCAGTTGGAAGCGGGTCAAATTTGAACTGCAGGTGCCTCATAGTTTGCTCTTTATTTTTTCCAAAAATCATTTCTAGGTACATAAGTACCTATTTAATCAGAGAAACACCAAAAAAATTCCAAGATTCAACCACTAGCTAGGAACGGTCATTCTCGCCGTTTTGACCGCATTTTGAAACGGGCATAAAAATTCAAAAAACTCAAAAATTGGGAAACCTTCGCATTGTGTCATTATATGCGGCCAAGTTCCCAGGAAAAATAACAAACTTGTAATACAACAATTATTTTAAAAAATTGTTCTCAGAAATGAGCTATCATGTGTGGAGATCAATGGCTTTCAAGCCAAATGATCAATCTTATGGCCACATTCATGGCATATTTTGTTCAAATGATCTCATACTGTGCACAAGGGTGCATATTGGAATGGCAAACAATGTTGCCTAAGGAAGTTTTCATTTTCTTTGGACGAAAAAACCATTTTCCATTTTTCGAGTTCCCAAAAGGAGGTTTTTTTGTGGAGGACCTCCCAACTATTGTTGCAAAATTGGACCAAATCATTTTTATAAAATACTAGGCCATATTTAATGCAGAATTGACAAAATGGTTGGGTGTCAAAACTTTTGATCCACCTCTGGTGAAAAAGACAAATTCCTGCCGATTCAGTTGGAAGCGGGTCAAATTTGAACTGCAGGTGCCTCATAGTTTGCTCTTTATTTTTTCCAAAAATCATTTCTAGGTACATAAGTACCTATTTAATCAGGGAAACACCAAAAAAATTCCAATATTCAACCACTAGCTAGGAACGGTCATTCCCGCCGTTTTGACCACATTTTCAAACGGGCATAAAAAAATCAAAAAATTCAAAAAATTGGGAAACCTTCGCATTGTGTCATTATATGTGGCCAAGTTCCCTGGAAAAATAACAAACTTGTAATACGGCAATTATTTTAAAAAGGTGTTCTCAGAAACGAGCTATCACGTGTGGAGATCAACGGCTTTCGAGCCAAATGATCAATCTTATGGCCACATTCATGGAATAGTTTGTTCAAATGATCTCATATTGTGCACAAGGGTTCATATTGGAATGGAAAACAATGTTGCCTAAGGAAGTTTTCATTTTCTTTGGACGAAAAAACCATTTTACATTTTTCGAGTGCCCAAAAGGAGGTTTTTTAGTAGAGGACCTCCCAACTATTGTTGCAAAATTGGACCGAATCATTTTTATAAAATACTAGGCCATATTTAATGCACAATTGACAAAATGGTTGGGTGTCAAAAGTTTTGATCCACCTCTGGTGAAAAAGACAAATTCCCGTCGATTCAGTTGGAAGCGGGTCAAATTTGAACTTCAGGTGCCTCATAGTTTGCTCTTTATTTTTTCCAAAAATCATTTCTAGGTACATAAGTACCTATTTAATCAGAGAAACACCAAAAAAATTCCAATATTCAACCACTAGCTAGGAACGGTCATTCTCGCTGCTTTGACCGCATTTTGAAACGGGCATAAAAATTCAAAAAATTCAAAAATTGGGAAACCTTCGCATTGTGTCATTATATGTGGCCAAGTTCCTGAAAAAATAACAAACTTGTAATATGGCAATTATTTTAAAAAGTGTTCTCGAAACGAGCTATCACGCAGGAGATCAATGGCTTTCCAAGCCAAATGATCAATCTTATGGCCACATTCATGGCATAGTTTGTTCAAATGATCTCATATTGTGCACAAGGGTGCATATTGGAATGGCAAACAATGTTGCCTAAGGAAGTCTGCATTTTCTTTGGACAAAAAAACCATTTTCCATTTTTCGAATGCCCAAAAGGAGGTTTTTTTCTGAAGGACCTCCCAAATAATTGTTGCAAAATTGGACCAAATCATTTTTCTAAAATACTAGGCCATATTTAATGCACAATTGACAAAATGGTTGGGCGTAAAAAGGTTTGATCCACCTCTAATGAAAAAGACAAATTCCCGCCGATTCAGTTGGAAGCGGGTCAAATTTGAACTGCAGGTGCCTCATAGTTGTCTCTTTATTTTTCCAAAAATCATTTCTAGGTACATAAGTACCTATTTAATCAGAGAAACACCAAAAAATTCCAAGATTCAACCACTAGCTAGGAACGGTCATACCATTCGCTTTGACCGCATTTTGAAACGGGCATAAAAATTCAAAAAAATTCATAAAATTGCGAAACCTTCTCATTGTGTCATTATATGTGGCCAAGTTCCCAGGAAAAATAACAGATTCGTAATACGGCAAATATTTTAAAAAAGTGTTCTCAGAAACGAGCTATCACGTGTGGAAATCGATCAATGGCTTTCAAGCCAAATGATCAATCTTATGGCCTCATTCATGGAATAGTTTGTTCCAATGATCTCATTTTGTGCACAAGGGTTCATATGGGAATGGAAAACAATGTTGCCTAAGTAAGTTTTCATTTTCTTTGGACGAAAAGACCATTTTCCATTTTTCGAGTGCCCAAAAGGAGGTTTTTTTTGTGGAGGACCTCCCAAATAATTGTTGCAAAATTGGACCAAATCATTTTTCTAAAATACTAGGCCATATTTAATGCACAATTGACAAAATGGTTTGGTGTCAAAAGTTTTGATCCACCTCTCGTGAAAAAGACAAACTTCCGCCGATTCAGTTGGAAGCGGGTCAAATTTGAACTGCAGGTGCCTCATAGTTTGCTCTTTATTTTTTTCCAAAAATCATTTCTAGGTACATAAGTACCTATTTAATCAGAGAAACACCACAAAAATTTCCAAGATTCAACCACTAGCTAGGAACGGTCATTCCCGCCGTTTTGACCGCATTTTGAAACGGGCATAAAAAATATAAAAAAAATTAAAAAAATTGGGAAACCTTCGCATTGTGTCATTATATGTGGACAAGTTCCCAGGAAAAATAACAAACTTGTAATACGACAATTATTTTAAAAAATTGTTCTCAGAAATGAGCTATCATGTGTGGAGATCAATGGCTTTCAAGCCAAATGATCAATCTTATGGCCACATTCATGGCAAATTTTGTTCAAATGATCTCATACTGTGCACAAGGGTGCATATTGGAATGGCAAACAATGTTGCCTAAGGAAGTTTTCATTTTCTTTGGACGAAAAAACCATTTTCCATTTTTCGAGTTCCCAAAAGGAGGTTTTTTTGTGGAGGACCTCCCAACTATTGTTGCAAAATTGGACCAAATCATTTTTATAAAATAGTAGGCCATATTTAATGCAGAATTGACAAAATGGTTGGGTGTCAAAACTTTTGATCCACCTCTGGTGAAAAAGACAAATTCCTGCCGATTCAGTTGGAAGCGGGTCAAATTTGAACTGCAGGTGCCTCATAGTTTGCTATTTATTTTTTCCAAAAATCATTTCTAGGTACATAAGTACCTATTTAATCAGGGAAACACCAAAAAAATTCCAATATTCAACCACTAGCTAGGAACGGTCATTCCCGCCGTTTTGACCGCATTTTGAAACGGGCATAAAAATTCAAAAAAATTCAACAAATTGGGAAACCTTCACATTGTGTCATTATATGTGGCCAAGTTCCCTGAAAAAATAACAAACTTGTAATATGACAATTATTTTAAAAAAGTGTTCTCAGAAACGAGCTATCACGTGTGGAGATCAATGGCTTTCCAAGCCAAATGATCAATCTTATGGCCACATTCATGGCATAGTTTGTTCAAATGATCTCATATTGTGCACAAGGGTGCATATTGGAATGGCAAACAATGTTGCCTAAGGAAGTTTTCATTTTCTTTGGATGAAAAAACCATTTTCCATTTTTCGAATGCCCAAAAGGAGGTTTTTTTATGAAGGACCTCCCAAATAATTGTTGCAAAATTGGACCAAATCATTTTTCTAAAATACTAGGCTATATTTAATGCACAATTGACAAAATGGTTGGGCGTAAAAAGGTTTGATCCACCTCTAATGAAAAAGACAAATTCTACCGATTCGGTTGGAAGCGGGTCAAATTTGAACTGCAGGTGCACGATAGTTTGCTCTTTATTTTTCCAAAAATCATTTCTAGGTACATAAGTATCTATTTAATCAGAGAAACACCAAAAAATTCCAAGATTCAACCACTAGCTAGGAACGGTCAATCCCGCCGTTTTGACAGCATTTTGAAACGGGCATAAAAAATTCAAAAAAATTCAAAAAATTGGGAAACCTTCGCATTGTGTCATTATATGTGGCCAAGTTCCCTGAAAAAATAACAAACTTGTAATACGGCAATTATTTTAAAAAGGTGTTCTCAGAAACGAGCTATCACGTGTGGAGATCAACGGCTTTCGAGCCAAATGATCAATCTTATGGCCACATTCATGGCATAGTTTGTTCAAATGATCTCATATTGTGCACAAGGGTGCATATTGGAATGGCAAACAATGTTGCCTAAGGAAGTCTTCATTTTCTTTGGACGAAAAAACCATTTTCCATTTTTCGAATGCCCAAAAGGAGGTTTTTTTCTGAAGGACCTCCCAAATAATTGTTGCAAAATTGGACCAAATCATTTTTCTAAAATACTAGGCCATATTTAATGCACAATTGACAAAATGGTTGGGCGTAAAAAGGTTTGATCCACCTCTAATGAAAAAGACAAATTCCCGTCGATTCAGTTGGAAGCGGGTCAAATTTAAACTGCAGGTGCCTCATAGTTGTCTCTTTATTTTTTCCAAAAATCATTTCTAGGTACATAAGTACCTATTTAATCAGAGAAACACCAAAAAAATTCCAAGATTCAACCACTAGCTAGGAACGGTCATTCTCGCCGTTTTGACCGCATTTTGAAACGGGCATAAAAAATTCAAAAAAATTCAAAAAATTGGGAAACCTTCGCATTGTGTCATTATATGTGGCCAAGTTCCCTGAAAAAATAACAAACTTGTAATATGGCAATTATTTTAAAAAAGTGTTTTCAGAAACGAGCTATCACGTGTGGAGATCAATGGCTTTCGAGCCAAATGATCAATCTTATGGCCACATTCATGGAATAGTTTGTTCAAATGATCTCATATTGTGCACAAGGGTGCATATTGGAATGGCAAACAATGTTGCCTAAGGAAGTCTTCATTTTCTTTGGACGAAAAAACCATTTTCCATTTTTCGAATGCCCAAAAGGAGGTTTTTTTCTGAAGGACCTCCCAAATAATTGTTGCAAAATTGGACCAAATCATTTTCTAAAATACTAGGCCATATTTAATGCACAATTGACAAAATGGTTGGGCGTAAAAGGTTTGATCCACCTCTAATGAAAAGACAAATTCCGTCGATTCAGTTGGAAGCGGGTCAAATTTGAACTGCAGGTGCCTCATAGTTGTCTCTTTATTTTTCCAAAAATCATTTCTAGGTACATAAGTACCTATTTAATCAGAGAAACACCAAAAAAATTCCAAGATTCAACCACTAGCTAGGAACGGTCATTCCCGCCGTTTTGACCGCATTTTGAAACGGGCATAAAAAATTCAAAACAATTCAAAAAATTGCGAAACCTTCGCATTGTGTCATTATATGTGGCCAAGTTCCCAGGAAAAATAACAGATTAAATGTCGGCAAATATTTTAAAAAGTGTTCGCAGAAACGAGCTATCACGTGTGGAGATCGATCAATGGCTTTCAAGCCAAATGATCAATCTTATGGCCTCATTCATGGAATAGTTTGTTCAAATGATCTCATTTGTGCACAAGGGTTCATATGGGAATGGAAAACAATGTTGCCTAAGGAAGTTTTCATTTTCTTTGGACGAAAAAACCATTTTCCATTTTTCGAGTGCCCAAAAGGAGGTTTTTTTTGTGGAGGACCTCCCAAATAATTGTTGCAAAATTGGACCAAATCATTTTTCTAAAATACTAGGCCATATTTAATGCACAATTGACAAAATGGTTTGGTGTCAAAAGTTTTGATCCACCTCTCGTGAAAAAGACAAATTTCCGCCGATTCAGTAGGAAGCGGGTCAAATTTGAACTGCAGGTGCCTCATAGTTTGCTCTTTATTTTTTCCAAAAATCTTTTCTAGTTACATAAGTACCTATTTAATCAGAGAAACACCAAAAAATTCCAAGATTCAACCACTAGCTAGGAACGGTCATTCCGCCGCTTTTGACCGCATTTTCAAACGGGCATAAAAATTCAAAAAATTCAAAAATTGGGAAACCTTCGCATTGTGTCATTATATGTGGCCAAGTTCCCAGGAAAAATAACAGATTAAATGTCGGCAAATATTTTAAAAAGTGTTCGCATGAACGAGCTATCACGTGTGGAGATCGATCAATGGCTTTCAAGCCAAATGATCAATCTTATGGCCTCATTCATGGAATAGTTTGTTCAAATGATCTCATTTGTGCACAAGGGTTCATATGGGAATGGAAAACAATGTTGCCTAAGTAAGTTTTCATTTTCTTTGGACGAAAAAACCATTTTCCATTTTTCGAGTGCCCAAAAGGAGGTTTTTTTTGTGGAGGACCTCCCAAATAATTGTTGCAAAATTGGACCAAATCATTTTTTAAAATACTAGGCCATATTTAATGCACAATTGAAAAAATGGTTGGGTGTCAAAAGTTTTGATCCACCTCTGGTGAAAAAGACAAATTCCCGCCGATTCAGGTGGAAGCGGGTCAAATTTGAACTGCAGCTGCCTCATAGTTTGCTCTTTATTTTTTCCAAAAATCATTTCTAGGTACATAAGTACCTATTTAATCAGAGAAACACCAAAAAAATTCCAAGATTCAACCACTAGCTAGGAACGGTCATTCCCGCCGTTTTGACCGCATTTTCAAACGGGAATAAAAAATTCAAAAAAATTCAAAAAATTGGGAAACCTTCGCATTGTGTCATTATCTATGGACAAGTTCCCAGGAAAAATAACAAACTTGTAATACGACAATTATTTTAAAAATTGTTCTCGAAATGAGCTATCATGTGTGGAGATCAATGGCTTTCAAGCCAAATGATCAATCTTATGGCCACATTCATGGCATATTTTGTTCAAATGATCTCATACTGTGCACAAGGGTGCATATTGGAATGGCAAACAATGTTGCCTAAGGAAGTTTTCATTTTCTTTGGACGAAAAAACCATTTTCCATTTTTCGAGTTCCCAAAAGGAGGTTTTTTTGTGGAGGACCTCCCAACTATTGTTGCAAAATTGGACCAAATCATTTTTATAAAATACTAGGCCATATTTAATGCACAATTTACAAAATGGTTGGGTGTCAAAAGTTTTGATCCACCTACGGTGAAAAAGACAAATTCCTGCCGATTCAGTTGGAAGCGGGTCAAATTTGAACTTCAGGTGCCTCATAGTTTGCTCTTTATTTTTTCCAAAAATCATTTCTAGGTACATAAGTACCTATTTAATCAGAGAAACACCAAAAAAATTCCAAGATTCAACCACTAGCTAGGAACGGTCATTCCCGCCGTTTTGACCACATTTTCAAACGGGCATAAAAAAATCAAAAAAATTCAAAAAAATTGGGAAACCTTCGCATTGTGTCATTATATGTGGCCAAGTTCCCTGGAAAAATAACAAACTTGTAATACGGCAATTATTTTAAAAAGGTGTTCTCAGAAACGAGCTATCACGTGTGGAGATCAACGGCTTTCGAGCCAAATGATCAATCTTATGTCAACATTCATTGCATAGTTTGTTCAAATGATCTCATATTGTGCACAAGGGTTCATATTGGAATGGAAAACAATGTTGCCTAAGGAAGTTTTCATTTTCTTTGGACGAAAAAACCATTTTCCATTTTTCGAGTGCCCAAAAGGAGGTTTTTTTGTAGAGGACCTCCCAACTATTGTTGCAAAATTGGACCAAATCATTTTTATAAAATACTAGGCCATATTTAATGCACAATTGACAAAATGGTTGGGTGTCAAATGTTTTGATCCACCTCTGGTGAAAAAGACAAATTCCCGTCGATTCAGTTGGAAGCGGGTCAAATTTGAACTTCAGGTGCCTCATAGTTTGCTCTTTATTTTTCCAAAAATCATTTCTAGGTACATAAGTACCTATTTAATCAGAGAAACACCAAAAAAATTCCAATATTCAACCACTAGCTAGGAACGGTCATTCTCGCCGTTTTGACCGCATTTTGAAACGGGCATAAAAAATTCAAAAAAATTCAAAAAATTGGGAAACCTTCGCATTGTGTCATTATATGTGGCCAAGTTCCCTGAAAAAATAACAAACTTGTAATATGGCAATTATTTTAAAAAAGTGTTCACAGAAACGAGCTATCACGTGTGGAGATCAATGGCTTTCCAAGCCAAATGATCAATCTTATGGCCACATTCATGGCATAGTTTGTTCAAATGATCTCATATTGTGCACAAGGGTGCATATTGGAATGGCAAACAATGTTGCCTAAGGAAGTCTTCATTTTCTTTGGACGAAAAACCATTTTCCATTTTGAATGCCCAAAAGGAGGTTTTTTCTGAAGGACCTCCCAAATAATTGTTGCAAAATTGGACCAAATCATTTTTCTAAAATACTAGGCCATATTTAATGCACAATTGACAAAATGGTTGGGCGTAAAAGGTTTGATCCACCTCTAATGAAAAAGACAAATTCCGTCGATTCAGTTGGAAGCGGGTCAAATTTAAACTGCAGGTGCCTCATAGTTGTCTCTTTATTTTTTCCAAAAATCATTTCTAGGTACATAAGTACCTATTTAATCAGAGGAACACCAAAAAAATTCCAAGATTCAAACACTAGCTAGGAACGGTCATTCCCGCCGTTTTGACCGCATTTTCAAACGGGCATAAAAAAATCAAAAAAATTCAAAAAATTGGGAAACCTTCGCATTGTGTCATTATATGTGGCCAAGTTCCCTGGAAAAATAACAAAATTGTAATACGGCAATTAGTTTAAAAAAGTGTTCTCAGAAACGAGCTATGACGTGTGGAGATCAATGGCTTTCGAGCCAAATGATCAATCTTATGGCCACATTCATGGAATAGTTTGTTCAAATGATCTCATATTGTGCACAAGGTTTAATATTGGAATGGCAAACAATGTTGCCTAAGTAAGTTTTCATTTTCTTTGGACGAAAAACCATTTTCCATTTTTGAGTGCCCAAAAGGAGGTTTTTTTTTGTGTGGAGGACCTCCCAAATAATTGTTGCAAAATTGGAACAAATCATTTTTCTAAAATACTAGGCCATATTTAATGCACAATTGACAAAATGGTTGGGAGTCAAAGTTTTGATCCACCTCTGGTGAAAAAGACAAATTCCGCCGATTCAGGTTGGAAGCGGGTCAAATTTGAACTGCAGGTGCCTCATAGTTTGCTCTTTAGTTTTTCAAAAATCATTTCTAGGTACATAAGTACCTATTTAATCAGAAACACCAAAAAATTCCAAGATTCAACCACTAGCTAGGAACGGTCATTCCCGCCGTTTTGACCGCATTTTGAAACGGGCATAAAAAATTCAAAAAAATTCAAAAAATTGCGAAACCTTCGCATTGTGTCATTATATGTGGCCAAGTTCCCAGGAAAAATAACAGATTCGTAATACGGCAAATATTTTAAAAAAGTGTTCGCAGAAACGAGCTATCACGTGTGGAGATCGATCAATGGCTTTCAAGCCAAATGATCAATCTTATGGCCTCATTCATGGAATAGTTTGTTCAAATGATCTCATTTTGTGCACAAGGGTTCATATGGGAATGGAAAACAATGTTGCCTAAGTAAGTTTTCATTTTCTTTGGACGAAAAACCATTTTCCATTTTTCGAGTGCCCAAAAGGAGGTTTTTTGTGGAGGACCTCCCAAATAATTGTTGCAAAATTGGACCAAATCATTTTTCTAAAATACTAGGCCATATTTAATGCACAATTGACAAAATGGTTTGGTGTCAAAAGTTTTGATCCACCTCTCGTGAAAAAGACAAATTCCCGCCGATTCAGTTGGAAGCGGGTCAAATTTGAACTGCAGGTGCCTCATAGTTTGCTCTTTATTTTTTTCCAAAAATCATTTCTAGGTACATAAGTACCTATTTAATCAGAGAAACACCAAAAAAATTCCAAGATTCAACCACTAGCTAGGAACGGTCATTCCCGCCGTTTTGACCGCATTTTCAAACGGGCATAAAAAATTCAAAAAAATTCAAAAAATTGGGAAACCTTCGCATTGTGTCATTATCTATGGACAAGTTCCCAGGAAAAATAACAAACTTGTAATACGACAATTATTTTAAAAAATTGTTCTCAGAAATGAGCTATCATGTGTGGAGATCAATGGCTTTCAAGCCAAATGATCAATCTTATGGCCACATTCATGGCATATTTTGTTCAAATGATCTCATACTGTGCACAAGGGTGCATATTGGAATGGCAAACAATGTTGCCTAAGGAAGTTTTCATTTTCTTTGGACGAAAAAACCATTTTCCATTTTTCGAGTTCCCAAAAGGAGGTTTTTTGTGGAGCACCTCCCAACTATTGTTGCAAAATTGGACCAAATCATTTTATAAAATACTAGGCCATATTTAATGCACAATTGACAAAATGGTTGGGTGTCAAAGTTTTGATCCACCTACGGTGAAAAAGACAAATTCCGTCGATTGGGTTGGAGCGGGTCAAATTTGAACTTGGTGCCTCATAGTTTGCTCTTTATTTTTCCAAAAATCATTTCTAGGTACATAAGTACCTATTTAATCAGAGAAACACCAAAAAATTCCAATATTCAACCACTAGCTAGGAACGGTCATTCTCGCCCGTTTTGACCGCATTTTGAAACGGGCATAAAAATTCAAAAAAATTCAAAAAATTGGGAAACCTTCGCATTGTGTCATTATATGTGGCCAAGTTCCCTGAAAAAATAACAAACTTGTAATATGGCAATTATTTTAAAAAAGTGTTCTCAAAAACGAGCTATCACGTGTGGAGATCAATGGCTTTCCAAGCCAAATGATCAATCTTATGGCCACATTCATGGCATAGTTTGTTCAAATGATCTCATATTGTGCACAAGGGTGCATATTGGAATGGCAAACAATGTTGCCTAAGGAAGTCTTCATTTTCTTTGGACGAAAAAACCATTTTCCATTTTTCGAATGCCCAAAAGGAGGTTTTTTCTGAAGGACCTCCCAAATAATTGTTGCAAAATTGGACCAAATCATTTTCTAAAATACTAGGCCATATTTAATGCACAATTGACAAATTGGTTGGGCGTAAAAGGTTTGATCCACCTCTAATGAAAAAGACAAATTCCGTCGATTCGGTTGGAAGCGGGTCAAATTTAAACTGCAGGTGCCTCATAGTTGTCTCTTTATTTTTTCCAAAATCATTTCTAGGTACATAAGTACCTATTTAATCGAAACAACACCAAAAAATTCCAAGATTCAAACACTAGCTAGGAACGGTCATTCCCGCCGTTTTGACCGCATTTTCAAACGGGCATAAAAAAATCAAAAAAATTCAAAAAATTGGGAAACCTTCGCATTGTGTCATTATATGAGGCCAAGTTCCCAGGAAAAATAACAAAATTATGTACGGCAATTATTTTAAAAAGTGTTCTCGAAACGAGCTATATGGCGTGTGGAGATCAATGGCTTTCGAGCCAAATGATCAATCTTATGGCCACATTCATGGAATAGTTTGTTCAAATGATCTCATATTGTGCACAAGGGTTCATATTGGAATGGCAAACAATGTTGCCTAAGGAAGTTTTCATTTTCTTTGGACGAAAAAACCATTTTCCATTTTTAAGTGCCCAAAAGGAGGTTTTTTTTTGTGTGGAGGACCTCCCAAATAATTGTTGCAAAATTGGAACAAATCATTTTTCTAAAATACTAGGCCATATTTAATGCACAATTGACAAAATGGTTGGGAGTCAAAAGTTTTGATCCACCTCTGGTGAAAAAGACAAATTCCCGCTGATTCAGTTGGAAGCGGGTCAAATTTGAACTGCAGGTGCCTCATAGTTTGCTCTTTAGTTTTTCAAAAAATCATTTCTGGGTACATAAGTACCTATTTAATCAGAGAAACACCAAAAAAATTCCAAGATTCAACCACTAGCTAGGAACGGTCATTCCCGCCGTTTTGACCGCATTTTGAAACGGGCATAAAAAATTCAAAAAAAATTCAAAAAATTGCGAAACCTTCGCATTGTGTCATTATATGTGGCCAAGTTCCCAGGAAAAATAACAGATTTGTAATACGGCAAATATTTTAAAAAAGTGTTCTCAGAAACGAGCTATCACGTGTGGAGATCGATCAATGGCTTTCAAGCCAAATGATCAATCTTATGGCCTCATTCATGGAATAGTTTGTTCAAATGATCTCATTTTGTGCACAAGGGTTCATATGGGAATGGAAAACAATGTTGCCCAAGTAAGTTTTCATTTTCTTTGGACGAAAAAACCATTTTCCATTTTTCGAGTGCCCAAAAGGAGGTTTTTTTTGTGGAGGACCTCCCAAATAATTGTTGCAAAATTGGACCAAATCATTTTTCTAAAATACTAGGCCATATTTAATGCACAATTGACAAAATGGTTTGGTGTCAAAAGTTTTGATCCACCTCTCGTGAAAAAGACAAATTCCGCCCGATTCGGTTGGAAGCGGGTCAAATTTGAACTGCAGGTGCCTCAGAGTTTGCTCTTTATTTTTTCCAAAATTCATTTCTAGGTACATAAGTATCTATTTAATCAGAGAAACACCAAAAAAATTCCAAGATTCAACCACTAGCTAGGAACGGTCATTCCCGCCGTTTTGACCGCATTTTCAAACGGGCATAAAAAATTAAAAAAATCCAAAAAATTGGGAAACCTTCGCACTGTGTCATTATCTATCGACAAGTTCCCAGGAAAAATAACAAACTTGTAATACGACAATTATTTTAAAAAATTGTTCTCAGAAATGAGCTATCATGTGTGGAGATCAATGGCTTTCAAGCCAAATGATCAATCTTATGGCCACATTCATGGCATATTTTGTTCAAATGATCTCATACTGTGCACAAGGGTGCATATTGGAATGGCAAACAATGTTGCCTAAGGAAGTTTTCATTTTCTTTGGACGAAAAAACCATTTTCCATTTTTCGAGTTCCCAAAAGGAGGTTTTTTGTGGAGGACCTCCCAACTATTGTTGCAAAATTGTACCAAATCATTTTTATAAAATACTAGGCCATATTTAATGCACAATTTACAAAATGGTTGGGTGTCAAAAGTTTTGATCCACCTCTGGTGAAAAAGACAAATTCCTGCCGATTCAGTTGGAAGCGGGTCAAATTTGAACTGCAGGTGCCTCATAGTTTGCTCTTTATTTTTTCCAAAAATCATTTCTAGGTACATAAGTACCTATTTAATCAGAGAAACACCAAAAAATTCCAACATTCAACCACTAGCTAGGAACGGTCATTCCCGCCGTTTTGACCGCATTTTGAAACGGGCATAAAAATTCAAAAAAATTCAAAAAATTGGGAAACCTTCGCATTGTGTCATTATATGTGGCTAAGTTCCCTGAAAAATAATAAACTTGTAATATGACAATTATTTTAAAAAAGTGTTCTCAGAAACGAGCTATCACGTGTGGAGATCAATGGCTTTCCAAGCCAAATGATCAATCTTATGGCCACATTCATGGCATAGTTTGTTCAAATGATCTCATATTGTGCACAAGGGTGCATATTGGAATGGCAAATAATGTTGCCTAAGGAAGTTTTCATTTTCTTTGGACAAAAAAACCATTTTCCATTTTTCGAATGCCCAAAAGGAGGGTTTTTTTATGAAGGACCTCCCAAATAATTGTTGCAAAATTGGACCAAATCATTTTTCTAAAATACTAGGCTATATTTAATGCACAATTGACAAAATGGTTTGGTGTAAAAGGTTTGATCCACCTCTAATGAAAAAGACAAATTCCCGCCGATTCAGTTGGAAGCGGGTCAAATTTGAACTGCAGGTGCCTCATAGTTTGCTCTTTATTTTTTCCAAAAATCATTTCTAGGTATATAAGTACCTATTTAATCAGAGAAACACCAAAAAAATTCCAAGATTCAACCACTAGCTAGAACGGTCATTCCCGCGTTTTGACCGCATTTTCAAACGGGCATAAAAATTAAAAAATCCAAAAAATTGGGAAACCTTCGACTTTGTGTCATTATCTATCGACAAGTTCCCAGGAAAAATAACAAACTTGTAATACGACAATTATTTTAAAAAATTGTTCTCGAAATGAGCTATCATGTGTGGAGATCAATGGCTTTCAAGCCAAATGATCAATCTTATGGCCACATTCATGGCATATTTTGTTCAAATGATCTCATACTGTGCACAAGGGTGCATATTGGAATGGCAAACAATGTTGCCTAAGGAAGTTTTCATTTTCTTTGGACGAAAAAACCATTTTCCATTTTTCGAGTTCCCAAAAGGAGGTTTTTTTGTGGAGGACCTCCCAACTATTGTTGCAAAATTGTACCAAATCATTTTTATAAAATACTAGGCCATATTTAATGCACAATTTACAAAATGGTTGGGTGTCAAAAGTTTTGATCCACCTCTGGTGAAAAAGACAAATTCCCGCCGATTCAGGTGGAAGTAGGTCAAATTTGAACTGCAGCTGCCTCATAGTTTGCTATTTTTTTTCCAAAGATCATTTCTAGGTACATAAGTATCTATTTAATCAGAGAAACATCAAAAATTCCAACATTCAACCACTAGCTAGGAACGGTCATTCCCGCTGCTTTTGACCGCATTTTGAAACGGGCATAAAAATTCAAAAAAATTCAAAAAATTGGGAAACCTTCGCATTGTGTCATTATATGTGGCTAAGTTCCCTGAAAAATAACAAACTTGTAATATGACAATTATTTTAAAAAAGTGTTCTCAGAAACGAGCTATCACGTGTGGAGATCAATGGCTTTCCAAGCCAAATGATCAATCTTATGGCCACATTCATGGCATAGTTTGTTCAAATGATCTCATATTGTGCACAAGGGTGCATATTGGAATGGCAAATAATGTTGCCTAAGGAAGTTTTCATTTTCTTTGGACAAAAAACCATTTTCCATTTTGAATGCCCAAAAGGAGGTTTTTTATGAAGGACCTCCCAAATAATTGTTGCAAAATTGGACCAAATCATTTTTCTAAAATACTAGGCTATATTTAATGCACAATTGACAAAATGGTTTGGTGTAAAAGGTTTGATCCACCTCTAATGAAAAAGACAAATTCCACCGATTCGGTTGGAAGCGGGTCAAATTTGAACTGCAGGTGCCTCATAGTTTGCTCTTTATTTTTTCCAAAAATCATTTCTAGGTATATAAGTACCTATTTAATCAGAGAAACACCAAAAAAATTCCAAGATTCAACCACTAGCTAGGAACGGTCATTCCCGCCGTTTTGACCGCATTTTCAAACGCGCATAAAAAATTAAAAAAATCCAAAAAATTGGGAAACCTTCGCACTGTGTCATTATCTATCGACAAGTTCCCAGGAAAAATAACAAACTTGTAATACGACAATTATTTTAAAAAATTGTTCTCAGAAATGAGCTATCATGTGTGGAGATCAATGGCTTTCAAGCCAAATGATCAATCTTATGGCCACATTCATGGCATATTTTGTTCAAATGATCTCATACTGTGCACAAGGGTGCATATTGGAATGGCAAACAATGTTGCCTAAGGAAGTTTTCATTTTCTTTGGAAGAAAAAACCATTTTCCATTTTTTCGAGTTCCCAAAAGGAGGTTTTTTGTGGAGGACCTCCCAACTATTGTTGCAAAATTGGACCAAATCATTTTTATAAAATACTAGGCCATATTTAATGCACAATTTACAAAATGGTTGGGTGTCAAAGTTTTGATCCACCTCTGGTGAAAAAGACAAATTCCTGCCGATTCGGTTGGAAGCGGGTCAAATTTGAACTGCAGGTGCCTCATAGTTTGCTCTTTATTTTTCCAAAAATCATTTCTAGGTACATAAGTACCTATTTAATCAGAGAAACACCAAAAATTCCAACATTCAACCACTAGCTAGGAACGGTCATTCCCGCCGTTTGACCGCATTTTGAAACGGGCATAAAAATTCAAAAAATTCAAAAATTGGGAAACCTTCGCATTGTGTCATTATATGTGGCTAAGTTCCTGAAAAATAACAAACTTGTAATATGACAATTATTTTAAAAAAGTGTTCTCAGAAACGAGCTATCACGTGTGGAGATCAATGGCTTTCCAAGCCAAATGATCAATCTTATGGCCACATTCATGGCATAGTTTGTTCAAATGATCTCATATTGTGCACAAGGGTGCATATTGGAATGGCAAATAATGTTGCCTAAGGAAGTTTTCATTTTCTTTGGACAAAAAAACCATTTTCCATTTTTTGAATGCCCAAAAGGAGGGTTTTTTTATGAATGACCTCCCAAATAATTGTTGCAAAATTGGACCAAATCATTTTTCTAAAATACTAGGCTATATTTAATGCACAATTGACAAAATGGTTTGGTGTAAAAAGGTTTGATCCACCTCTAATGAAAAGACAAATTCCCGGATTCGGTTGGAAGCGGGTCAAATTTGAACTGCAGGTGCCTCATAGTTTGCTCTTTATTTTTCCAAAAATCATTTCTAGGTATATAAGTACCTATTTAATCAGAGAAACACCAAAAAAATTCCAAGATTCAACCACTAGCTAGGAACGGTCATTCCCGCCGTTTTGATCGCATTTTCAAACGGGCATAAAAAATTCAAAAAAATTCAAAAAATTGGGAAACCTTCGCATTGTGCCATTATCTGTGGACAAGTTCCCAGGAAAAATAACAAACTTGTAATACGACAATTATTTTAAAAAATTGTTCTCAGAAACGAGCTATCATGTGTGGAGATCAATGGCTTTCAAGCCAAATGATCAATCTTATGGCCACATTCATGGCATATTTTGTTCAAATGATCTCATACTGTGCACAAGGGTGCATATTGGAATGGCAAACAATGTTGCCTAAGGAAGTTTTCATTTTCTTTGGAAGAAAAAACCATTTTCCATTTTTCGAGTTCCCAAAAGGAGGTTTCTTTGTGGAGGACCTCCCAACTATTGTTGCAAAATTGGACCAAATCATTTTTATAAAATACTAGGCCATATTTAATGCACAATTTACAAAATGGTTGGGTGTCAAAAGTTTTGATCCACCTCTGGTGAAAAAGACAAATTCCTGCCGATTTAGTTGGAAGCGGGTCAAATTTGAACTGCAGGTGCCTCATAGTTTGCTCTTTATTTTTCCAAAAATCATTTCTAGGTACATAAGTACCTATTTAATCAGAGAAACACCAAAAATTCCAACATTCAACCACTAGCTAGGAACGGTCATTCCCGCCGTTTTGACCGCATTTTGAAACGGGCATAAAAATTCAAAAAAATTCAAAAAATTGGGAAACCTTCGCATTGTGTCATTATATGTGGCTAAGTTCCCTGAAAAATAACAAACTTGTAATATGACAATTATTTTAAAAAAGTGTTCTCGAAACGAGCTATCACGTGTGGAGATCAATGGCTTTCCAAGCCAAATGATCAATCTTATGGCCACATTCATGGCATAGTTTGTTCAAATGATCTCATATTGTGCACAAGGGTGCATATTGGAATGGCAAACAATGTTGCCTAAGGAAGTTTTCATTTTCTTTGGAGAAAAAACCATTTTCCATTTTTTGAATGCCCAAAAGGAGGGTTTTTTATGAAGGACCTCCCAAATAATTGTTGCAAAATTGGACCAAATCATTTTTCTAAAATACTAGGCTATATTTAATGCACAATTGACAAAATGGTTTGGTGTAAAAAGGTTTGATCCACCTCTAATGAAAAAGACAAATTCCCGCCGATTCAGTTGGAAGCGGGTCAAATTTGAACTGCAGGTGCCTCATAGTTTGCTCTTTATTTTTTCCAAAAATCATTTCTAGGTATATAAGTACCTATTTAATCAGAGAAACACCAAAAAAATTCCAATATTCAACCACTAGCTAGGAACGGTCATTCCCGCCGTTTTGACCGCATTTTCAAACGGGCATAAAAAATTCAAAAAAATTCAAAAAATTGGGAAACCTTCGCATTGTGTCATTATCTGTGGACAAGTTCCCAGGAAAAATAACAAACTTGTATGTCTGACAATTATTTTAAAAATTGTTCTCGTAAACGAGCTATAATTGTGTGGAGATCAATGGCTTTCAAGCCAAATGATCAATCTTATGGCCACATTCATGGCATATTTTGTTCAAATGATCTCATACTGTGCACAAGGGTGCATATTGGAATGGCAAACAATGTTGCCTAAGGAAGTTTTCATTTTCTTTGGAAGAAAAAACCATTTTCCATTTTTCGAGTTCCCAAAAGGAGGTTTTTTTGTGGAGGACCTCCCAACTAGTGTTGCAAAATTGGACCAAATAATTTTTATAAAATACTAGGCCATATTTAATGCACAATTTACAAAATGGTTGGGTGTCAAAAGTTTTGATCCACCTCTGGTGAAAAAGACAAATTCCTGCCGATTCAGTTGGAAGCGGGTCAAATTTGAACTGCAGGTGCCTCATAGTTTGCTCTTTATTTTTTCCAAAAATCATTTCTAGGTACATAAGTACGTATTTAATCAGAGAAACACCAAAAAATTCCAACATTCAACCACTAGCTAGGAACGGTCATTCCCGCCGTTTTGACCGCATTTTGAAACGGGCATAAAAAGTAAAAAAAATTCAAAAAATTGGGAAACCTTCGCATTGTGTCATTATATGTGGCTAAGTTCCCTGAAAAATAACAAACTTGTAATATGACACTTATTTTAAAAAGTGTTCTCGAAACGAGCTATCACGTGTGGAGATCAATGGCTTTCCAAGCCAAATGATCAATCTTATGGCCACATTCATGGCATAGTTTGTTCAAATGATCTCATATTGTGCACAAGGGTGCATATTGGAATGGCAAACAATGTTGCCTAAGGAAGTTTTCATTTTCTTTGGACGAAAAAACCATTTTCCATTTTTCGAATGCCCAAAAGGAGGGTTTTTTTATGAAGGACCTCCCAAATAATTGTTGCAAAATTGGACCAAATCATTTTCTAAAATACTAGGCTATATTTAATGCACAATTGACAAAATGGTTTGGTGTAAAAGGTTTGATCCCCCTCTAATGAAAAAAGACAAATTCCCCGATTCGGTTGGAAGCGGGTCAAATTTGAACTGCAGGTGCCTCATAGTTTGCTCTTTATTTTTCCAAAAATCATTTCTAGGTATATAAGTACCTATTTAATCAGAGAAACACCAAAAAATTCCAAGATTCAACCACTAGCTAGGAACGGTCATTCCCGCCGTTTTGACCGCATTTTCAAACGGGCATAAAAAATTCAAAAAAATTCAAAAAATTGGGAAACCTTCGCATTGTGTCATTATCTGTGGACAAGTTCCCAGGAAAAATAACAAACTTGTAATACGACAATTATTTTAAAAAATTGTTCTCAGAAACGAGCTATAATTGTGTGGAGATCAATGGCTTTCAAGCCAAATGATCAATCTTATGGCCACATTCATGGCATATTTTGTTCAAATGATCTCATACTTTGTGCACAAGGGTGCATATTGGAATGGCAAACAATGTTGCCTAAGGAAGTTTTCATTTTCTTTGGAAGAAAAAACCATTTTCCATTTTTCGAGTTCCCAAAAGGAGGTTTTTTTGTGGAGGACCTCCCAACTAGTGTTGCAAAATTGGACCAAATAATTTTTATAAAATACTAGGCCATATTTAATGCACAATTTACAAAATGGTTGGGTGTCAAAGTTTTGATCCACCTCTGGTGAAAAAGACAAATTCCTGCCGATTCAGTTGGAAGCGGGTCAAATTTGAACTGCAGGTGCCTCATAGTTTGCTCTTTATTTTTTCCAAAAATCATTTCTAGGTACATAAGTACGTATTTAATCAGAGAAACACCAAAAAATTCCAACATTCAACCACTAGCTAGGAACGGTCATTCCCGCCGTTTTGACCGCATTTTGAAACGGGCATAAAAAGTAAAAAAAATTCAAAAAATTGGGAAACCTTCGCATTGTGTCATTATATGTGGCTAAGTTCCCTGAAAAAATAACAAACTTGTAATATGACAATTATTTTAAAAAAGTGTTCTCAGAAACGAGCTATCACGTGTGGAGATCAATGGCTTTCCAAGCCAAATGATCAATCTTATGGCCACATTCATGGCATATTTTGTTCAAATGATCTCATACTGTGCACAAGGGTGCATATTGGAATGGCAAACAATGTTGCCTAAGGAAGTTTTCATTTTCTTTGGAAGAAAAAACCATTTTCCATTTTTCGAGTTCCCAAAAGGAGGTTTCTTTGTGGAGGACCTCCCAACTATTGTTGCAAAATTGGACCAAATCATTTTTATAAAATACTAGGCCATATTTAATGCACAATTTACAAAATGGTTGGGTGTCAAAAGTTTTGATCCACCTACGGTGAAAAAGACAAATTCCTGCCGATTTAGTTGGAAGCGGGTCAAATTTGAACTGCAGGTGCCTCATAGTTTGCTCTTTATTTTTTCCAAAAATCATTTCTAGGTACATAAGTACCTATTTAATCAGAGAAACACCAAAAAATTCCAACATTCAACCACTAGCTAGGAGCGGTCATTCCGCCCGTTTTGACCGCATTTTGAAACGGGCATAAAAATTCAAAAAATTCAAAAATTGGGAAACCTTCGCATTGTGTCATTATATGTGGCTAAGTTCCTGAAAAATAACAAACTTGTAATATGACAATTATTTTAAAAAGTGTTCTCGAGAAGCGAGCTATCACGTGTGGAGATCAATGGCTTTCCAAGCCAAATGATCAATCTTATGGCCACATTCATGGCATAGTTTGTTCAAATGATCTCATATTGTGCACAAGGGTGCATATTGGAATGGCAAACAATGTTGCCTAAGGAAGTTTTCATTTTCTTTGGACAAAAACCATTTTCCATTTTTCGAATGCCCAAAAGGAGGGTTTTTTTTATGAAGGACCTCCCAAATAATTGTTGCAAAATTGGACCAAATCATTTTTCTAAAATACTAGGCTATATTTAATGCACAATTGACAAAATGGTTTGGTGTAAAAAGGTTTGATCCACCTCTAATGAAAAAGACAAATTCCACCGATTCGGTTGGAAGCGGGTCAAATTTGAACTGCAGGTGCCTCATAGTTTGCTCTTTATTTTTCCAAAAATCATTTCTAGGTATATAAGTACCTATTTAATCAGAGAAACACCAAAAAATTCCAAGATTCAACCACTAGCTAGAACGGTCATTCCATACGTTTTGACCGCATTTTCAAGCGGGCATAAAAATTCAAAAAATTCAAAAATTGGGAAACCTTCGCATTGTGTCATTATCTGTGGACAAGTTCCGGGAAAAATAACAAACTTATGTCGACAATTATTTTAAAAAATTGTTCTCAGAAACGAGCTATAATTGTGTGGAGATCAATGGCTTTCAAGCCAAATGATCAATCTTATGGCCACATTCATGGCATATTTTGTTCAAATGATCTCATACTGTGCACAAGGGTGCATATTGGAATGGCAAACAATGTTGCCTAAGGAAGTTTTCATTTTCTTTGGAAGAAAAAACCATTTTCCATTTTGAGTTCCCAAAAGGAGGTTTTTTGTGGAGGACCTCCCCACTTTTGTTGCAAAATTCGACCATATAATTTTTATAAAATACTAGGCCATATTTAATGCACAATTTACATAATTGTTGGGTGTCAATAGTTTTGATCCACCTCTGGTGAATAAGACAAATTCCTGCCGATTCGGTTGGGCGGGTCAAATTTGAACTGCAGGTGCCTCATAGTTTGCTCTTTATTTTTCCAAAAATCATTTCTAGGTACATAAGTACGTATTTAATCAGAGAAACACCAAAAATTCCAACATTCAACCACTAGCTAGGAACGGTCATTCCCGCGTTTTGACCGCATTTTGAAACGGGCATAAAAAGTAAAAAATTCAAAAATTGGGAAACCTTCGCATTGTGTCATTATATGTGGCTAAGTTCCTGAAAAATAACAAACTTGTAATATGACAATTATTTTAAAAAGTGTTCTCGAAGCGAGCTATCACGTGTGGAGATCAATGGCTTTCCAAGCCAAATGATCAATCTTATGGCCACATTCATGGCATAGTTTGTTCAAATGATCTCATATTGTGCACAAGGGTGCATATTGGAATGGCAAACAATGTTGCCTAAGGAAGTTTTCATTTTCTTTGGACGAAAAAACCATTTTCCATTTTTCGAATGCCCAAAAGGAGGGTTTTTTTATGAAGGACCTCCCAAATAATTGTTGCAAAATTGGACCAAATCATTTTTCTAAAATACTAGGCTATATTTAATGCACAATTGACAAAATGGTTTGGTGTAAAAGGTTTGATCCCCTCTAATGAAAAAGACAAATTCCCATGGAATTCGGGTTGGAAGCGGGTCAAATTTGAACTGCAGGTGCCTCATAGTTTGCTCTTTATTTTTTCCAAAAATCATTTCTAGGTATATAAGTACCTATTTAATCAGAGAAACACCAAAAAAATTCCAAGATTCAACCACTAGCTAGGAACGGTCATTCCCGCCGTTTTGACCGCATTTTCAAACGGGCATAAAAAATTCAAAAAAATTCAAAAAATTGGGAAACCTTCGCATTGTGTCATTATCTGTGGACAAGTTCCCAGGAAAAATAACAAACTTGTGTCGACAATTATTTTAAAAATTGTTCTCGAAGCGAGCTATACTTGTGTGGAGATCAATGGCTTTCAAGCCAAATGATCAATCTTATGGCCACATTCATGGCATATTTTGTTCAAATGATCTCATACTGTGCACAAGGGTGCATATTGGAATGGCAAACAATGTTGCCTAAGGAAGTTTTCATTTTCTTTGGAAGAAAAAACCATTTTCCATTTTGAGTTCCCAAAAGGAGGTTTTTTGTGGAGGACCTCCCAACTAGTGTTGCAAAATTGGACCAAATAATTTTTATAAAATACTAGGCCATATTTAATGCACAATTTACAAAATGGTTGGGTGTCAAAGTTTTGATCCACCTCACGGTGAAAAGACAAATTCTGCCGATTCGGTTGGAAGCGGGTCAAATTTGAACTGCAGGTGCCTCATAGTTTGCTCTTTATTTTTCCAAAAATCATTTCTAGGTACATAAGTACGTATTTAATCAGAGAAACACCAAAAATTCCAACATTCAACCACTAGCTAGAACGGTCATTCCGCCGTTTTGACCGCATTTTGAAACGGGCATAAAAAGTAAAAAAATTCAAAAATTGGGAAACCTTAGCATTGTGTCATTATATGTGGCTAAGTTCCTGAAAAAATAACAAACTTGTAATATGACAATTATTTTAAAAAGTGTTCTCGAAACGAGCTATCACGTGTGGAGATCAATGGCTTTCCAAGCCAAATGATCAATCTTATGGCCACATTCATGGCATAGTTTGTTCAAATGATCTCATATTGTGCACAAGGGTGCATATTGGAATGGCAAACAATGTTGCCTAAGGAAGTTTTCATTTTCTTTGGACGAAAAAACCATTTTCCATTTTTCGAATGCCCAAAAGGAGGGTTTTTTTATGAAGGACCTCCCAAATAATTGTTGCAAAATTGGACCAAATCATTTTTCTAAAATACTAGGCTATATTTAATGCACAATTGACAAAATGGTTGGGCGTAAAAGGTTTGATCCACCTCTAATGAAAAAGACAAATTCCATGGATTCGGTTGGAAGCGGGTCAAATTTGAACTGCAGGTGCCTCATAGTTTGCTCTTTATTTTTCCAAAAATCATTTCTAGGTACATAAGTACCTATTTAATCAGAGAAACACCAAAAAAATTCCAAGATTCAACAACTAGCTAGGAACGGTCATTCCCGCCGTTTTGACCGCATTTTCAAACGGGCATAAAAAAATAAAAAAAATCAAAAAATTGGAAAACCTTCGCATTGTGTCATTATATGTGGCCAAGTTCCCTGAAAAAATAACAAACTTGTAATACGGCAATTATTTTAAAAAAGTGTTCTCAGAAACGAGCTATCACGTGTGGAGATCAATGGCTTTCGAGCCAAATGATCAATCTTATGGCCACATTCATGGAATAGTTTGTTCAAATGATCTCATATTGTGCACAAGGGTTCATATTGGAATGGCAAACAATGTTGCCTAAGGAAGTTTTCATTTTCTTTGGACTTAAAAAAACCATTTTCCATTTTTCGAATGCCCAAAAGGAGGTTTTTTTGTGGAGGACCTCCCAACTATTGTTGCAAAATTGGACCAAATCATTTTTATAAAGTACTAGGTCATATTTAATGCACAATTGACAAAATGGTTGGGTGTCAAAAGTTTTGATCCACCTCTGGTGAAAAAGACTAATTCCCGCCGATTCAGTTGGAAGCGGGTCAAATTTGAACTGCAGGTGCCTCATAGTTTGCTCTTTATTTTTCCAAAAATCATTTCTAGGTACATAAGTACCTATTTAATCAGAGAAACACCAAAAAATTCCAAGATTCAACCACTAGCTAGGAACGGTCATTCCCGCCGTTTTGACCGCATTTTCAAACGGGCATAAAAAATTCAAAAAAATTCAAAAAATTGGGAAACCTTCGCACTGTGTCATTATCTATGGACAAGTTCCAGGAAAAATAACAAACTTGTAATACGACAATTATTTTAAAAATTGTTCTCGAAATGAGCTATCATGTGTGGAGATCAATGGCTTTCAAGCCAAATGATCAATCTTATGGCCACATTCATGGCATATTTTGTTCAAATGATCTCATACTGTGCACAAGGGTGCATATTGGAATGGCAAACAATGTTGCCTAAGGAAGTTTTCATTTTCTTTGGACGAAAAAACCATTTTCCATTTTTCGAGTTCCCAAAAGGAGGTTTTTTTGTGGAGGACCTCCCAACTATTGTTGCAAAATTGTACCAAATCATTTTTATAAAATACTAGGCCATATTTAATGCACAATTTACAAAATGGTTGGGTGTCAAAAGTTTTGATCCACCTCTGGTGAAAAAGACAAATTCTGCCGATTCAGGTTGGAAGCGGGTCAAATTTGAACTGCAGGTGCCTCATAGTTTGCTCTTTATTTTTTCCAAAAATCATTTCTAGGTACATAAGTACCTATTTAATCAGAGAAACACCAAAAAATTCCAACATTCAACCACTAGCTAGGAACGATCATTCCCGCCGTTTTGACCGCATTTTGAAACGGGCATAAAAATTCAAAAAAATTCAAAAAATTGGGAAACCTTCGCATTGTGTCATTATATGTGGCTAAGTTCCCTGAAAAATAACAAACTTGTAATATGACAATTATTTTAAAAAAGTGTTCTCGAAACGAGCTATCACGTGTGGAGATCAATGGCTTTCCAAGCCAAATGATCAATCTTATGGCCACATTCATGGCATAGTTTGTTCAAATGATCTCATATTGTGCACAAGGGTGCATATTGGAATGGCAAACAATGTTGCCTAAGGAAGTTTTCATTTTCTTTGGATGAACAAACCATTTTCCATTTTTCGAATGCCCAAAAGGAGGGTTTTTTTATGAAGGACCTCCCAAATAATTGTTGCAAAATTGGACCAAATCATTTTTCTAAAATACTAGGCTATATTTAATGCACAATTGACAAAATGGTTTGGTGTAAAAGGTTTGATCCACCTCTAATGAAAAAGACAAATTCCCTTGATTCAGTTGGAAGCGGGTCAAATTTGAACTGCAGGTGCCTCATAGTTTGCTCTTTATTTTTTCCAAAAATCATTTCTAGGTATATAAGTACCTATTTAATCAGAGAAACACCAAAAAAATTCCAAGATTCAACCACTAGCTAGGACCGGTCATTCCCGCTGCTTTTGATCGCATTTTCAAACGGGCATAAAAATTCAAAAAATTCAAAAATTGGGAAACCTTCGCATTGTGTCATTATCTGTGGACAAGTTCCCAGGAAAAATAACAAACTTGTAATACGACAATTATTTTAAAAAATTGTTCTCAGAAACGAGCTATCATGTGTGGAGATCAATGGCTTTCAAGCCAAATGATCAATCTTATGGACACATTCATTGCATATTTTGTTCAAATGATCTCATACTGTGCACAAGGGTGCATATTGGAATGGCAAACAATGTTGCCTAAGGAAGTTTTCATTTTCTTTGGAAGAAAAAACCATTTTCCATTTTTCGAGTTCCCAAAAGGAGGTTTCTTTGTGGAGGACCTCCCAACTATTGTTGCAAAATTGGACCAAATCATTTTTATAAAATACTAGGCCATATTTAATGCACAATTTAAAAAATGGTTGGGTGTCAAAAGTTTTGATCCACCTCTAGTGAAAAAGACAAATTCCTGCCGATTTAGTTGGAAGCGGGTCAAATTTGAACTGCAGGTGCCTCATAGTTTGCTCTTTATTTTTTCCAAAAATCATTTCTAGGTACATAAGTACCTATTTAATCAGAGAAACACCAAAAATTCCAACATTCAACCACTAGCTAGGAACGGTCATTCCCGCCGTTTTGACCGCATTTTGAAACGGGCATAAAAATTCAAAAAAATTCAAAAAATTGGGAAACCTTCGCATTGTGTCATTATATGTGGCTAAGTTCCCTGAAAATAACAAACTTGTAATATTACAATTATTTTAAAAAAGTGTTCTCAGAAACGAGCTATCACGTGTGGAGATCAATGGCTTTCCAAGCCAAATGATCAATCTTATGGCCACATTCATGGCATAGTTTGTTCAAATGATCTCATATTGTGCACAAGGGTGCATATTGGAATGGCAAACAATGTTGCCTAAGGAAGTTTTCATTTTCTTTGGACGAAAAAACCATTTTCCATTTTTCGAATGCCCAAAAGGAGGGTTTTTTTATGAAGGACCTCCCAAATAATTGTTGCAAAATTGGACCAAATCATTTTTCTAAAATACTAGGCTATATTTAATGCACAATTGACAAAATGGTTTGGTGTAAAAAGGTTTGATCCACCTCTAATGAAAAAGACAAATTCCCGCCGATTCAGTTGGAAGCGGGTCAAATTTGAACTGCAGGTGCCTCATAGTTTGCTCTTTATTTTTTCCAAAAATCATTTCTAGGTATATAAGTACCTATTTAATCAGAGAAACACCAAAAAATTCCAAGATTCAACCACTAGCTAGGAACGGTCATTCCCGCCGTTTGACCTCATTTTCAAACGGGCATAAAAAATTCAAAAAAATTCAAAAAATTGGGAAACCTTCGCATTGTGTCATTATCTGTGGACAAGTTCCCAGGAAAAATAACAAACTTGTAATACGACAATTATTTTAAAAAATTGTTCTCAGAAACGAGCTATAATTGTGTGGAGATCAATGGCTTTCAAGCCAAATGATCAATCTTATGGCCACATTCATGGCATATTTTGTTCAAATGATCTCATACTGTGCACAAGGGTGCATATTGGAATGGCAAACAATGTTGCCTAAGGAAGTTTTCATTTTCTTTGGAAGAAAAACCATTTTCCATTTTGAGTTCCCAAAAGGAGGTTTTTTTGTGGAGGACCTCCCAACTAGTGTTGCAAAATTGGACCAAATAATTTTTATAAAATACTAGGCCATATTTAATGCACAATTTACAAAATGGTTGGGTGTCAAAAGTTTTGATCCACCTCTGGTGAAAAAGACAAATTCCTTGGAATTAGGTTGGAAGCGGGTCAAATTTGAACTGCAGGTGCCTCATAGTTTGCTCTTTATTTTTTCCAAAAATCATTTCTAGGTACATAAGTACCTATTTAATCAGAGAAACACCAAAAAAATTCCAAGATTCAACAACTAGCTAGGAACGGTCATTCCCGCCGTTTTGACCGCATTTTCAAACGGGCATAAAAAAATAAAAAAAAATCAAAAAATTGGGAAACCTTCGCATTGTGTCATTATATGTGGCCAAGTTCCCTGAAAAAATAACAAACTTGTAATACGGCAATTATTTTAAAAAAGTGTTCTCAGAAACGAGCTATCACGTGTGGAGATCAATGGCTTTCGAGCCAAATGATCAATCTTATGGCCACATTCATGGAATAGTTTGTTCAAATGATCTCATATTGTGCACAAGGGTTCATATTGGAATGGCAAACAATGTTGCCTAAGGAAGTTTTCATTTTCTTTGGACGAAAAAACCATTTTCCATTTTTCGAATGCCCAAAAGGAGGTTTTTTTGTGGAGGACCTCCCAACTATTGTTGCAAAATTGGACCAAATCATTTTTATAAAGTACTAGGCCATATTTAATGCACAATTGACAAAATGGTAGGGTGTCAAAAGTTTTGATCCACCTCTGGTGAAAAAGACTAATTCCCGCCGATTCAGTTGGAAGCGGGTCAAATTTGAACTGCAGGTGCCTCATAGTTTGCTCTTTATTTTTTCCAAAAATCATTTCTAGGTACGTAAGTACCTATTTAATCAGAGAAACACCAAAAAAATTCCAATATTCAACCACTAGCTAGGAACGGTCATTCCCGCCGTTTGACCGCATTTTGAAACGGGCATAAAAAATTCAAAAAAATTCAAAAAATTGGGAAACCTTCGCATTGTGTCATTATATGTGGCCAAGTTCCCTGAAAAAATAACAAACTTGTAATATGACAATTATTTTAAAAAAGTGTTCTCAGAAACGAGCTATCACGTAGGGAGATCAATGGCTTTCCAAGCCAAATGATCAATCTTATGGCCACATTCATGGCATAGTTTGTTCAAATGATCTCATATTGTGCACAAGGGTGCATATTGGAATTACAAACAATGTTGCCTAAGGAAGTTTTCATTTTCTTTGGACGAAAAAACCATTTTCCATTTTTCGAATGCCCAAAAGGAGGTTTTTTTCTGAAGGACCTCCCAAATAATTGTTGCAAAATTGGACCAAATCATTTTTCTAAAATACTAGGCCATATTTAATGCACAATTGACAAAATGGTTGGGCGTAAAAAGGTTTGATCCACCACTAATGAAAAAGACAAATTCCCGCCGATTCAGTTGGAAGCGGGTCAAATTTGAACTGCAGGTGCCTCATAGTTGTCTCTTTATTTTTCCAAAACTCATTTCTAGGCACATAAGTACCTATTTAATCAGAGAAACACCAAAAAAATTCCAAGATTTAACCACTAGCTAGGAACGGTCATTCCCGCCGTTTTGACCGCATTTTGAAACGGGCATAAAAAAATCAAAAAAATTCAAAAAATTGGGAAACCTTCGCATTGTGTCATTATATGTGGCCAAGTTCCCTGGAAAAATAACAAACTTGTAATACAGCAATTATTTTAAAAAGTGTTCTAAGAAACGACCTATGACGTGTGGAGATCAATGGCTTTCAAGCCAAATGATCAATCTTATGGCCACCTTCATGGAATAGTTTGTTCAAATGATCTCATATTGTGCACAAGGGTTCATATTGGAATGGCAAACAATGTTGCCTAAGGAAGTTTTCATTTTCTTTGAACGAAAAAACCATTTTCCATTTTTCGAGTGCCCAAAAGGAGGTTTTTTGTGGAGGACCTCCCAAATAATTGTTGCAAAATTGGACCAAATCATTTTCTAAAATACTAGGCCATATATAATGCACAATTGACAAAATGGTTGGGCGTAAAAGTTTTGATCCACCTCTAATGAAAAAGACAAATTCCATGGAATTAGGTTGGAAGCGGGTCAAATTTGAACTGCAGGTGCCTCATAGTTTGCTCTTTATTTTTTCCAAAAATAATTTCTAGATACATAAGTACCTATTTAATCAGAAAAACACCAAAAAAATTCCAAGATTCAACAACTAGCTAGGAACGGTCATTCCCGCCGTTTTGACCGCATTTTCAAACGGGCATAAAAAAATAAAAAAAAATCAAAAAATTGGGAAACCTTCGCATTGTGTCATTATATGTGGCCAAGGTCCCTGAAAAAATAACAAACTTATGTAATACGGCAATTATTTTAAAAAGTGTTCTTTAAACGAGCTATGACGTGTGGAGATCAATGGCTTTCGAGCCAAATGATCAATCTTATGGCCACATTCATGGAATAGTTTGTTCAAATGATCTCATATTGTGCACAAGGGTTCATATTGGAATGGCAAACAATGTTGCCTAAGGAAGTTTTCATTTTCTTTGGACGAAAAAACCATTTTCCATTTTTCGAATGCCTAAAAGGAGGTTTTTTTGTGGAGGACCTCCCAACTATTGTTGCAAAATTGGCCCAAATCATTTTTATAAAATACTAGGCCATATTTAATGCACAATTGACAAAATGGTTGGGTGTCAAAAGTTTTGATCCACCTCTGGTGAAAAAGACAAATTCCCGATTTGGTTGGAAGCGGGTCAAATTTGAACTGCAGGGTGCCTCATAGTTTGCTCTTTATTTTTTCCAAAAATCATTTCTAGATGCGTAAGTACCTATTTAATCAGAGAAACACCAAAAAATTCCAAGATTCAACCACTAGCTAGGAACGATCATTCCCGCTGCTTTGACCGCTTTTTTGAAACGGGCATAAAAATTCAAAAATTCAAAAATTGGGAAACCTTCGCATTGTGTCATTATATGGGGCCAAGTTCCTGGAAAAATAACACACTTGTAATCTGAAAATTATTTTAAAAAGTGTTCTCGAAAGCGAGCTATCGTGTGTGGAGATCAATGGCTTTCCAAGCCAAATGATCAATCTTATGGCCACATTCATGGCATAGTTTGTTCAAATGATCTCATATTGTGCACAAGGGTGCAGATTGGAATGGCAAACAATGTTGCCTAAAGAATTTTTCATTTTCTTTGGACGAAAAAACCATTTTCCAATTTTCGAATGCCCAAAAGGAGGTTTTTTTGTGAAGGTCCTCCCAAATAATTGTTGCAAAATTGGACCAAATCATTTTTCTAAAATACTAGGCCATATTTAATGCACAATTGACAAAATGGTTGGGTGTAAAAGTTTTGATCCACCTGTAATGAAAAAGACAAATTCCATGGATTCAGTTGGAAGCGGGTCAAATTTTAACTGCAGGTGCCTCATAGTTTGCTCTTTATTTTTTCCAAAAATAATTTCTAGGTACATAAGTACCTATTTAATCAGAGAAACACCAAAAAAATTCCAAGATTTAACCACTAGCTAGGAACGGTCATTCCCGCCGTTTTGACCGCATTTTGAAACGGGCATAAAAAAATCAAAAAATTCAAAAATTGGGAAACCTTCGCATTGTGTCATTATATGTGGCCAAGTTCCTGGAAAAATAACAAACTTGTAATACAGCAATTATTTTAAAAGTGTTCTAAGAAACGACCTATGACGTGTGGAGATCAATGGCTTTCAAGCCAAATGATCAATCTTATGGCCACCTTCATGGAATAGTTTGTTCAAATGATCTCATATTGTGCACAAGGGTTCATATTGGAATGGCAAACAATGTTGCCTAAGGAAGTTTTCATTTTCTTTGAACGAAAAAACCATTTTCCATTTTTCGAGTGCCCAAAAGTAGGATTTTTTGTGGAGGAACTCCCAAATAATTGTTGCAAAATTGGACCAAATCATTTTTCTAAAATACTAGGCCATATATAATGCACAATTGACAAAATGGTTGGGCGTAAAAAGTTTTGATCCACCTCTAATGAAAAAGACAAATTCCCGCCGATTCAGTTGGAAGCGGGTCAAATTTGAACTGCAGGTGCCTCATAGTTTGCTCTTTATTTTTTCCAAAAATAATTTCTAGATACATAAGTACCTATTTAATCAGAAAAACACCAAAAAAATTCCAAGATTCAACAACTAGCTAGGAACGGTCATTCCCGCCGTTTTGACCGCATTTTCAAGCGGGCATAAAAAATAAAAAAATCAAAAATTGGGAAACCTTCGCATTGTGTCATTATATGTGGCCAAGTTCCTGAAAAAATAACAAACTTGTAATACGACAATTATTTTAAAAAAGTGTTCTCAGAAACGAGCTATCACGTGTGGAGATCAATGGCTTTCGAGCCAAATGATCAATCTTATGGCCACATTCATGGAATAGTTTGTTCAAATGATCTCATATTGTGCACAAGGGTTCATATTGGAATGGCAAACAATGTTGCCTAAGGAAGTTTTCATTTTCTTTGGACGAAAAAACCATTTTCCATTTTGAATGCCTAAAAGGAGGTTTTTTTGTGGAGGACCTCCCAACTATTGTTGCAAAATTGGCCCAAATCATTTTTATAAAATACTAGGCCATATTTAATGCACAATTGACAAAATGGTTGGGTGTCAAAAGTTTTGATCCACCTCTCGGTGAAAAAGACAAATTCCGCCGATTTAGTTGGATGCGGGTCAAATTTGAACTGCAGGTGCCTCATAGTTTGCTCTTTATTTTTTCCAAAAATCATTTCTAGGTACGTAAGTACCTATTTAATCAGAGAAACACCAAAAAAATTCCAATATTCAACCACTAGCTAGGAACGGTCATTCCCGCCGTTTTGACCGCATTTTGAAACGGGCATAAAAAATTCAAAAAAATTCAAAAAATTGGGAAACCTTCGCATTGTGTCATTATATGTGGCCAAGTTCCCTGAAAAAATAACAAACTTGTAATATGACAATTATTTTAAAAAAGTGTTCTCAGAAACGAGCTATCACGTGTGGAGATCAATGGCTTTCCAAGCCAAATGATCAATCTTATGGCCACATTCATGGCATAGTTTGTTCAAATGATCTCATATTGTGCACAAGGGTGCATATTGGAATTGCAAACAATGTTGCCTAAGGAAGTTTTCATTTTCTTTGGACGAAAAAACCATTTTCCATTTTTCGAATGCCCAAAAGGAGGTTTTTTTCTGAAGGACCTCCCAAATAATTGTTGCAAAATTGGACCAAATCATTTTTCTAAAATACTAGGCCATATTTAATGCACAATTGACAAAATGGTTGGGCGTAATAAGGTTTGATCCACCACTAATGAAAAGACAAATTCCCGCCGATTCAGTTGGAAGCGGGTCAAATTTGAACTGCAGGTGCCTCATAGTTGTCTCTTTATTTTTCCAAAACTCATTTCTAGGCACATAAGTACCTATTTAATCAGAGAAACACCAAAAAAATTCCAAGATTCAACCACTAGCTAGGAACGGTCATTCCCGCCGTTTTGACCGCATTTTGAAACGGGCATAAAAAATCAAAAAATTAAAAAATTTGGAAAAACTTCGCATTGTGTCATTATATGTGACCAAGTTCCTGGAAAAATAACAAACTTGTAATACGGCAATTATTTTAAAAAGTGTTCTCGAAACGAGCTATCACGTGTGGAGATCAATGGCTTTGAGCCAAGTGATCAATCTTATGGCCACATTCATGGAATAGTTTGTTCAAATGATCTCATATTGTGCACAAGGGTTCATATTGGAATGGCAAACAATGTTGCCTAAGGAAGTTTTCATTTTCTTTGGACGAAAAAACCATTTTCCATTTTTGAGTGCCCAAAAGGAGGTTTTTTTTGTGTGTGGAGGACCTCCCAAATAATCGTTGCAAAATTGGACCAAATCATTTTTCTAAAATACTAGGCCATATTTAATGCACAATTGACAAAATGGTTGGGAGTCAAAAGTTTTGATCCACCCTTTGGCGAGAAAGACAAATTCCATGGATTCAATTGGAAGCGGGTCAAATTTGAACTGCAGGTGCCTCATAGTTTGCTCTTTATTTTTTCCAAAAATCATTTCTAGGTACGTAAGTACCTATTTAATCAGAGAAACACCAAAAAAATTCCAAGATTCAACCACTAGCTAGGAACGATCATTCCCGCCGTTTTGACCGTTTTTTGAAACGGGCATAAAAAATTCAAAAAAATTCAAAAAATTGGGAAACCTTCGCATTGTGTCATTATATGGGGCCAAGTTCCCTGGAAAAATAACACACTTGTAATACGAAAATTATTTTAAAAAAGTGTTCTCAGAAACGAGCTATCGTGTGTGGAGATCAATGGCTTTCCAAGCCAAATGATCAATCTTATGGCCACATTCATGGCATAGTTTGTTCAAATGATCTCATATTGTGCACAAGGGTGCAGATTGGAATGGCAAACAATGTTGCCTAAAGAATTTTTCATTTTCTTTGGACGAAAAAACCATTTTCCAATTTTCGAATGCCCAAAAGGAGGTTTTTTTGTGAAGGTCCTCCCAAATAATTGTTGCAAAATTGGACCAAATCATTTTTCTAAAATACTAGGCCATATTTAATGCACAATTGACAAAATGGTTGGGTGTAAAAAGTTTTGATCCACCTGTAATGAAAAAGACAAATTCCCGCCGATTCAGTTGGAAGCGGGTCAAATTTTAACTGCAGGTGCCTCATAGTTTGCTCTTTATTTTTTCCAAAAATAATTTCTAGGTACATAAGTACCTATTTAATCAGAGAAACACCAAAAAAATTCCAAGATTTAACCACTAGCTAGAACGGTCATTCCGCCGTTTTGACCGCATTTTGAAACGGGCATAAAAAATCAAAAAATTCAAAAATTGGGAAACCTTAGCATTGTGTCATTATATGTGGCCAAGTTCCTGGAAAAATAACAAACTTGTAATACAGCAATTATTTTAAAAAGTGTTCTAAGAAAGCGACCTATGGCGTGTGGAGATCAATGGCTTTCAAGCCAAATGATCAATCTTATGGCCACCTTCATGGAATAGTTTGTTCAAATGATCTCATATTGTGCACAAGGGTTCATATTGGAATGGCAAACAATGTTGCCTAAGGAAGTTTTCATTTTCTTTGAACGAAAAAACCATTTTCCATTTTTCGAGTGCCCAAAAGGAGGTTTTTTTGTGGAGGACCTCCCAAATAATTGTTGCAAAATTGGACCAAATCATTTTTCTAAAATACTAGGCCATATATAATGCACAATTGACAAAATGGTTGGGCGTAAAAAGTTTTGATCCACCTCTAATGAAAAAGACAAATTCCGCCGATTCGGTTGGAAGCGGGTCAAATTTGAACTGCAGGTGCCTCATAGTTTGCTCTTTATTTTTTCCAAAAATAATTTCTAGATACATAAGTACCTATTTAATCAGAAAAACACCAAAAAAATTCCAAGATTCAACAACTAGCTAGGAACGGTCATTCCCGCCGTTTTGACCGCATTTTCAAGCGGGCATAAAAAATAAAAAAAATCAAAAATTGGGAAACCTTCGCATTGTGTCATTATATGTGGCCAAGTTCCTGAAAAAATAACAAACTTGTAATCGACAATTATTTTCAAAAAGTGTTCTCGAAACGAGCTATCACGTGTGGAGATCAATGGCTTCGAGCCAAATGATCAATCTTATGGCCACATTCATGGAATAGTTTGTTCAAATGATCTCATATTGTGCACAAGGGTTCATATTGGAATGGCAAACAATGTTGCCTAAGGAAGTTTTCATTTTCTTTGAATGAAAAAACCATTTTCCATTTTGAATGCCTAAAAGGAGGTTTTTTTGTGGAGGACCTCCCAACTATTGTTGCAAAATTGGCCCAAATCATTTTTATAAAATACTAGGCCATATTTAATGCACAATTGACAAAATGGTTGGGTGTCAAAAGTTTTGATCCACCTCTGGTGAAAAAGACAAATTCCCGCCGATTTAGTTGGAAGCGGGTCAAATTTGAACTGCAGGTGCCTCATAGTTTGCTCTTTATTTTTTCCAAAAATCATTTCTAGGTACGTAAGTACCTATTTAATCAGAGAAACACCAAAAAAATTCCAAGATTCAACCACTAGCTAGGAACGGTCATTCCGCCGTTTTGACCGCATTTGAAAGCGGGCATAAAAAATTCAAAAAATTCAAAAATTGGGAAACCTTCGCATTGTGTCATTATATGTGGCCAAGTTCCTGAAAAAATAACAAACTTGTAATATGACAATTATTTTAAAAAGTGTTCTTAAAGCGAGCTATCACGTGTGGAGATCAATGGCTTTCCAAGCCAAATGATCAATCTTATGGCCACATTCATGGCATAGTTTGTTCAAATGATCTCATATTGTGCACAAGGGTGCATATTGGAATTGCAAACAATGTTGCCTAAGGAAGTTTTCATTTTCTTTGGACGAAAAAACCATTTTCCATTTTTCGAATGCCCAAAAGGAGGTTTTTTTCTGAAGGACCTCCCAAATAATTGTTGCAAAATTGGACCAAATCATTTTCTAAAATACTAGGCCATATTTAATGCACAATTGACAAAATGGTTGGGCGTAAAAAGGTTTGATCCACCTCTAATGAAAAAGACAAATTCCCGCCGATTCAGTTGGAAGCGGGTCAAATTTGAACTGCAGGTGCCTCATAGTTGTCTCTTTATTTTTCCAAAAATCATTTCTAGGTACATAAGTACCTATTTAATCAGAGAAACACCAAAAAATTCCAAGATTCAACCACTAGCTAGGAACGCTCATACCCGCCGTTTTGACCGCATTTTCAAACGGGCACAAAAAAATCAAAAAAATTCAAAAAATTGGGAAACCTTCGCATTGTGTCATTATATGTGGCCAAGTTCCCTGGAAAAATAACAAACTTGTAATACGGCAATTATTTTAAAAAAGTGTTCTCAGAAACGAGCTATCACGTGTGGAGATCAATGGCTTTCGAGCCAAATGATCAATCTTATGGCCACATTCATGGAATAGTTTGTTCAAATGATCTCATATTGTGCACAAGGGTTCATATTGGAATGGCAAACAATGTTGCCTAAGGAAGTTTTCATTTTCTTTGGACGAAAAAACCATTTTCCATTTTTGAGTGCCCAAAAGGAGGTTTTTTTTGTGTGGAGGACCTCCCAAATAATCGTTGCAAAATTGGACCAAATAATTTTTCTAAAATACTAGGCCATATTTAATGCACAATTGACAAAATGGTTGGGAGTCAAAAGTTTTGATCCACCACTGGCGAGAAAGACAAATTCCCGCCGATTCAATTGGAAGCGGGTCAAATTTGAACTGCAGGTGCCTCATAGTTTGCTCTTTATTTTTTCCAAAAATCATTTCTAGGTACGTAAGTACCTATTTAATCAGAGAAACACCAAAAAAATCCAAGATTCAACCACTAGCTAGGAACGATCATTCCCGCCGTTTTGACCGTTTTTTGAAACGGGCATAAAAAAATCAAAAAAATTCAAAAAATTGGGAAACCTTCGCATTGTGTCATTATATGGGGCCAAGTTCCCTGAAAAAATAACACACTTGTAATACGGAAATTATTTTTAAAAAGTGTTCTCAGAAACGAGCTATCATGTGTGGAGATCAATGGCTTTCCAAGCCAAATGATCAATCTTATGGCCACATTCATGGCATAGTTTGTTCAAATGATCTCATATTGTGCACAAGGGTGCAGATTGGAATGGCAAACAATGTTGCCTAAGGAAGTTTTCATTTTCTTTGGACGAAAAAACCATTTTCCAATTTTCGAATGCCCAAAAGGAGGTTTTTTTGTGAAGGTCCTCCCAAATAATTGTTGCAAAATTGGACCAAATCATTTTTCTAAAATACTAGGCCATATTTAATGCACAATTGACAAAATGGTTGGGTGTAAAAAGTTTTGATCCACCTTGAATGAAAAAGACAAATTCCCGCCGATTTAGTTGGAAGCGGGTCAAATTTGAACTGCAGGTGCCTCATAGTTTGCTCTTTATTTTTTCCAAAAATCATTTTTAGGTACATAAGTACCTATTTAATCAGAGAAACACCAAAAAAATTCCAAGATTCAACCACTAGCTAGGAACGGTCATTCCCGCCATTTTGACCGCATTTTGAAACGGGCATAAAAAAATCAAAAAAATTCAAAAAATTGGGAAACCTTCGCATTGTGTCATTATATGTGGCCAAGTTCCCTGGAAAAATAACAAACTTGTAATACATCAATTATTTTAAAAAGTGTTCTCAGAAACGAGCTATGACGTGTGGAGATCAATGGCTTTCAAGCCAAATGATCAATCTTATGGCCACCTTCATGGAATAGTTTGTTCAAATGATCTCATATTGTGCACAGGGGTTCATATTGGAATGGCAAACAATGTTGCCTAAGGAAGTTTTTATTTTCTTTGAACGAAAAAACCATTTTCCATTTTTCGAGTGCCCAAAAGGAGGTTTTTTTTTGTGGAGGACCTCCCAAATATCTGTTGCAAAATTGGACCAAATCATTTTTCTAAAATACTAGGCCATATATAATGCACAATTGACAAAATGGTTGGGTGTCAAAAGTTTTGATGCACCTCTGGTGAAAAAGACAAATTCCCGCCGATTTAGTTGGAAGCGGGTCAAATTTGAACTGCAGGTGCCTCATAGTTTGCTCTTTATTTTTTCCAAAAATCATTTCTAGGTACGTAAGTACCTATTTAATCTGGGAAACACCAAAAAAATTCCAAGATTCAACCACAAGCTAGGAACGGTCATTCCCGCCATTTTGACCTTTTCTGAAACGAGCATAAAATATTCAAAAAATTGAAAAAATTGGGAAACCTTCGCATTATGTCATTATATGGGGCCAATTTCAATGGAAAAATAACAAACTTGTAATACGGCAATTATTTTAAAAAAGTGTTCTCAGAAACGAGCTATCACGTGTGGAGATCAATGTCTTTCAAGCCAAATGATCAATCTTATGTACACATTCATGGAATAGTTTGTTCAAATGATCTCATATTGTGCACAAGGGTTCATATTGGAATGGCAAACAATGTTGCCTAAGGAAGTTTTCATTTTCTTTGAACGAAAAAACCATTTTCCATTTTTCGAGTGCCCAAAAGGAGGTTTTTTTTTTGTGGAGGACCTCCCAAATAATTGTTGCAAAATTGGACCAAATCATTTTTCTAAAATACTAGGCCATATATAATGCACAATTGACAAAATGGTTGGGTGTCAAAAGTTTTGATGCACCTCTGGTGAAAAAGACAAATTCCCGCCGATTCAGTTGGAAGCGGGTCAAATTTGAACTGCAGGTGCCTCATAGTTTGCTCTTTATTTTTTCCAAAAATCATTTCTAGGTACGTAAGTACCTATTTAATCAGGGAAACACCAAAAAAATTCCAAGATTCAACCACAAGCTAGGAACGGTCATTCCCGCCATTTTGACCTTTTCTGAAACGAGCATAAAAAATTCAAAAAATTAATAAAATTGGGAAACCTTCGCATTGTGTCATTATATGGGGCCAATTTCCCTGGAAAAATAACAAACTTGTAATACGGCAATTATTTTAAAAAAGTGTTCTCAGAAACGAGCTATCACGTGTGGAGATCAATGTCTTTCAAGCCAAATGATCAATCTTATGGCCACATTCATGGAATAGTTTGTTCAAATGATCTCATATTGTGCACAAGGGTGCATATTGGAATTGCAAACAATGTTGCCTAAGGAAGTTTTCATTTTCTTTGGAGGGAATACGATTTTTCATTTTTCGAGTGCCCAAAAGGAGGTTTTTTTGTGAAGGACCTCCCAAATAATTGTTGCAAAATTGGACCAAATCATTTTTCTAAAATACTAGGCCATATTTAATGCACAATTGACAAAATGGTTTGGTGTCAAAAGTTTTGATCCACCTCTGGTGAAAAACACAAATTCCCGCCGATTCAGTTGGAAGCGGGTCAAATTTGAACTGCCGGTGCCTCATAGTTTGCTCTTTATTTTTTCCAAAAATCATTTATAGGTACATAAGTACCTATTTAATCAGAGAAACACCAAAAAAATTCCAAGATTCAACAACTAGCTAGGAACGGTCATTCCCGTCGTTTTGACCGCATTTTGAAACGGGCATAAAATATTCAAAAAAAAGTTCAAAAAATTGGGAAACATTCACATTGTGTCATTATATTTGGCCAAGTTCCCTGAAAAAATAACAAACTTGTAATATGGGAATTATTTTAAAAAAGTGTTCTTAGAAACGAGCTATCACGTGTGGAGATAAATGGATTTTCAAGCCAAATAATCAATCTTATGGCCACATTCATGGCATAGTTTGTTCAAATGATCGCATATTGTGCACAAGGGTGCATATTAGAATGGCGAACAATGTTGCCTAAGGAAGTTTTCATTTTCTTTGGACGGAAAAACCATTTTCCATTTTTTGAGTGCCCAAAAGGAGGTTTTTTTGTGAAGGACCTCCATAATAATTGTTGCAAAATTGGACCAAATCATTTTTCTAAAATACTAGGCCATATTTAATGCACAATTGACAAAATGGTTCGGTGTCAAAAGTTTTGATCCACCTCTAGTGAAAAAGACAAATTCCCGCCGATTCAGCTAGAAGCGGGTCCAATTTGAACTGCAGGTGCCTCATAGTTTGCTCTTTATTTTTTCCCAAAATCATTTCTAGATACATAAGTACCTATTGCGTCAGAGAAAAACCAAAAAAAATTCCAAGATTCAACCACTAGCTAGGAGCGGTCATTCCCGCCGTTTTGACCGCATTTTGAAACGGGCATAAAAAATTCAAAAAAAATTCAAAAAATTGGGAAACCTTCGCATTGTGTAATTATATGTGGCCAAGTTCCCTGGAAAAATAACAAACTTGTAATACAACAATTATTTTAAAAGACTGTTCTCAGAAACGAGCTATCACGTGTGAAGATCAATGGCTTTCAAGCCAAATGATTAATCTTATGGCCACATTCATGGCATAGTTTGTTCAAATTATCTCATATTGTGAACAAGGGTGCATATTGGAATGGAAAACAATGTTGCCTAAGGAAGTTTTCATTTTCTTCGGACGAAAAAACCATTTTCCATTTTTCGAGTACCCAAAAGGAGGTTTTTTTGTGAAGGACCTCCCAAATAATTGTTGCAAAATTGGACCAAATCATTTTTCGAAAATACTAGGCCATATTTAATGCACAATTGACAAAATGGTTTGGTGTCAAAAGTTTTGATCCACCTCTGGTGAAAAGACAAATTTCGCCGATTCAGTAGGAAGCGGGTCAAATTTGAACTGCAGCTGCCTTATAGTTTGCTCTTTATTTTTTTCAAAAATCATTTCTAGGTACATAAGTACCTACTTAATCAGAGAAACACCAAAAAAATTCCAAGATTCAACAACTAGCTAGGAACGGTCATTCCCGTCGTTTTGACCGCATTTTGAAACGGGCATAAAATATTCAAAAAAAATTCAAAAAATTGGGAAACCTTCGCATTGTGTCATTATATGTGGCCAAGTTCCCTGGAAAAATAACGAACTTGTAATACGACAATTATTTTAAAAAAGTGTTCTCAGAAACGAGCTATCACGTGTGGAGATCAATGGCTTTCAAGCCAAATGATCAATCTTATGGCCACATTCATGGCATAGTTTGTTCAAATGATCTTATATTGTGCACAAGGGTGCATATTGGAATGGCAAACAATGTTGCCTAAGGAAGTTTTCATTTTCTTCAGACAAAAAAACCATTTTCCATTTTTCGAGTGCCCAAAAGGAGGTTTTTTTGTGAAGGACCTCCCAAATAATTGTTGCAAAATTGGACCAAATCATTTTTCTAAAATACTAGGCCATATTTAATGCACAAGTGACAAAAATGGTTGGGTGTCAAAAGTTTTGATCCACCTCTAGTGAAAAAGACAAATTCCCGCCGATTCAGTTGGAAGCGGGTCAAATTTGAACTGCAGGTGCCTCATAGTTTGCTCTTTTTTTTTTCTAAAAATCATTTCTAGGTACATAAGTACCTTTTAATCAGAGAAACACCAAAAAAATTCCAATATTCAACCACTAGCTAGGAACGGTCATTCCCGCCGTTTTGACCGCATTTTGAAACGGGCATAAAAAATTCAAAAAAATTCAAAAAATTGGGAAACCTTTTCATTGTGTCATTATGTGTGGCCAAGTTCCCTGGAAAAATAACAAACTTGTAATACGAGAATTATTTTAAAAAAGTGTTCTCAGAAACGAGCTATCACGTGTGGAGATAAATGGATTTTCAAGCCAAATGATCAATCTTATAGTCACATTCATGGCATAGTTTGTTCAAATGATCTCATATTGTGCACAAGGGTGCACATTAGAATGGCAAACAATGTTTCCTAAGGAAGTTTTCATTTTCTTTGGACGAAAAAACCATTTTCCATTTTTCGAGTGCCCAAAAGGAGGTTTTTTTGTGAAGGACCTCCCAAATAATTGTTGCAAAATTGGACCAAATCATTTTTCTAAAGTACTAGGCCATATTTAATGCACAATTGACAAAATGGTTCGGTGTCAAAAGTTTTGATCCACCTCTGGTGAAAAAGACAAATTCCAACCGATTCAGTCGGAAGCGGGTCAAATTTGAACTGCAGGTGCCTCATAGTTTGCTCTTTATTTTTTCCAAAAATCATTTCTAGATACATAAGTACCTATTGAATCAGAGAAACACCAAAAAAAATTCCAAGATTCAACCACTAGCTAGGAACGGTCATTCATACGTTTTGACCGCATTTTGAAACGGGCATAAAAAATTCAAAAAGTTCAAAAATTGGGAAACCTTTGCATTGTGTCATTATTTGTGGCCAAGTTCCCAGGAAAAATAATAAACTTGTAATACGACAATTATTTTAAAAAAGTGTTCTTAGAAACGAGCTATCACGTGTGGAGATCAATGGCTTTCAAGCCAAATGATCAATCTTATGGCCACATTCATGGCATAGTTTGTTAAAATGATCTCATATTGTGCACAAGGGTGCATATCGGAATGGCAAACAATGTTGCCTAAGAAAGTTTTCATTTTCTTTGGACTAAAAAACCATTTTCCATTTTTCGAGTGCCCAAAAGGAGGTTTTTTTTGTGAAGGACCTCCCAAATAATTGTTGCAAAATTGGACCAAATCATTTTTCTAAAATACTAGGCCATATTTAATGCACAGTTGACAAAATGGTTGGGTGTAAAAAGTTTTTATCCACCTCTGGTGAAAAAGACAAATTCTCGTCGATTCAGTTGGAAGCGGGTCAAATTTGAACTGCAGCTGCCTCATAGTTTGCTATTTATTTTTTCCAAAAATCATTTCTAGGTTAATAAGTATCTATTTAATCAGAAATACATGGTTTGATGGTGAGACATCGAGGTTTTGACAGTGGCCGAGGGCCCCAACTCTAGAGCGCATACGCTCGCATGCCGCCGCGTGGTCACCGCGTGACCGTGGCGTTGCCATGCGTTCTGGGCGGCCTAGGCATGTCTAGTGGGTTGGGCACTCCCCAGGTAGGTGCTAGGAAGAAAATTATAACATAAGATTCTCATGAGGAGACCGAACTATGCTCAACCATGAATTAGCAGCCAAGTGTTTGATTAGCTGCACGGAAATGCACATGGCCAATGGGCGTGAGTTTTGGCTGAGGATGATCATATACTAATAAGAATGTCTTCACAAATTTTAGGGAAATCAAGAATATATAAATAACACTTCCTTCACACGGTCTTTGCTCACGAGCAGAATAGGAAAATGAATACTGTTGAGTTATTTTTGAACTAGGCAAGGAAGGTTTTAGACATATTTGATGAAGATATGATCCAAACAATTTATGCGATTTTTTTGGGAATTTTTGGAATAACAGAAATATAGGTTGCTTCACAACCTAGGGCAAAAATTGACACATGGACATGACACATAGGCAAAACTGATGAGATGGCGCCTAGTCATCACAACCCACCACAATCTACAAGGCTATGACCATCTATATTGGTCGTTAACAACTATAAATAAGGCAGCGGACCAGCCCTGTTTGCTTTGTGACCATTTTGTGTAAGGAAATTACGACCTTCCTGACCAAAATGGTCGCAATGGTTTAGGGTTTGGAGCCCCCCGAATAGCTTTTGACCAATTGGTCTCAAATGGTCATAGATCTATGACCAATTCTTCCAGGGTCACTGACAGAAGGTCACTAGTTGACATATTTCTTGTAGTGCATCGTGGACAGTATCCAATGAAGGATCTTCATGCCACTGAGATCGTGGGACGGTAGCTCGCTGGCTCTCAAGTGCCTCTAGCTTCGCTAATCCATTGATCTTCTGCATTTCACTTGCTTCCTCTTTCTTCTTTCTACCTCAGATTCTATAACTAGAACTGTCGGGAAACCCATGCACCCACGGAACGAAGCCTGATGTGCCTTGCTACGTCTTGAGCTTGCGTTGGTTTTCCTTGAAGAGGAAAGGGTGATGCAGCATAGTAGCGTAAGTATTTCCCTCAGTTTTTGAGAACCAAGGTATCAATCCAGTAGGAGGCTTCTCAACAAGTCCCACGAACCTACACAAACAAACAAAGAACTTGCAACCAACGCGACAAAGGGGTTGTCAATCCCTTCACGGCCACTTGCGAAAGTGAGATCTGATAGAGATAATATGATAAGATAAATATATGTTTGGTATTTTATAATATAGATGCAGAAAATAAAGATGCAAATAAAAGTAAATTGGAAGCAAATATGATAAGAGATAGACCCAGGGGCCATAGGTTTCACAAGTGGCTTCTCTCGAGAGCATAAGTATTACGGTGGGTGAACAAATTACTGTCAAGCAATTGATAGAAAAGCGAATAATTATGACGTTATCTAGGCATGATCATGTATATAGGCATCACGTCCACAACAAGTAGACAAACTCCTGCCTACATCTACTACTATTACTCCACACATCGACCGCTATCCAGCATGCATCTAGAGTATTAAGTTCATAAGAACAGACTAACGCATTAAGCAAGATGACATGATGTAGAGGGATAAACTCAAGCAATATGATATAAACCCCATCTTTTATCCTCGATGGCCACAATACAATACGTGTCTTGCAACCCTTTACATCCTTTGGGTAAGAACACCGCAAGATTGAACCCAAAGCTAAGCACTTCTCCCATGGCAAGAAAGATCAATCTAGTAGGCCAAACCAAACCGATAATTCAAAGAGACTTGCAAAGATAACTCAATCATATAGAAGAATTCAGAGAAGATTCAATTATTATCCATAGATAAATCTGATCATAAACCCACAATTCATCGGATCTTGACAAACACACCGCAAAAAGAGATTACATCGAATAGTTCTCCACAAGAGAGGGGAAGAACCTTGTATTGAGATCCAAAAACAGAGAAGAAGCCATCTAGCTAATAACAATGGACCCGATGGTCTGTGGTAAACTACTCACAACTCATCGGAAGGGCTATGGTGTTGATGTAGAAGCCCTCCGTGGTGGATACCCCCTCCGGCAGAACGCCAGCGACGGCTCCAGATGGGATCTCGCGGATACGGAAGGTTACGGCAGTGGAAATTGTATTGTGGATGCTCCCTGGATGTTTTCAGGGTACGTAGGCTTATATGGGAGGAAGAAGTACGTCGGTGGACACCCGAGGGGCCCACGAGACAGGGGGGTGCGCCCTATAGGGGGGGGGGCGCCCTCCTATCTCGTGGAGGCTCCAGCTGCTTCTTGACTTGCACTCCAAGTCCCCTGGATCACGTTCGTTCCAAAAATCACGCTCCCGAAGGTTTCATTCCATTTGGACTCCGTTTAATATTCCTTTTCTTCGAAATACTAAAATAGGCAAAAAAATAGCAATACGGGCTGGGCCTCCGGTTAGTAGGTTAGTCCCAAAATGATATAAATGTGTAAAATAAAGCCCATAAACATCCAAAACAGGTAATATAATAGCATGGAACAATAAAAAATTATAGATACGTTGGAGACGTATCAAGCATCTCCAAGCTTAATTCCTGCTGGTCCTCGAGTAGGTAAATGATAAAAAAGAAAATTTTGATGTGGAATCCTACCTAGCATAATTCTCAATATAATTTTCTTTATTGTGGCATGAATGTTCAGATCCAAATGATTCAAGATAAAATCTTATAAAACATAAAAATAATAATGCTTCAAAGCATACTAACAAATAATCATGTCCTATCAAAATAACATAGCCAAAGAAAGCTTATCCCTACGAAATCATATAGTTAAGCCATGCTTCATTTTCAGTACACAACATACTCCCATCATGCACAACCCCGATGACGAGCCGAGAAATTGGTTCATACTTTTTAACGCGCTTCAGCTTTTCAACTCTTACGCAATACATGAGCGCAAGCCATGGACATAGCACTATGGTGGTCTAATGTGGTGGTTGTGAGGACAAAAAGTGGGAGAAGATAGTCTCACATCAACTAGGCGTATCAACGGGCTATGGAGATGCCCATCAATAGATATCAATGTGAGTGAGTAGGGATTGCCATGCAACGGATGCACTAGAGCTATAAATATATGAAAGCTCAACAAAAGAAACTAAGTGGGTGTGCATCCAACTTGCTTGCCCACGAAGGCCTAGGGCATTTTGAGGAAGCCCATCATTGGAATATACAAGCCAAGTTCTATAATGAAAAATTCCCACTAGTATATGAAAGTGACAACATATGAGACTCTCTATCATGAACATCGTGGTGCTATTTTTGAAGCAATTGTCCCTTCTCTCTTTTTCTCTCATTTTCAATTTTTTTCTTTTTCCTTTTCTCTTTTTTTCTTTTTATTTATTTTTTCTTTTTTTTTCTTTTTGGTGGGCTTCTTTGGCCTCTTTTATTTTTATTAAGTCCGAATTCTCATCCCGACTTGTGGGGGTATCATAGTCTTCATCATCATTTCCTCACTGGGACAATGCTCTAGTAATGAAGATCACCACACTTTTATGGATTTACAACTCAAGAATTACAACTCAAAGCTAGAACAAAATATGACTCTATATGAATGCCTCCGGCGGTGTACCGGGATATGCAATGAACCAAAGAGTGACATGTATGAAAATTATGAAGCTGGCCTTGCCACAAATACGATGTCAACTACATGATCATGCAAAGAGCAATATGACAATGATCAAACGTGTCCTAATAAACAGAACGGTGGAAAGTTGCATGTCAATATATCTCGGAATGGCTATGGAAATGCCATAATAGGTAGGTATCGTGTCTGTTTTGAGGAAGGTAAATAATGGGTTCATGATACCGGTGAAAATTGCGAAGTATAATAGAAGCTAGCAAAATGGAAGGATGAGTGTGCGTATATCCACGGACTCACATTAGTCATAAAGAACTCATATACTTATTGCAAAAGTCTACTTCACCCTCGAAGCAAAGTACTACTACGCATGCCCCAAGAGGGATAGATTGGTAGGAAAAAATTCCATTGCTCGTCCCCGACTGCCACTCTCATAAGGAAGACACTCAAAAGAGCACCCCATCCAATAAATTTGTCACACAACTTTTACCATACGTGCATGCTACGGAACTTGCCAACTTTAACAACATTATTTCTTAATTTCATAATTATCCACTAGCATGATTCTAACATTACTACCTTTATATCTCAAAACAATTATCAAGCACCAAATTGATCCTAGCATCCAATTCATTTTCTATGATAGTTTTTATTATACCCAACTTGGATGCTTATCATTCTAGGACCATATTCATAACCAAAGCAAATACCATGCTGTTCTAAGAGACTCTCAAAATAATATAAGTGAAGCATGAGATACTAGCAATTTCTTCAAAATTAATCCACCACCATGCTCTAAAAGATATAAGTGAAGCACATAGAGCAAAAACTATCTAGCTTAAAAGATATAAGTGAAGCACATAGAGTATTCTATCAAATCCTAAGCAAATAGGATTCTCCCAAAAGGTGTGTTACAGCAAGGATGATTGTGGTAAACTAACAAGCAAAGACTAATATAATACACGACGCTCCAAGAAAAACACATATCATGTGGCAAATAAAAATATAGCTCCAAGTAAAGTTACCAATGAACGAAGACGAAAGAGGGGATGCCTTCCGGGGGCATCCCCAATCTTAGGCTTTTGGCTATTCTTGAATATATTGGGGTTACTTGGGCATCCCGAAGCTTAGGCATTTGCCACCCTTTATTCCATAGTCCATCAAATCTTTACCCATAACTTGAAAACTTCACAACACAAAACTCAACAGGAAATCTTGTAAGCTCCGTTAGTGAAAGAAAAAAAAACATGACATAAGGTACTGTAATGAACTCATTCTTTATTTATATTGGTGTTAAACCTACTGTATTCCATGTTCTCTATGGTTCATACCCTTACATACTAGCCATAGATGCATCAAAATAAGCAAACAACACACGAAAAACAGAATCTGTCAAAAACAGAACAATCTGTAGCAATCTGTAACTAACGCAAACTTCTGGAACCTCAAAAATTCTGCCAAAATAGGAAGTCCTAAACAATTTGTTTATTGAACATCAGAAAAAAGAATAAATGCAAAAGCTCGTTCCAGTTATTTATTGAATGTTTTCTCGTGAGCGCAAAGTTTCTGTTTTTCAGGAGAATCAAATCAAGTCATATCATAGGTTATCCTATAGGTTCTACTTGGCCCAAACACTAAATAAAACATAAAAACACATCTAAACAGAAAGTAGAAACAAAATTTAACACTAAACAGGAACAAAAACAAAAAACATAAAGAAAATTGGGTTGCCTCCAAACTAGCGCTATCGTTTAACGCCCCTAGCTAGGCATAAAAGCGAAGATAGATCTAAGTGGTGCCATCTTTGGCACTTGATTCATAAGTAGCCCACATGATAGATTCATAAGGTAATTTTACTTTCTTTCTTGGAAAGTGCTCCATGCCTTTCTTTAATGGAAATTGAAATCAAATATTCCCTTCCTTCATATCAATAATCGCACCAATTGTTCTAAGGAAAGGTCTACCAAGAATAATAGGGCAAGAAAGATTGCAATCTATATCAAGAACAGTAAAATCAACGGGCACCAAATTTCTATATGCAACAATAAGGACATCATTGATCCTTCCTATTGGTTTTTTAATGGTGGAATCCGCAAGGTGCAAATTTAAAGAGCAATCATGAAGATCATGGAAACCTAGAATATCACATAAAGTTTTTGGAATCGTGGAAACACTAGCACCCAAATCACACAAAGCAAAACCCTCATGATCTTTAATTTTAATCTTAATAGTAGTTTCCCACTCATCATTAAGTTTTCTAGGTATAGAAACTTCCAAATTAAGTTTTTCATCAAAAGATTGCATCAAGGCATCACCGATATGTTTGGTAAAAGCTTTATTTTGACTATAAGCATGTGGAGAATTAACAACAGATTGCAACAAGGAAATACAACTTTCTAAAGAACAATTATCATAATCAAATTCCTTGAAATCCGAGATAGTGGGTTCGATGCTATTTAAAGTGATGACCTCTCCAATCCCACTTTTACCAAATTTAGCATCAAGATCTAAAAACTCCGAATTCTTGGGACGCCTTCTAAATAAAGTTGACTCATCTCCAGTCCCATTATTTTCAAGATTCATATTACAAAACAAAGATATAATAGGGGACACATCAATAACTTTAAGATCTTCATCATTATTTTCATGGAAACTAGAAGAACACGCTTTCATAAAGCTATCTTTCTTAGCACGCAATCTAGCGGTTCTTTCCTTGCCCTCGTAAATGGAAATTCCCATTGCTTTGAGAGACTCATTGATATCATGCTTAGGAGGAGAAGATCTAATTTTAAGAGAATCAACATCAAGTGAAAGTCTATCAACGTTCCTAGCCAAATCATCAACTTTGAGCAATTTTTCTTCAAGCAAAGCATTAAAATTCTTTTGAGAAATCATAAATTCTTTCACACTATTCTCAAAATCAGAGGGCATATTATTAAAATTACCATAAGAATTATTGTAGGAATTTCCATAATTATTAGAGGAATTACTAGGGAACGGTCTAGCATTAAAGTTTCCTCTATAGGCATTGTTTCCAAAACTATTCCTACCAACAAAATTCACATCCATAGATTCATTATTATTCTCAATCAAAGTAGAAAAAGGCATATCATTGGGATCAAGAGGAGTATTTTTAGTAGCAAACAACTTCATAAGTTCATCCATCTTTCCACTCAAAACATTTATTTCTTCTATAGCATGCACTTTTTTACTAGTAGATCATTCGGTATGCCATTGAGAATAATTAGCCATAATATTATCAAGAAGTTTTGTAGCATCTCCTAAAGTGATTTCCATAAACATGCCTCCGGCGGCCGAATCTAAAAGATTTCTAGAAGCAAAGTTCAAACCGGCATAAAATTTTTGTATGATCATCCATAAATTCAAACCATGAGTAGGGAAATTGCGAATCATCAATTTCATTCTTTCCCAAGATTGGGCAACCTGCTCATGATCAAGTTTTTTAAAATTCATAATATAATTCCTAAGAGTGATGATCTTAGCAGGAGGAAAATACTTAGAGATAAAAGCATCTTTGCACTTGTTCCAAGAATCAATACTATTTTTAGGCAAAGACGAAAAACAAACTTTAGCACGATCTCTAAGTGAAAACGCAAATAACTTCAATTTACAATATCATTATCCGTATCTTTCTTATTTTGCATTTCACACAAATCAACAAAATTGTTTAGATGAGTAGCGACATCTTCACTAGGAAGGCCGGCGAATTGATCTTTCATAACAAGATTCAGCAAAGCAGTATTGATTTCACAAGACTCAACATCATTAAGAGGAGCAATCGGAGTACTAAGAAAATCATTATTATTGGTATTCGAGAAATCACACAATTTGGTATTATATTGCGCCATGGCAACAAGTAATCCAACACACAAGCAAACAGAAAACGGCAAATGAAAAAGAGACGAGATTGAGAAAGAGAGGGCGAATAAAACGGCAAAGGTGAAGTGGGGGAGAGGAAAACGAGAGGAAAATGGCAAATAATGTAAATGCGAGGGAGATGGGTTTGTGATGGGTACTTGGTATGTCTTGACTTGAGTAAAGACTTCCCCGGCAACGGCGCCAGAAATCCTTCTTGCTACGTCTTGAGCTTGCGTTGGTTTTCCTTGAAGAGGAAAGGGTGATGCAGCACAGTAGCGTAAGTATTTCCCTCAGTTTTTGAGAACCAAGGTATCAATCCAGTAGGAGGCTTCTCAACAAGTCCCACGAACCTACACAAACAAACAAACAACTCGCAACCAACGCGACAAAGGGGTTGTCAATCCCTTCACGGCCACTTGCGAAAGTGAGATCTGATAGAGATAATATGATAAGATAAATATGTTTTTGGTATTTTATAATATAGATGCAGAAAATAAAGATGCAAATAAAAGTAAATTGGAAGCAAATATGATAAGAGATAGACCCGGGGGCCATAGGTTTCACTAGTGGCTTCTGTCGAGATCATAAGTATTACGGTGGGTGAACAAATTACTGTCAAGCAATTGATAGAAAAGCGAATAATTATGACATTATCTAGGCATGATCATGTATATAGGCATCACGTCCGCAACAAGTATACCGACTCCTGCCTGCATCTACTACTATTACTCCACACACCGACCGCTATCCAGCATGCATCTAGAGTATTAAGTTCATAATAAGAATAGAGTAACGCATTAAGCAGGATGACATGATGTAGAGGGATAAACTCAAGCAATATGATATAAACCCCATCTTTTTATCCTCGATGGAAACAATACAATACGTGTCTTGCAACCCTTTCTGTCAGTGGGTAAGAACACCGCAAGATTGAACCCAAAGCTAAGCACTTCTCCCATGGCAAGAAAGATCAATCTAGTAGGCCTAACCAAACCGATAATTCGAAGAGAGTTGCAAAGATAACACAATCATATAGAAGAATTCGGAGAAGATTCAATTATTATCCATAGATAAATCTGATCATAAACCCACAATTCATCGGATCTTGACAAACACATCGCAAAAAGAGATTACATCGAATAGTTCCCCACAAGAGAGGGGAAGAACATTGTATTGAGATCCAAAAAGAGAGAAGAAGCCATCTAGCTAATAACTATGGACCCGAAGGTCTGTGGTAAACTACTCACAACTCATCGGAAGGGCTATGGTGTTGATGTAGAAGCCCTCCGTGGTGGATTCCCCCTCCGGCAGAACACTGGCGACGGCTCCAGATGGGATCTCGCGGATACGGAAGTTTACGGCGGTGGAAATTGTATTGTGGATGCTCCCTGGATGTTTTCAGGGTACGTAGGCTTATATGGGAGGAAGAAGTACGGTGGTGGACGCCCGAGGGGCCTACGAGACAGGGGGGGGGGGTGCGCCCTATAGGGGGGGGGGCTCCTATCTCGTGGAGGCTCTGGCTGCTTCTTGACTTGCACTCCAAGTCCTCTGGATCACATTCATTCCGAAAATCACGCTCCCGAAGGTTTCATTCAGTTTGATATTCCTTTTCTTTGAAATACTGAAATAGGCAAAAAAACAGCAATACGGGCTGGCCCTCCGGTTAGTAGGTTAGTCCCAAATATGATATAAATGTGTAAAATAAAACCCATAAACATCCAAAACAGGTAATATAATAGCATGGAACAAACAAAAATTATAGATACGTTGGAGACATATCATGCCTCGTGTTCGTCCAGGGTGTTCAGGATTCCTGAGGGCCTTTGACAGCTCATCCTTCTCTCTGTTGGGATGGAACCTCCCTTCCTGCACTTCCTTGATTGCTTCCTCAAGCTTTTTGACGGGTGTTTACAGTTGAGCTTTCGTCCAAACACACTTCCCTGATTCCGGGTTCAAAGTTCTTCCAACCCCGAAGAACCAAGTCCTTTCCCGATCTGGCCAGTGCAATGTCGTTGGTTGGACCCCTTTAGCAAGCAGGTCTTGCTCAGCTTTGTCCCGCATAGGCCGGGCTTTGTTGTAGCGACCTAACTCCGTAACATGGTGAAACTTCTCTTTTGCAGCATTTTTCTTATTTATCTGTGACCTTTGCTTAGCCTTCTCCGGTTTCTTGTAGGCCATAAATGCGGGCCAGTGATCTTTTATCTTCTCATATTGACCGGTGAATTCTGGAGTCTTGTTTTTCTGTACAAACTTTGTGTTCAAATGTTTCTCCAGTTCTTGAATAGTTCTGCCATCTTCTTAAGAGCAAACGCCTTGACCTTTCGCTGTATAACTGGGTCATCTTTCTCTAGTGGTAGGCTGAAATTTGTCATCAGCGAGTTCCAAAGACCATCTTTCTGTCTATTGTGAACATAAAAAACTTCAGGGTCCTTCTACTTATTCCATTCTTGGATGCTAATGGGGACGCTGTCCCTAACAATAACTCCGCACTGATGTATAAATTTGTCCTTGGTCCACTTGGGAACAATCGGCTGGCCTTCTCGAGAGACTTCTTCGATCACGAACCTTTCATCCTGGCCCAACCTTTTCTTCGGGCTTCGTCTCCTTACCGAAGTTTGGCTCGATACAGATGGCTAAAAGAAGAAAGAAGCGTTAATATATGTAAATACAAAACAATTAAAGCATCTAGTCAGCAGCCGGACTTTGAAACAGTTAAGGCTCCCTTCTCAATTTGAATAACGGAGTCGTCATGATCTCCGTCCTCCTCCATTCGATCACCGGAGCCGTCATGATTTCCTTCCTCCTCACCGGAGTCGTCATCCTCTGTTTCCTCACCATCGGTGTCGTTGAGAAACGACAAGGTGGTATCACCTCCGTCACGGATTATATCCCCCAACAACACTTCTTTTTCTAAGTCTCTTTCCACACTTCTGCAAATAATACAATATGGCAATATACAACCATGAGAGATGGATTAGTGGCAAACATAGAACTAATCACGATAAGGAATCATATGCATATGAGCAATGGAGTAGTGGCAAACATCATGCAAAGTTGACAAGTTTTATAACAGTCAGTTTCAGACAATCGTCGAGGACTCCGCCCCCTCATGTCTGATGTGCCGTCCTATCTTTCGAGAGAGGATACTTTGCGGACCGCCTCTCTCATGCATGTCCGACGTCCCCCTTTGTCGAAGTTATCGTGGTTATGTTTTAACATCCCCTCCCCCCCCCCCCCCCTCTCATGTCGAAGTTATCGGGGTTATGTTTTAATGAAACATAATTTTTTAACTTGACATTAGACGTCAATAGTATCATACATAACAACGGTGCGATGTGATATATATGAGTTGTTACTCCCTCTCTCCCATAGTTAATCTTAGTAAATTTCATTATCATCATGCCCATTTAGTAAACTTGCCTCTCCCCGGTTTAGGCAAAGTAAAACTTAGTAAGATCATCATGCCCATTTAGTAAAGTTGCCTCTCCGCGATATTGAAAAACAATATGCATACATCCATGGACCATCCCTACATCATTGCTCATATATTCAAACTTAATATGAGTTTTAGCAAGATCACCATGAAAAAAAATTCTATGAACAAAAAAAAAATTGTATGTACAAAATATATTTGTATGAACAAAAAAATCATGAACATTTAGTAAAGTTGCCTCTCTCCGATTTAGGCAAAGTAAAACTTAGTAAACTTAATATGAGTTTTAGCAAGATCATCACGAACAAAAATGTCACACTAATTTCTATGAACAAAAAAAGATCTATGAAAAAAAAGCATACATCAATGGACAAAAATTTCTATACCCCCAGATCGATGAGGTGTGCCCACCGACACGCCTCGGATCGACGACGTGACACGTGTCGCGGGTCGATGACGTGGACAAAGACTAGGCCGACTGCCGCCGTTAGAGCCGTTGGCATAGATATGACAGTGTAAGCGCCCGTCATCCACCGGATCTCCGGGCCCACGTCTATGCCGAAGGCCGATCAATGCCGAAGGCTGTTGTAGGCATATGTCCCGCTATGCCGACGACGTTACTATGCCGACAACCCCCGTTTGCATAGGTGAAGATATGCCGACGGCTTTCGCTAGGCCGTCGGCATACCTCCATATATGCCGACGGGGACCGTCGGGATTAGCGGTAATTCCGGTAGTGAAATAGACGTCGCCCGTGAATTTGCGCAGGCCACCTTGCTAGTTTGACTTCAAAATCTAATATGAGCCATATTTTTGGACGGATATGGAAAATACGAATTACTCCCCCACTGCAGGGCCTCGTCAAAGTAAACAGTTCAACTACAAGTAGCTCCACAAAAGAAAAGTTGAGGTAGCTCCGGCCGATCTGCCTTTGGAGACACGTGGTGGGCTCTCGCATTTCTTCTCCTCGGATAGGCCGGCCGGCCGCCTGCCCGCCATTCACATGCGTCAGATTTTAAAGGTCAGCTTGCGACCCACGAATCATGTACGATGCAGTGACATATACTAGTATCACTATATATATACCTAGTTAGGCGCTGCGAGCCTTGTGTACAGAGCTAGCTCCAGCTGCTACGCGATCGATGGCCATGGCTCCACGGCGCCTTCTCCTGCTGCTGCTCCTCCTCGCCGTCGCCGATGTCGCTGTAGAAGCAGAGGGGCAGACGTACTTCCCGCTGTATCCTTACTGCTCGACCACGGATAACTACGCGGAGGACAGCCAGTACCGGTTCAACCTTCTCGCCCTGTTCGGCGACCTCCCGTGGCGCGCCATCAGCAACCGCGGCTTCTACGCCGGCACGGCCGGTGAAGCGCCCGACGAGGTGTTCGGCCTCATGGGGTGCTACGTGGACAGCAGCTGGACCGCGTGCCACGACTGCCTCTACACGGCGGCCGCCGGGATACAGCTATCGTGCCGGTACAGCCGGGAGATGAAGGGCGCCTACGACGCGTGCGTTCTCCGCTACTCCAACCGGGCCTTCGTCTCCGTCGCCGACCTCAGCATCGCCTTCAACACGTCGCTGGACTCCCACGTCGCCGACCCGGCCAGCATGAACGCCACCAGGTGGGACCTCATCACCCGGCTCGCGTGGGAGGCCTCGTGTTCGCCTCTGCGGTTCGCCAACGGGAGCATGCCGTGCACGGTGAACGGGACCTCGCAGATGATGCACGGCCTGGCGCAGTGCACCAGGGACCTTAACGCCAGCGAGTGCAGCAGGTGTCTCACGGAATTCGTGGCAGCATCGGTGACGACCTCAAAATTACCATTCCACCACCAGCCGAAGGTTTGCCCTATTTCCAACTCTTTCCATATCAAAATTATCATAGATTTAGCCACCTTTAATGAATTATTATTGAAGTTGATGTAAGACACCAAGGGGTTTGTGAAGTGTGCATAGCATAGATAACTACCCCGTCCGGAAATACTTGTCGGAGAAATTGATGTATCTATACATATTTTAATTCTAGATACATCCATTTTTATCCATTTCTGCTACAAGTAATCCCTGACGAAGGTCAAAAAATTTACAAAAAATAAATTTAATACCTATTATTAAGTTGGCTTCTTCCGTAGCCACACATTTAACAAAGGGATAATATCGCTCTTGTCCATCGTCAATCGGAGACGACCAAGATAAGGTTGGGAGGCACTCCTCGTTCCGGCGCAAACATACCAATCAGTCCCGCCGAGGGCGCCACACTGCATCAATTAGAGTGATAGTTCCACTTTCCCCAGGTTCTGCATCAACTAGTCATGCACACCACTTAGATTAGACACCTAGTGGTACCGATGTAGATCAAATATGCTAGACGTACAGGTTTCTACAGACTCATTCCTAACCAATATTTTTTTGAGACAATCATTCCTAACCAACTAAACATGCCCCCGGCCCCCACCCCTAAATTTCAGGTGGGTGGGGCCCCTCCCTCCCCTTTGTCTAGTGACAGTTTACCAGCTCAAACACACCTCGTAAAACCCCGTAAATGTCGGTAGCTGTAGCATTACTAGCTGTTTATATAAGAAAATCTCTATTTATTTGTAGAAGGCCTTTTCTATGAGGAAAAAAAAGGTTATCTACTCTCTCACTGCCATTGCCGAGCATAAAGTGTAGCAAAAAAGTTTACATGACCAACACTATCTGACTTACATTACATATAAGAGATTCTAAGTCAACTAACGAGTTCTCAAATCTCTCATTCCCATTATCCAACATAAAACATATATTATGTGTCATCTGATATATGCATAATTTGATGAATCAGAAGCTACACCACTTTCTTCCCACCAAACCGGTAGAAGGACACAACTGATGGCTGCAGTGTATGCTAGTTCAGTCGTCATGGTTATTATCTCCATGAATCTCTTGATTTGGTTTTTTATATGGCGGAGGCTAAACCGCATTGCCAGAGAGGAAAAGGTAGATGCTTTGGACAGTGATCCATTAGAAGACGACTTCGAGAAAAGGACTGGGCCAAAGCGGTTTCTCTACAGCGATCTTGCCATTGCCACCAACAATTTTTCGGATGAGAAGAAGCTCGGGGAAGGAGGATTCGGATCGGTGTACAAAGGATTTTTGAAGGAGCTAAATGTTGAGGTAGCTATAAAAAAGGTCTCCAAGAGCTCCAAGCAAGGAAGGAAGGAGTACATCTCCGAGGTGAAGATCATAAGCCAGTTGAGGCATCGGAACCTCGTGCAACTCATTGGCTGGTGCCATTGTGGCGACGAGCTCTTACTTGTCTACGATATTATGCTCAATGGCAGCCTCGACACCCATCTTTACAGTTCAAGCACTATATTATCGTGGCCACTCAGGTAATTACATTACATTTGCCAGCTTTTTTAGTGCTCATTTCATGTGCCACTTTCTATATTCATGAATGGTTATCACCTTGTGTCTCTCCATATTAATTAGTTTTTTGTTTATTGCTATTTATAGGCTTGAGATAGTGCTTGATTTAGGATCAACAGTCGTGTATCTACATCAGGACTGGGAGCAATGTGTTCTGCACCGGGACATAAGTAACATCATGCTCGACGCGTCGTTCCACGCAAAGCTTGGTGATTTTGGTTTGGCGCGGCTCGTCGACCATGGACGAGCACCATACACGACAGGTCTTGCAGGAACGCTGGGCTACATGGACCCTGAGTGTATGGTCACTGGAAAGACCAGCGCCGAGTCTGATGTCTATAGCTTTGGTGTGGTTCTCCTCGAGATCGCTTGTGGCAAGCAGCCAGCGGTGGCTCGTGAAGAAACCGAGGACGTAATTCACCTTGTACAATGGGTATGGGATTCACTTGGAGGTGGAAGGATCCTTGATGCAGCAGATCCGCGGCTCGGCATGATGTTCGATGACCGTGAGATGGAGTGTGTGATGGTAGTTGGGCTCTGGTGTGCCCACCCTGACCTCAACCTAAGGCCATCCATCAAGCAGGCTGTCAACGTGCTGCGGTTTGAGGCGCCACTGCCAAACCTACCCGCGAAAATGCCGGTAGCAACATTTAAGCCGACTATTGATTCTATTATTTCTGCTTCTCAACTGTCAGGTGGCAGATAATATATCTTCACTGGATAGAGCCTGGAGATTGTTTAGTTACCAGAGGTAGTGGATATAGATATTCCAAGTGGAAGAAGAGCATGAGTGCCCGTGTAGATGCTGTGTTGTTACCCATTGAATTGTGGTTTATACGGTTGTTGCCTTTTGTTTTAGAGTTTGAGTGAAGTAAATATAGCAGTAAACGATCAGCCGTTCATGGAGGTTTGAAGATAGGTGCAGTCTATTCTGGTATTTAAGGAGCGAAACGTTTTTCTTTTCAATACGCATATATACCATCTGATAGGTTTCTACCTTGATACTCATTTCAAAACACTTATTTCACTCATTTATATAAAAAAAGTATCTGATTTCACTCATTTCAAACATCAGGGTAGCACCCTCCACTAGGACAACCGCAGCGGGATCTGCCACACTATCGTATCCTACTCCAGTTGAGGGGGTGGTGATCGATTCTCACTGGTGCTAATGGAATATCAGATGTGAAGGAGGTGGCGAAATTGGAATGGTGCCGGCAGTGGCTGTGTGGCAAAATTATGGACATATCACACGATAAAAGCGTATTTTATGAATGCCATGACCTTTTCCTTCAACCAGTTTAAACAGATAGGATAATCAAATCCTTGGAACCTAGAGCCGCTCTGCATACATAGCGACTCTCCTTTAAGAAACAGCATATTAAATCATGGGGAGTCAATCACAGATAGATCGAAGTGTTGATCCACAGATGAAATTGATAAAAAAAACATTAGTTGTGATGGCATCGTAGTCTGATCTACGTCACCGGATGTGGCATTTTTCATTTGTTATATTTTGTTTGGCACTTTGATTTTGGGTTTCTAATGACCCTAAGACTTTGTTTCTTATTGTTAATAAGATGGCTGCATGCATCGATTGATGCAGAGGCCGGGGGTTTTGCCTCCTTTTCCCAAAAAAAAGTTGTGTTGGTTAGGAATTAGGAGGGTGGTTGTGGCACCGGTCCACTAGTGTCCAAACCCAAATTTCACCCCATGATTCTGGGTTAAGTCTCAGTCCGAAACAATGCAAGAGAAGGAGGTTTATTTATTCTCCATTTAAGAAAATGGCAAAGTAAAACATCCAAACTAAAAAATCATTTTTAGTTAGGGAAAAGTTCCGGGGCGTTACAAATATGTAAGTCTCATTTAGCTAATCATCCGTTCGGTGTAGGCAACATTTCTATCGGTAGAGGATCATCCATAGTGACTTTATCAATCTTAAAGCATCACGACTCTAGTTTTAAAGTAAATGATGTCTGAGTGTATCCATGTGATTGTCTATGTCGTTTACTCAGTATTTCCTAAAGGAAAATGAATATTAAAAAGACTACATTTGGCGATGGCGTGGACCATTCATTCATCTTATTGCGAGGGCACGGGCACCTTATTGCGAGGGACTAGCTACCATTTAAATCACGCATCCTGGAGCCACTTGGTTGGCGACACGGCCTCAATAGCTTCTCCGAGTGGCCACGCGGCTTCGATGAAGTATTCACCGTGCTTCACCTTCTCTACCACTGTGATCTCCTTTGTCGGCTCCATACTTGCGCCCACCATATCATATCAGCTAAACCAAGTCTAACTAGTAAGCATCACATTGCCAGAAAATACCAGCAACTGCACTAAAATCCATCGATTTGTCGAAGAAGACTGAATACTAAAATATGTATTCCCTCCGTCCGGAAATACTTGTCATCAAAATGAATAAATGGGGATGTATATATCTAGATGTATTTTAGTTCTAGATATATCCTTTTTTGTCCATTTTAATGACAAGTATTTTCGGACGGAGGGAGTAGCTTCTTACCGAATCCATTCATAAGCAGGGAGTACTGATAGACGAGATCCATGCAAAGGTAGGGCACGTCGGTGGCTCGGGCCCTTGGGTACGCCGCCTTTGCTTCGTCCAAGCTCAGCGGGCAAATCTTTTGTGCGGCAGCCCTGTACGCGGCAGGGGTGGCCTTTCCGCTGGTAGCCTCACTGTCGATCAAGCCAACCTGTTTCAGCGAAGAGACACACAACAGTTCATCAGTTCTTGTCGCAAAGATGCGTCCAGATTCATCAGTTCATCGGCTCATACACAACGTGTCCGGCTCAATGACAGAACTAAACTTTTCTTAATATACAAGTTAAATATATGGCGGTTTATACCCGTGGGCCTCAAGTCTCCTCCGGGTCTTGGGCCTTTAGTAAACGTGCTTCATAAACCGTCATCTTCAACATCTTCTTTGGCCTTCACATTATAAACCTCCAGTGGTATGACCCGGCCCCTCCTAGGCGGGTCATACCCAATGGTTATATCCCTAATATTAGGCCCCAGGTTGATGTGAACTTGTTCATATCAATCTTCAACACTTAGAAAAAAGTCCTTCCTCGTCAGTCCTTATGAAATCTTATAATCTGTCGTGACGTCAGCTCACAGAATTGTGGTAACCCCGTCATGACGTCATCTCACATTAATATCTCACGAGGCCCAAATCTCAATATGCTTTCACTTTTAATGAATCTTCGAAAATCGAGGGATCTGTGCTGTCACATACCCATTTTTCAGCCTCCTCGATTCCCGCACATACCATCTATCTACTGCCTTATAAATAGGGACAGGGGTCCTTTTTATTTCCCCCTTGCCTCCTCATCTTCGTCCTCTTCCTCACAACGCCTCAAGCGCCCAAGCTCCGCCGCCGCCGCCGTCGACCTTCGTCCACTGCCTCAACCTCGGCCGCTGCATCAACCTGAACGCATCAGAGTTCCTCCGCTGTCCAACAGCCCCGGTAAGCTTTTCTCCTTCCCTCACCATAGATCTCATTAGGGTTTGCTCGAGTTCGTCGGAGTTCATCTCCGTTCATCTCTTTCTCCCCTTAAATCCTGTAGTTTTTTTAATCCAAACACAACACCAACCTTGTGCGGTAGCAGTTTAGCACTTCTTTTTGTTATTTGAATGCCTTCTTTCCGTAAGAAATCATATCTGCGCACACGAACTGTTCCACTGCCGCCACTTAGGTTTAGAATTTTTCTTCTTTATATGAACTGCTATAGATCCAAAATTATAGCACCGGTCTATGAAAGCTGTTTGTCCAGGACTTAGCAATTTTTCACTCATAGATCTGAAAATTGATAGCTGTGTTGGCGGCTTAACTTATAAACCATAACCCGCCAGGTACCATTAGTCCCCTCTTAAGCCGCCAATAGATTGCTCTGCATGTCTCAACACTAACCTCCGTCTTAACATACTGCATGTTTATTTACCTTTGAACCAATGACCGGTTTAACCAATATAATCTTAAACCAGCAATATTTTCCTTTTAGACCTTCATCAACAATGACTAAGACCTTCACCTCATGCAATTGGGTACCGTCCAGGGTTACCGAGGAAGACCTGAACAACTTTGTTCAAACTGACATGTTAGCCAAGAAAAATGACATCTATTGGAGGGTCCCAGGCGCTGAAAATCCTCCTCAACCCAAAGAAGGAGAAGTGATTGTTTTCACTGATCATATGATCCAGGGGTTTTACCCCGCCTGGCTCAAAATTCTTTCGAGACGTACTACAATTCTTCCAACTTCATCCTCAAGACATTGGGCCCAATTCTATCTCCAACATTTGCAACTTCCAAGTCTTTTGCGAAGCTTATATTCAAGAGGAACCCGCTGTCGAATTGTTCAGGGAATTTTATTATTTGAACCAGCAGACGGAGTTCACCGACGGGCCTAGCTTGGAACTAGGCAGAGTTTCTATTCAGAAACGGAAAGAGGCCACCTTCCCAGATGCCAAGCCGCCCAGTCATCCCAAGGACTGGAACCAGACTTGGTTCTATTGCCAAGATACATCTCCAGAAGGTGAGAATCCCCTGCCGGGTTACCGTGAACACCGGCTCAGCAGTACACATCAACTCCCCCAGCGGATCAGCACGAAGGAATGGGCCAAGTATGCGCCCATTTTTTCAAAGATCAGAGCCTTCATGGCTAACGGCTTAACCGGCATCGGCCTTGTTCGGTGCTGGGTCTCCTGGAGGATTCTGCCATTAAGCTGCCGCCCCGGCTTCTTTTGCGAGTACACCGGCGACTTGAAAGATGCACAACGCCACTTCAAAATTCAATTATCTGACGCAGAAGTCAATGAAGCAACCAAGGCTTTGTTGAATGGAAGCTGCGCAGAGTGTAGTAAAACCGGACTTAGTCTTTTCTGCACCTTCAACAAGCCGCCAGTTGTAAGTGGTGCACAAAATTCTTCTATTTTGAATCACGTTTCCATTAACACTGTTGAAAGATCGTGGATGTCGCCTAGAGGCTTGAACAAATGCGGAATAAACCTAGCGGTTAATTTGTCAAGCACAAAACCTACAACAACTAGGCTCACCTATGTGCACCAACAACTTATGCTAAGCAAGAAAAACTACTTAGGTGATAGCAAGATATATGACAAGAAACAATATGGCTATCACAAAGTAAAGTGCATAAGTAAAGGGCTCGGGTAAGAGATAACCGAGGCACGCGGAGATGACGATGTATCCCCAAGTTCACACCCTTGCGGATGCTAATCTCCGTTTGGAGCGGTGTGGAGGCACAATGCTCCCCAAGAAGCCACTAGGGCCACCGTAATCTTCTCACGCCCTCGCACAATGCAAGATGTCGTGATTCCACTAGGGGACCCTTGAGGCGGTCACCGAACCCGTACAAATGGCAACCATTGGGGCGGTCACCGAACCCATACACTTTGGTAACCCTTGGGGGCGGTCACGGTACCCGTCAAATTGCTCGGGGCGATCTCCACAACCTAATTGGAGACCCCGACGCTTGCCCGGAGCTTTACACCACAATGATTGAGCTCCGAACACCACCAACCGTCTAGGGCGCCCAAGCACCCAAGAGTAATAAGCTTCTCAACTTGTAACTTCCACGTATCACCGTGGAGAACTCAAACCGATGCACCAAATGCAATGGCAAGGGCACACGGAGTGCCCAAGTCCTTCTCTCTCAAATCCCAATCAAGCAACTAATGCTAGGGAAGAAAATGAGAGGAAGAACAAGAAGGAGAACACCAAGAACTCCAAGATCTAGATCCAAGGGGTTCCCCTCACATAGAGGAGACAGTGATTGGTGGAAATGTGGATATAGATCTCCTCTCTTTTTTCCCTCAAAAACTAGCAAGAATCCTGGAGGGATTGAGAGTTAGCAAGCTCGAAGAAGGTCAACAATGGGGGAAGAACACGAGCCCAAAGGATAAGGTTCAATGGGGAAGAAGACCCCCTTTTATAGGTGGACAAAAATCCAACCGTTATGCTCACAGCCCGCATCGAGCGGTAGTACCGCTTGACATCACGATACTACCGCAAGGGGTAGCGGTACTACTGCTAAGGGAAGCGGTACTACTGCTTGCGAGCGGTACTAAAAAATTACATCTGTGCCTACCACCGCTGGACTTGTGACGAGGTTTTGGTCCCGAGCGGAAGTAGCCACAGAAGTAGCCGTGGTAGTACTGCTCCAAGCGGTAGTACCGCTCCCAAGAGCGGTAGTAGCGCTCCCAAGGGCGGTAGTAAAAAATTACTTCCGCTCCTACCCGCGGTAGTACCGCTGCAGCCTTTTCAGAACACCAAAATGCCACAACTTCTGCATTCGGACTCCGAATTCGACGAAACCAAGTTTGTTGGAAAGCTAGCGACAAGGGATAACACAATCTTGATAGAAATACCAATAATAAGCAAATGAGAAAAGGCCCAAAAGAAAATGGTGAGAACCCTTCCTCGGATAAGACCGCTAAAACCTCCAACACCGAAAACATCATAGAAGACGCATGCAAACTCCGTTTTTGATGAACTCAAGCTTGTCATCAAGATGACCATAAGCTCTAAGACTCACAAAGAGAACCAAACAAGAACCAAGAAACATGATGCAAGGATGCAATGGTTTGAGCTCTCGACGAACGATACGATCAAGCTACTCACTTGGAGCCTCCCTTGATAGTACGGCTATCGATCCTATAACCCGGTCTCCCAACTACCACCATGAGACCGATAAAATAGAAAACCTATCAAGGGCAAACCATTGCCTTACACATGATCCACTTGAGCTAGATGATGACGATCTTGTCCTCCTCAAGATGCACCACCTTTCTTGATTGTGTTGGGTCGATGGAGACTAGATGATTGCTCCCCCATACTCCACTATGGGTGAGCCACTCTTCGGAACATCTTCACAAGTCCATTGACACCACAATGGATGGCAAGCTTCAAGCACTTGATCTCTTCGTGATGCTCCACTTGAACTTGCACACGGCAATCTTGATGACGATCACCACTTGATGTCATCCTTTCCATGGGTTGTATGATATCTTCCTCTTAACGCAAGCCCATGGACACGTACCTAACCCCACATAGACTCTCACATAGACCATGGGTTAGTACACAAAGTGCAATGGATAATGCTTACCATACCATGGGATCACTTGATCCCTCTCGGTACATCTTCTACGCTTTGTGAGTTGATCAAATTGATTCACTCTTGACTTAGTCTTGATCAACCTTGAATATTTCCAACTCTATTCGTTTGGATGATGTCTTGAAGGTAAACATGAATGATCACACAATCTTCTTCTTCAAGACATGCTTGCAATAAGCTCAACACTCACATGACCAATCTTTGGATAATTCCTTAATAGCACCTTGGTCAACACATAAACTCCTTGAAACCAACACATGAACTTCAAGAAATGCCTATGGAAAAATCCTTCAAATATAACTCAATGCAACCATTAGTCCATAGAGAATGTCATCAATTACCAAAACCACACATGGGGGCACCCCATGTCCTTTCAACTGTCCTCTTTTAACCATCTGACCTCCATAGGCCGATTCCCTTTTTTGGAAGAAAAAGTTGCAAGATAAGCCGGCCAAGCAGACCTAGACCATGACCAAGGCTAAAAATCCTGCCAAGAAGAAGTCCAACCCCTCCAAGTTACTTGACTTGGATGGTGATGGTGATGATGATGAGTCGGAGGTAGAACTTGACTCTCTTGGCTCATTTTTTGTACATCTCATTGACAATGACTATTACCTGGATGTAGAGGAAGCCAGCCGTGCGGGTGATGAAAAGGTAATTGTTCTTTCCTCTGGCTCAGAATCTCTGCCAAAACAGAAAACTCGACAAGCAAGCCGGAAAGTAAGGTTGTCTCATCATTTGGCTTATTTGGATCCCAACTTTATTTTGAAGAAGCAGCAACATGAAGCTCGCCGCACAACTCGGAATAGTGGAGGCAGGATCCTTTCCTCCGGCTTACCAAACACTCCTGCTCCCCGCAAGCGTCGTCAAGAGGTCTCAACAATTTCCGACTTAACTTGTCCCAAGGCCAGTCTTTTTCGACAACCTCTTAATCCTTCCGATTCAAATTATCAGGGAACATCTCATTCCTCCTTTGGCGACTCAATGGGGACTCATGTCCCAGTCTTCAAGACTGTGCCTAGGTAAGAATATTAAGTCTTTGATTTCAATCATATACTCAATTGAGAAGAAGACCAACCCCTCCGAGTTACATGAACTGGATGATGATGGTGATGATGATGAGTCGGAGGTAGAACTTGACTCTCTTGGCTCATTTTTTGTACATCTCATTGAAAATGACTATTACCAGGATGTAGCGGAAGCCAGCCGTGCGGGTGATGAAGAGGTAATTGTTCTTTCCTTCCGGCTCAGAATCTCTGCCAAAACAGAAAACTCGACAAGCAAGCCAGAAAGTAAGGTTTTACCATCGTTTGGCTTATTTGGATCCCAACTTTATTTTGAAGAAGCAGCAACATGAAGCTTGCCGCACATCTCAGAACAGTGGAGGCAAGATCCTTTCCTCCGGCTTACCAAACACTCCTGCTCCCCGCAAGCGTCATCCAGAGGTCTCAACAATTTCCGACTTAACTTGTCCCAAGGCCAGTCTTTTTCGACAACCTCTTAATCCTTCCGATTCAAATTATCAGGGAACATCTCATTCCTCCTCTGGCGACTCAACGGGGACTCATGTCCCAGTCTTCAAGACTGTGCCTGGGTAAGAATATTAAGTCTCTGCTTTCAATCATATACTCAATTGTCGTATTAACCTCATCTTGTGTTTCATGCACACAACTATGGCAAAGCCCAGCAAGGAAATGAAGGTGAAAAAAACCACTGAAAAGCCTTCTGAGCTGGAGCAGTAGTCAACAGAGACCTCCCACCACGCCCTTGAAGCCACAACAGATGAACCGCCACTGGTCGAACACAACATTTACATGGATCAAATGGATGTCGACCCAGTAACCACCAAGGCGCCAAGTCCCATCAAGCCACCAAGCCCCATCAAGCCTACTGAAGAAAAAGTTGATGACGTTATCATCACTTGGCTTGGTTATACATCACAAGGCAATCCCACTGTCTTGTCAAAGCACAGTGCCAAGGAAGAAATTTCTGTTGCTAACAAAGGCAAAAGTGGTCAGTCAACTTAGAGAGTTATGCCCACTTCAGTGCTCAAGAGATCCACTCTAGGTACTTGAACCGTCTGCACACAAGCTGTGACTTTGAAGCCGGCTTAGTCAACTTGATGAAGGAGCAATTTGAGGTAAATACTACAACGCTCTTCATATAAATATACTTCCATTAACCGCCAAGTTTACTGGACATGATAGAATGGAATGTACTGTAGACTTTAAATAGCCTCACTACTAGGAAAAGGCATGCTAGTGGCGCACCCGTTTTGCCTACTAATGGTGCACTACTGGTGCGCCACTAGCATCACGCCATTAGAATATTTTAGTAATGGCGCACAACAGGTGCGCCATTAGTATCTGGTATACTAATGGCGCACCACAGGTGCGCCATTAGTAACCCACAGGTGCGCCATTAGTATATCTGGTATACTAATGGCGCACCACATGGAAGTGCGTCGCTAGTAACAATTTTTTTTAAATGTTTTTCGTTTTTTCTTAATCTCAGGTCACTATTTCACATATGAGATATCCAACACATATACAACAAGCATCCATATAACTATCATATCCAACACACAAGTTTCATCATATATACATACATAGCCAACACATAGTTCCGTCGTTACATATTACAAAAGTTTCACATTGTTCATCCAACACCGTTATCCATCAATTCACAAAAGTTTCACATTGATACAAAATAAAAAAACAAATGGAAAAGAAGCACTCCATCCATGCAAGCTTCCGTGAATTAAATCAAATCTGCAAAATGATAAACAAGAAGTTAGAAGAAGAAGAAGAAGAAGAAGAGAAGAAGAAGAAGAAGACTAGAAGAATACTAGAAGAAGAAGAAGAAGAAGAGAAGAAGAAGAAGAAGACTAGAAGAATACTAGAAGAAGAAGAACACTAGAAGAATACTAGAAGAAGAATAAGAAGAAGACTATAAGCTTATTATGTAAACTTGATCATTTTGTGCTAACATAAGTTATTTTGGAGCTAACCTATAGAAAACTAAGCATATAAGCTCTCTAAGTTAGCATATTAGAGCCAACTTAGGTAAAAAATGAAGCTAACCTATGTCATTTTGGAAAATAAGAAGAATAAGAAGAATAAGAAGAAGACTATAAGCTTATTATGTAAACTTGATCATTTTGTGCTAACATAAGTAATTTTGGAGCTAACCTATAGGAAACTAAGCATATTAGAGATAACATAGGTACCTAAGTATATATATATATATATATATATATATATATATATATATATATATATATCAATTTGGAGATCTGACATACCTGACATAGTTCAGTTCTCATTGTTCTTCTCCTTCTCCTTCCTCAGCCTGATGTGCCAAGAGCGGAGAGGCGGTGGAGGCAGCGGGATGTAGTCTTCTACCACAATTAGCGTGGTCATGTCCCCCAGCTGTGGGATCGTCAGCGCCACCACCAGTGCGTGGTCATTGTCAGGCACCACCACCATCACGAGGCCACCTTCAGGCAGGACGGGCACGACCATCGTTAGGTCATCCTCAGCCACCACCATCTCTTGCCCATGGTCAGCCACCACCATCTCTTGCCCATGATCAGCCACCACCATCTCTTGCCCTTGGTCAGCCACCACCAGCGCTAGGTCATCCTCAGCCTGATGCCCATCATCATCCTGCAGCTCCTCATCCCCACTCTGCTCCTCTTCTCCCCCACTCCAGTCCTTATCATCCTTCTTGTTGTCTTTGCTGCTGCCAGAATCGCTGCTGCTTTCGCTAAAGCCAGAATCGTTGTTGCTTTTGCTACAGCCATAATCGCTGCTGCTTTGGCTGTAGCCAGTGTCGCTGCTGCTGCTCCCATTGCCTGTCCAAATGCAACAATGACCGTTAACAATCGATGTGAGACAAAGCCAAATGTAGAGGAATAAGAAGAGGCAGAACGCACTGGCATCTTCGTCGTCAGCGTAGCGCATGCGACACATAGTCGTGTTGAAAACCTTCACGATGAGCATTGTGGCGTCATCGTCGTACCTGAAGAGAAGAAAGTACCCGGTCCGCAGGTCATAGGCACTGTAGAACTTCTCCCAGCCACAGCACAGGTACATGTGGCCCTCCTCGGTCACCAACTCCACGTCCCACGGCCTGCGAACCCCGCTGCCGGCCTGTCGGAGCTTCACATTATCTGGTGGATCTTCACCCAGCATGTTCATAAAAGTGTCAGGCAGCCTCTGCAATTTGGGACAAGGAGTGATGTAGCAAACAACAGAGTTATCATAATGAGATGGGTGAAGGGAGATCTCTCGTTTTATATACCTGCCTCGTGGCTGATACTGAAGTCCCAAGTATGATACTGAAGAACTCGAAAGCATCCAACTCGTACTCCGGTGAGGCAGAGCGGCGGTGGCTGTTTCCCCCCATCTCTGATAAGCAGCAGAAGATACCAATTAGTACCCTTACAACATTATCATACAACATTATAGCAGCATAAATTTTGAGCAGAAGATAATCAACTACACCAATGCACTTCCGAAGGTCCCGCTTCCCACCCATGATGTTGTTAAGCGAGGACTAGTGCCAAATGCATTTTCGGTACGAAAATACATCACATGCCACTATGTTATTTAATATCATTATTCTCGAAGACTAATGATTGTTACATCCTACTAAATGATGTTCTGTCCTCAGAGATGTCTCGTTGCTTATGAGGAAGCAGCAAATAAACACTTGAAAAAAGCACTAACCTAAATCCTTTCTTGTTCTCCTTCCTCCTCCTCCTCCTCCTCCTCCTCCTCCTCCTCCTCCTCTTCTCCTTCCTCCTCCTCCTCTTCTCCTTCTTCCTCCTCCTCCTCCTTCTTCCTTTCTTCTTCTTCTCCTCCTTCCTCCTTTCTTCTTCTTCCTTTCTTCTTCCTTTCTTCTTCTTCTCCTCCTTCCTTTCTTCTTCTCCTTCTTCCTATCTTCTTCTTCTCCTCCTTCCTTTCTTCTTCCTTTCTTCTTCTTCTCCTCCTTGCTCCTCCTCCTCCTCTTCTCCTTCTTCCTTTCTTGTTCTGTTTTTCAACTTTCTTCTTATTCTTCTTCCTTTTTTCCTTTTCCTCTTCTTCTACTTCTTCTTTTTTTCAACTTTCATCTTCTTTTAATTATCTAAACCTAAATCTAGCACTAACCTAAACCAACCACTAACCTAAACCTATCAATAACCTAATTAAACCTAAACAGCAAAGAAAAACAGTAGAAAAAAAATGCTCACCTTGGCTCCGGGGGCAGGGGGTGGTGGTGGATGGCCGCGCTTAGGGCAGCGGCGGCAGGCCTGGCTTCGGGGGGCGGCGCGAGGAGGACCTTGAGGGGCCTTGGCGAGCCTGCTCCGGGGTGTCACGGGCGCAGGGCGGCGAGCCTGGCTCGGGCGGCGCTGGTCGAGGCCGACAGGCAGGTGGTGGGGGCGGCGGGCACCAGGGCGCCGTTCGGGTGACGGGGCGCCGGGGCGGTGGCGGGTGGTGGGGGCGACGGGGCGAGGGGCGGTGGGGCCAGGGGGCGGTGGCGGGTGGCGGCGGCGGGTGGTTGTGACGGTGGGGCGACGGGGCGAGGGGAGGTGGGGCAAGGGGGCGGCGAGGGGAGGGGGCGACGGGGAGAGGGGTGGTGGGGCTTGGCATTACTAACAATTTTTTTTATTTTGTTTCAGAACTACTAATGGCGCATGGTGGGTGTGATGCGCCATTACTATGTCAACTAGTAATGACGCACTATACCACGGTGCGCCATTAGTAACAATTTTTTTTCAAAACTACTAATGGCGCACCGACACATGGTGCGCCATTAGTATATAGTAATGGCGCACCACATGTTTGGTGCACCATTAGTGGCCATATCATCTATAGCACTTTTCCTAGTAGTGCCTTGTAGATCAAATCCAGTAGCCCCCAAGGACCGGCTTATATTTTCAAGATAAACCGGGACTTCCAATAGTAATATATCAACTTTGCACATGTAGCCCCCAAGGGCCGGCTTAATCTGTCAAGATGAGCCGGGACTTTGAATATTAATGATTCAATTTCGCACCTGCAGCCCTCATGAATCAGCTATAGTCACCATAATGTAGCCGGGTCATCATAAAATTGTCTTCAAAAAAGAGCAATGTGCATTAGCCCCCAAGTGCCAAGTGAAATACTTGTATTGTGCTTGGGACTTTAAATAATATGATTGTAACCCCGCCTATTGTTTATATCCTGCGGGCTGAACTTAATGTCAAAGATCCCAACTCGCCGATCTTCAAGGGAACATAAAGTCTCAGCAATCTGAAACCTCCCAGGCCAAAGCCGAATTGACCTCCGCCTTGGCAGAGATGGAAAAGCTGAATAAAGACTTCAAGGCTAACCAGGCAGGCTGGGAAACAGAGAAATCAGCTCTATTGAAGAGGGCTGAAGAAGCAGAAACGGCTCTTAAGCTGGTAGCTGAAGAGCTTGCCGGTTTAAAACATCAAATAAATGCCATGACTGCTGCCATCTTCGTTAAGTAACTTCATCTCAATTTGTTACTTCCAATGCATTTCAATCATTATTTATCTGGCTTATAGATTTACTTGGTTATACAGGCTCCAGGATCGCCCACCTCAGCTCAGATATGCGCAAGAAACTGAAAGCCGCATATACTCTCATAGAGCAATTATATACTGGCGCACAACGAGCTACCTCTACAGCCTCGCATAAGAAGCAACCGCCAACCCTCATCAAGGACACACTAGAGAAGCTAACTGTGTTGCCCCAACTAGTTGAGGAGCTTAAACGATCAGCTGCAAGAGCCGGTGCCATCACTGCACTAACCCGGGCCAAGGCGTGGCAAGCAGATCTTGACCCGGAGGACTTGGCCAACGGTTGTCCCAGTGTCAAGGAAGACGGATCTCCCTTCAGTGCTGAGGACTTTGCTTCAATAGCAAGTGAAATGCGTCCTTTAGCAAGCAAGTTAGCTGAAGATACCGACCTGTCACATTATCAAGCGGTTTACGATGCTGACAACAAGAAGGTCAAAGCGCCTACCCATGAGTCCCAGGACCTTACTCCTCCAATTCGTAAGCACACTTTCACCCCTCACATTGACTCGTCAACACTTATTAGTGACGAGGTTGTATTCAAAGCTTTGATTGGGATCAACTGTGCAACCTCTGACTTCCAGCCAAAGGGTGAAGAAGAGGACGATGAATAGGTGCTAGATGACCCACAACCCTCAACTCGCCAAGGCCAAGACCAGTGAAACGCAGGCCAGCTTAGCATCTGTCAGTTGTGATACTTTGCCAAAACACTTATTCTTTTGGAACATCTGTTGCCTTGTAATAGGCTAGCTGGAAAACAATTATCTGTCATGCCATTGCGCATGTTGATCTGCATAACACTTATGAACCGTTATGATCTTCCTTGATGATCCAATGTTTATGCTCATACTCATTATCAACTTTGCTTAAGCATGTTGTCATAAACCCTGCATACAAAAAGAGTACAAGTGCCTTGGCGGTTTACCACAGGGCGGGTCAAAATGCCCCATACAACAAAACGCTGGTGACTGTAACGTCCATAACCAGGGCCGGTTTACCAAAGGCGGACGATAGGCACCGGCAGACCGGCCGAAAGTTCCGCCGGTCACCGCGCGTCCGTTGGATTCGTCGTATAATACCCGTTAGATCTATATCCTCACGTTCCTTTACGCAGAAAACGCTTCGTCCTAGTCCTCACGCCCTCCATCCTCTCGCGTCCCCGTTGACCAATAGCTCGTGGCCATGGCGGAGACTGCGCTCACTGCCGCCTGCGCTTGCCGGCCATCGGCGACACTCGTGCTTGTCTCCCGGTCTCCTCCGGCCGCACGCGCTCCCCGGCCATTCACGCTCGTCCAACAAGAGCGTCACTATCGCTACCAACCCTGGCTGTGTTCGATGCAGCACCAACCAGAGAGTCGTCACCGTGCCCGTCATCATGTGGCCATCGTAGTGTCACCGGGCATGGGCATGGCAACCTCGGTGGCCGGTTTGTAGCATCTTGAGACCTGAGCAGCCCGTGGTAGCAACTCTGGGAGGCACACTGTAGCCGTTCGACACTCATGCTTGTTTCAACGAAACCATATGCCCGTTGTAGCAAAATTTATTATGGATGCAGCTCCGCCTCGCATTCGCCGCGACGCTCGAGTGGTTCCAGCAAAAATAGATGCCGGTCGTAGCAAATTTTGTTGAGGATGCAGCTCCACCTCACCGTCGTCACCGACGCTCGAGTGGTTCCAGCAGAAATAGATGCTGGTCGGAGAAAATTTTGTTGAGGATGCAGCTCCGCCTCGCCATCGTCGCCGACGCTCGAGTGGTTCCAGCAAAAATAGATGCCGGTCGTAGCAAATTTTGTTGAGGATGCAGCTCCGCCTCGCCGTCGTCGCCGACGCTCGAGTGGTTCCAGCAAAAATAGATGTCGGCCGTAGTAAATTTTGTTGTGGATGCAGCTCCGTCTCGCGGTCGTTGCCGACGCTCTACTGGTTCCAGCAAAAAAATATGCCGTGGTTTGCAGCTCCGCCGCGTCGACTCTCACACCCGACGCTCTCTGGTTCCAGCAAAAAAATGTTGGTCGAAGCATTTTGGCGCGCCCGTCGTTAGCATCTTTGCCTCATGATGCAGCTTCGCAAGCATGCCGCCGCTGGTTGTAGCAGACTTCCCTGTTGCATCGGTGGTAGCAAAAATCCCCCATGGATGCATTCAGCCGGCCACCCCATGGTCGCACTTTGCATGCATGCTCATAACTCACGGTGGACACGGTCCGGGCCGGTCCGGTCCCTGACCGAGCCGTCACTTGGACCGGCCGCCGACGGACCGAGCTGGACCGGACCGACCAGTCTAGCGGTCCTGTTACTAGGGACCGCACCGGCGGCGGCAAAGCCCGGGGCGGACCGAGAGGACCGGCCAGTACACAAGCCAGAGCGCGTACTCGAGCTCCGATGGCGGCTTCTCCGGCTAGAGGAAGCAGCTCATGGACGAGATGTCTGCAAGCTACAGAAGAAACAAAGGAAGCTAGCGTAACCAAGAACATCACCGGTGGCAGCCCAACGGCGACGGACGGCCAGTGAACTGAGACGAAAGGGACGATGATCGATGCGGCGACGTAGGACCTACCACATCGATTTCTTTCACTGAGACGACTAATCAGACTCTGGCGCATCCAATGGACAAGGTCACCGGGGCCAGAGAGTCCAGTGGCCGCGCGGACGACAGCCCCGCGATAGCGGACGTAGACGACGGTAGTTTTCTTGCGCCCCCACGACGCCTGGGTCATCACGCACCCGCCACAGCCCCGCCACGCCACGCCCTCGCCACAGCCCCGCCATGCCCCACCCAAGCCCCAGCCACGCCCCACTCGGTGCTCACCGTGCTCCCGCCGCGCTCCCGCCACGGCGATGCATCGGTTTGTCGGTCCTGCTAGCTGGCTCGGTGAAAGCCCGGACCGGACCGACGAATTTTCGGGCCGGAATCTGCAGCTCGGCCCGGCTGTGTTTTTCATCGGGCTAGGACCGAGCCGGCCTGGACCGAGCGGGCTACGAGCCGGTCTGAAGGACCGCTCGTTTCGTCCACCCTGACTCATAACATGGCCGGCCGCATCGCAGCTTGCGGTCCTTGCCGTCCCGGTAAGTGCAGGAGCCGCATGCAACACATGATGGCCGCCCCATCTCAAAGGCGACAGCAGACGAGCGCGTGGGTGCATGGGCGCGGTGGGCACCAATAGCAGCTCGCGACGGTGCTCTAGCGGAGCAGGCGTTTGTGGTGAAGGGAAAGAAGGATTGGACGGGCAGAGAACAGAGGAGCTGCGGGAACCAACGCCAGTTCGTTCAACGGGATGGGGACGAACGAACGGTCGAGAAGACTTGGAAAGAGGAAGGGGATAAGGGAAAGGAAAGAGGCAGCGTGTGGGACCAATAGGACGCGTGGGTAGAGCGCGACAGGCGCAGTTTCAGCTGGTCGACCGGATACAAACATTACCCTTTACCAAAACCTTATAGAATCATAATAAATATCATACCTGTGATATTTATGCATATTGACGGCTCACCATGCCATATGAAGTAAGGGTAACAACCCAGACCCAGAGCACATGTTATGTGCAATTTATTCATACTGCCGGCTCACCATGCCAGAGACAACAAATGATAGCATCCCAAATCTTTGGAGTACATAACTCCAAACATATGATCATCATACACTGGCGACTTAACATCCAAAGCCAGGCCGGATTAACAAAACACCGGATATTATCAAACAAAGATCAGGGCATCATGGCCTGAATCAAATTTCAACCATATATTAATATGGTACAAACAGAAATCACCAAAAAGAAGTCAAAGGCAATAGAAAACAGAAGAACGAGGCATACAAAGGCTGCCAAGCCTCAACATCAAGTGTTATTCAAGGGCTGCACAACCACTGCGTTACTCCTTAATTCAAACCTGTAAGCCCGGGTCACATGACCAACCGATGTTTTAACTTTGACAAGTTCAGGGTCTTTAGAAGATCGACTGTCAAGAGTACGGCGAGTCATTCCAGGATTACCTGGTCGGAGTGGCAAGAATACAAAGGAAGGATAACCCGGATTTTTGGTGAATACACCTGGCTTCCAAGCCTATTACGAGGGACAACAAAGCTCATGTTCATTTAACAAAGCCCCCAAGTAATATTTCGATCTAGGTGTACAAGTCAGATCAGTAGGGTAGTCATAGCTATGCTCAATGAGCAGGAAGCCCCCAAGTATTTGTAATCAAGGCGTACAAGGCAGATCAAAAGGGTAATCATAGCTATGCTCAATAAGCAGGAAGCCCCCAAGTGACCTTATGAAGTAACAATAAAGACTCAGATTCTCAAAAAATGAAACGACAAAGGCCCTGAATCATTAGGGATGTCGGCTTTATTATATTAATAATAATATATACATTGGTAAAGGTATGTACATCACAAGAGCCGGTGGATCAGGTATAATAAGGTCGGAGATGAGCAATATTCCACGGCCGGTGGGTCTCCTCCTTCGATGTGCGTGAGTCCTTGTGGTCTGGAACATCGATAAGGTAGTATGACCTGTTGTTCAGATTTTTGCTGATCATAAAAGGCCCTTCCCAAGGTGGGGATAGCTTGTGCATGTCAGTTTGATCCTGGATGAGCCGGAGCACCAAAACTCCTTGAAAGGTCCTGGTTTTAACCCGGCGGCTGTGATAACGACGCATATCTTGCTGGTAATCGCCGAACGAGCCGCCGCAAGGTCACGCTCTTCATCCAAAAGGTCAAAAGCATCCTGACGTGCTTTTTCATTATCAGCTTCAACATAAGCAGCCATACAGGGCGAATCATGACGTATGTCACTAGGGAGAACCGCCTCTGCCCCGTAAACCATGAAGAAAGGCGTGTAACCCGTGGATCTGTTAGTGGTGGTATTGATACTCCAAAGCACTGAGGGCAACTCTTCCACCCAACAACCCAGCGTCCTCTGCAAAGGGACCATAAGCCGGGGTTTGATACCTCTCAAGACTTCTTGATTGGCTCTTTCAGCTTGGACATTAGACTGGGGTGAGCAACCGATGATACATCAAGCCGGATATGCTCTTGTTGACAGAACTCTTTCATTGCACCCTTAGACAGATTAGTACAATTAACAGTGATGATACTATGAGGGTATCCAAAACGAAAGATCACCTTTTTAATGAACTGAACCGTCGTTGATGCATCACATTTGCTGACTGGTTCAGCTTCAACCCACTTTGTAAACTTGTCAACAGCTACTAGAAGATGAGTCTTTTTGTCCTTGGAACTTTTAAAAGGCCCAACCATATCCAGCCCCCAGACTGCAAACGACCAAATAATTGGAATCATCATCAATTCTTGAGCCGGCACATGAGCTCGTCTTGAAAATTTCTGACAGCCATCACATTTACTGACCAGATCTTCCGCATCAGCATGAGCCATCAGCCACTAAAACCCATGACGAAAAGCTTTAGCAACAAGATATTTAGAGCCGGCATGATGACTGCAGTCTCCCTCATGAATCTCCCTTAGAATTTCACGGCCCTCCTCTAGAGAAATGCATCGTTGAAACACTCCTGTAACACTGCATCTGTGTAGCTCACCATTGACAATAATCATTGACTTAGACCTCCGGGTTATTTGCCTGGCCAAGGTTTCATCCTCAGGTAACTCGCCCCGGGTTATGTATGTTGGGGAACGTTGCAGAAAATTAAAATTTTTCCTACGGTTTCACCAAGATCCATCTATGAGTTCATCTAGCAACGAGTCATGGAAGAGTGATTGCATCTACATACCACTTGTAGATCGCGTGCGGAAGCGTTCAATGGAACGGGGATGATGGAGTCGTACTCGCCGTGATTCAGATCACCGATGACCTATTGCCGAACGTACAGCACCTCTGCGTTCAACACACGTACGGAGCGGATGGCGTCTCCTCCTTCTTGATCCAGCAAGGGGGAAGGAGAGGTTGATGAAGATCCAGCAGCACGACGGCGTGGTGGTGGATGCAGCAGAACTCTGGCAGGGCTTCGCTAAGCAACTACGGGAGGAGGAGGAGGTGTAGCGGAGAGGGGAGGTGCCAAGGGCTTCAGGGTGCGGCCACCCCTCCCTCCCCTCCCTTTATATAGGTGCAAAAGAGGGGGAGGGCAGCCTTGCCCCTTCCTCCAAGGAAGGGTGCGGCCAAGAGGGGAAGGAGTCCATCCTCCCAAGGCACCTCGGAGGTGCCTTCCCCTTTAGGACTCTTCCCTCCCAAGTCTCCTTGGCGCATGGGCCCTTTTGGGGCTGGTGCCCTTGGCCCATATAGGCCAAGGCGCACCCCCAGCCCATGTGGCCCCAGGGCAGGTGGACCCCGGTGGACCCCCGGACCCCTTTCGGCACTCCCGGTACAATACTGATAATGCCCGAAACTTTTCTGGCGACCAAAATAAGACTTCCTATATATAAATATTTACCTCCGGACCATTCCGGAACTCCTCGTAACGTCCGTAATCTCATCCGGGACTCCGAACAACATTCGGTTTGCTGCATACTCATATTCATACAACCCTAGCGTCACCGAACCTTAAGTGTGTAGACCCTACGAGTTCGGGAGACATGCAGACATGACCGAGACGGCTCTCGGGCAATAACCAACAGCGGGATCTGTATACCCATGTTGGCTCCCACATGCTCCTCGATGATATCATCGGATGAACCACGATGTTGACGATTCCCTTTGCCAATCGGTATTTTACTTGCCCGAGATTCGATCATCGGTATCCCAATACCTCGTTCAATCTCGTTGCCGGCAAGTCACTTTACTCGTACCGTAATGCATGATCCCGTGACCAAACACTTGGTCTCTTTGAGCTCATTATGATGATGCACTACCGAGTGGGACCAGTGATACCTCTCCGTCATACGGATTGACAAATCCCAGTCTCGATCCGTGTCAACCCAACAGACACTTTCGAGAGATACCTGTAATGCACCTTTATAGTCACCCGATTCGTTGTGATGTTTGGTACACCCAAAGCACTCCTACGGTATCCGGGAGTTACGATCTCATGGTCTAAGGAAGAGATACTTGACATTGGAAAAGCTCTAGCAAAGCGAACTACGATCTTGTGCTATGCTTAGGATTGGGTCTTGTCCATCACATCATTCTCCTAATGATGTGATCACGTTATCAACGACATCCAAAGTCCATAGTCAGGAAACCATGACTATCTGTTGATCAACGAGCTAGTCAACTAGAGGCTCACTAGGGACATATTGTGGTCTATGTATTCACACGTGTATTACGATTTCCGGATAATACAATTATAGCATGAATAAAAGACAATTATCATGAACAAGGAAATATAATAATACTTTTATTATTGCCTCTAGGGCATATTTCCAACAGTCTCCCACTTGCACTAGAGTCAATAATCTAGTTACATTGTGATGAATCGAACACCCATAGAGTTACGGTGTTGATCATGTTTTGCTTTCATGGAAGAGGTTTAGTCAGCGGATCTGCGACATTCAGATCCGTCACGCACTTTGCAAATTTCTATGTCTCCATCTTGAACATTTTCACGAATGGAGTTGAAGCGGCGCTTGATGTGCCTGGTCTTCTTGTGAAACCTGGGCTCCTTGGCAAGTGCAATAGCTCCGGTGTTGTCACGAGAAGAGTTTGATCGGCTCCGACGCATTGGGTATGACTCCTAGGTCGGTGATGAACTCCTTCACCCAAATTGCTTCATGTGCTGCCTCCGAGGCTGCCATGTACTCCGCTTCACATGTAGATCCCGCCACGACGCTCTGCTTGCAGCTACACCAGCTTACTGCTCCACCATTCGACATATACACGTATCCTGTTTGTGACTTTGAGTCATCCAGATCTGTGTCGAAGCTAGCATCGACGCAACCCTTTACGACGAGCTCTTCGTCACCTCCATAAATGAGAAACATGTCCTTTGTCCTTTTCAGGTACTTCAGGATATTCTTGACCGCTGTCCAGTGTTCCTTGCGGGATTACTTTGGTATCTTCCTACCAAACTCACGGCAAGGTTTACATCAGGTCTGGTACACAGCATGGCATACATAATAGATCCTATGGCTGAGGCATAGGGGATGACACTCATCTCTTCTTTATCTTTTGCCGTGGTCGGGCATTGAGCCGAGCTCAATTTCACACCTTGCAAAACAGGCAAGAACCCTTTCTTGGACTGATCCATTTTGAACTTCTTCAAAATTTTATCAAGGTATGTGCTTTGTGAAAGACCTATGAGGCGTCTCGATCTATCCCTATAGATTTTGATGCCTAATATGTAAGCAGCTTCTCCAAGGTCCTTCATTGAAAAACTCTTATTCAAGTAGGCCTTAATGTTGTCCAAGAGTTCTATATCATTTCCCATCGAAGTATGTCATCTACATATAATATGAGAAATGCTACAGAGCTCCCACACACTTTCTTGTAAACGAGGCTTCTCCATCAGTCTGCATAAACCCAAACGCTTTGATCAACTCATCAAAGCGAATGTTCCAACTCCGAGATGCTTGCACCAGCCCATAAATGGATCGCTGGAGCTTGCATACCTTGTTAGCATTCTTAGGATCGACAAAACCTCCCGGCTGCATCATATACAACTCTTCCTTAAGGTAACCGTTAAGGAATGCCGTTTTGATGTCCATCTGCCATATCTCATAATCATAGTATGCGGTAATTGCTAACATGATTCGGACGGACTTAAGCTTCGCTACGGGAGAGAAAGTCTCATCGTAGTCAATCCCTTGAACTTGTCGACAACCCTTAGCGACAATTCGAGCTTTATAGATGGTAACATTACCGTCCACGTTCGTCTTCTTCTTAAAGATCCATTTGTTTTCTATCGCTCGCCGATCATCGGGCAAGTCTGTCAAAGTCCATACTTTGTTTTCATACATGGATCCTATCTCGGATTGCATGGCTTCAAGCCATTTGTTGGAATCTGGGCCCGCCATCGCTTCTTCATAGTTCGAAGGTTCACCGTTGTCTAACAACATGATTTCCAGGACAGGGTTGCCGTACCACTCTGGTGCGGAACGTGTCCTAGTGGACCTACGAAGCTCAGTAGCAACTTGATCCGAAGTACCTTGATCATCATCATTAATTTCCTCTCCAGTCGGTGTAGGCACCACAGGAACATTTTCCTGAGCTGCACTACTTTTCGGTTCAAGAGGTAGTACTTCATCGAGTTCTACTTTCCTCCCACTTACTCCTTTCGAGAGAAACTCTTTTTCCAGAAGGGATCCATTCTTGGCAACAAAGATCTTGCCTTCGGATCTAAGGTAGAAGGTATACCCAATGGTTTCCTTAGGGTATCCTATGAAGACGCATTTTTCCGACTTGGGTTCGAGCTTTTCAGGTTGAAGTTTCTTGACATAAGCATCGCATCCCCAAACTTTTAGAAACGACAGCTTAGGTTTCTTCCCAAACCATAATTCATACGGTGTCGTCTCAACGGATTTAGACGGTGCCCTATTTAAAGTGAATGTAGCTGTCTCTAGAGCGTATCCCCAAAATGATAGCAGTAAATCTGTAAGAGACATCATAGATCGCACCATATCCAATAGAGTGCGATTACGACGTTCGGACACACCGTTACGCTGAGGTGTTCCAGGCGGCGTGAGTTGTGAAATGATTCCACATTTCCTTAAGTGTGTACCAAATTCGTGACTTAAATATTCTCCTCCATGATCTGATCGTAAGAACTTTATTTTTCGGTCACGTTGATTCTCTACCTTATTCTGAAATTCCTTGAACTTTTCAAAGGTCTCAGACTTGTGTTTCATCAAGTAGACATACCCTTATCTACTCAAGTCATCAGTGAGAGTGAGAACATAACGATATCCTCCATGAGCCTCAACGCTCATTGGACCGCACACATCGGTATGTATGATTTCCAATAAGTTGGTTGCTCGCTCCATTGTCCCGGAGAGCGGAGTCTTGGTCATCTTGCCCATGAGGCATGGTTCGCATGTGTCAAATGATTCATAATCGAGAGACTCCAAAAGTCCATCAGCATGGAGCTTCTTCATGCGCTTGACACCAATGTGACCAAAGGCGGCAGTGCCACAAGTATGTGGGACTATCGTTATCAACTTTACATCTTTTGGTATTCACACTATGAATATGTGTAATATTACGTTCGAGATTCATTAAGAATAAACCATTGACCATCGGAGCATGACCATAAAACATATCTCTCATATAAATAGAACAACCATTATTCTCGGATTTAAATGAGTAGCCATCTCGCATTAAACGAGATCCGGATACAATGTTCATGCTCAAACTTGGCACTAAATAACAATTATTGAGGTTCATAACTAATCCCGTGGGTAAATGTAGAGGTAGCGTGCCGTGGCGATCACATCGACCTTGGAACCATTCGGCAGCGCGCCGTCACCTCGTCCTATGCCAGTCTCCGCTTATTCCGCAGCTCCTGCTGTGAGATACAAATATGAGCAACGGCACCGGTATCAAATACCCAGGAGTTACTACGAGTACTGGTAAGGTACACATCAATTACATGTATATGAAATATACCTTTAGTGTTGCCGGCCTTCTTATCCGCTAAGTATTTGGGGCAGTTCCGCTTCCAGTGACCCTTCCCTTTGCAATAAAAGCACTCGGTCTCAGGCTTGGGTCCATTCTTTGACTTCTTCCCGGCAACTGGCTTACCGGGCGCGGCAACATCCTTGCCGTCCTTCTTGAAGTTCTTCTTACCCTTGCCCTTTTTTGAACTTAGTGGTTTTATTGATCATCAACACTTGATGTTCTTTCTTGATTTCAACCTCTGCTGATTTCATCATTGAAAATACTTCGGGAATGGTCTTCACCATCCCCTGCATATTGTAGTTCATCACAAAGCTCTTGTAGCTTGGTGGGAGCGATGAAGGATTCTGTCAATGACCGCCTCGTCCGGGAGGTTAATGTCCAGCTGGGACAAAGGCGGTTGTGCAACCAGACATTTTGAGTATGTGCTCACTTGTGAACTGTTTTCCTCCATCTTACAACTATAGAACTTGTCGAAGACTTCATATCTCTCGACCGGGCATGAGCTTGGAAAACCATTTTCAGCTCCTCGAACATCTCATATGCTCCGTGTTGCTCAAGCGCTTTTGGAGCCCGGTTCTAAGCTGTAAAGCATGCCGCCTTGAGCGAGGGAGTAATCATCAGACGAGACTGCCAAGCATTCATAATGTCTTGGTTCTGCAGGATGGGTGCTTCACCTAGCGGTGCTTCTAGGACATATTGTTTCTTGGCTGCTATGAGGATGATCCTCGGGTTCCGGACCCAGTCCGAATAGTTGCTGCCATCATCTTTCAGCTTGGTTTTCTCTAGGAGCAGCGTTGAAGTTCATGGTGACATTAGCGTTGGCCATTTGATCTACAAGACATTTTGCAAAGATTTTAGACTATTGTTCATGATAATAAAGTTCATCTAATCAAATTATTTAATGAACTCCCACTCAGATTAGACATCCCTCTAGTCATCTAAGTGTTACACGATCCGAGTCGACTAGGTGGTGTCGATCATCACGTGAGACGGACTAGTCATCGTCGGTGAACATTCTCATGTTGATCGTATCTTCCATACGACTCGTGTTCGACCTTTTCGGTCTCCGTGTTCGAGGCCATGTCTGTACATGCTAGGCTCGTCAAGTTAACCCTAAGTGTTTTGCATGTGTAAAACTGTCTTACACCCGTTGTATATGAACGTAAGGATCTATCACACCCGATCATCACGTGGTGCTTCGAAACGACGAACTTTAGCAACGATGCATAGTTAGGGGAGAACACTTCTTGAAATTGTTGTAAGGGATCATCTTATTTACTACCGTCGTTCTAAGTAAACAAGATGCATAAACACAATAAACATCACATGCAATTATATAGTAGTGACATGATATGGCCAATATCATATAGCTCCATTGATCTCCATCTTCGGGCTCCATGATCATCTTGTCACCGGCATGACACCATGATCTCCATCATCATGATCTCCATCATCGTGTCTTCATGAAGTTGTCACGCCAACGACTACTTCTACTTCTATGGCTAACGCGTTTAGCAATAAAGTAAAGTAATTTACATGGCGTTCTTCAATGACACGCAGGTCATACAAAAATAAAGACAACTCCTATGGCTCCTGCGGTTGTCATACTCATCGACATGCAAGTCGTGATTCCTATTACAAGAACATGATCTCATACATCACAATATATCATTCATCATTCATCACAACTTCTGGCCATATCACATCACATGACAATTGCTGCAAAAACAAGTTAGACGTCCTCTAATTGTTGTTGCATCTTTACGTGGCTGCAATTGGGTTCTAGCAAGAACGTTTTCTTACCTACGAAAAACCACAACGTGATTTTGTCAACTTCTATTTACCCTTCATAAGGACCCTTTTCATCGAATCCGCTCCAACTAAAGTGGGAGAGGCAGGACACCCGCCAGCCACCTTATGCAACTAGTGCATGTCGGTCGGTGGAACCGGTCTCACGTAAGCGTCACGTGTAAGGTTGGTCCGGCCGCTTCATCCCACAATACCGCTGAAGCAAGATAAGACTAGTAGCGGCAAGCAAGTTGACAATATCTACGCCCACAACGAAATTGTGTTCTACTCGTGCAATAGAGAACTACGCATAGACCTAGCTCATGATGCCACTGTTGGGGAATGTTGCAGAAAATTAAAAATTTTCCTACGGTTTCACCAAGATCCATCTATGAGTTCATCTAGCAACGAGTCATGGAAGAGTGATTGCATCTACATACCACTTGTAGATCGCAGGCGGAAGCGTTCAATGGAGCAGGGATGATGGAGTCGTACTCGCCGTGATTCAGATCACCGATGACCTAGTGCCGAACGGACAGCACCTCCGCGTTCAACACACGTACGGAGCGGATGGCGTCTCCTCCTTCTTGATCTAGCAAGGGGGAAGGAGAGGTTGATGAAGATCCAGCAGCACGACGGCGTGGTGGTGGATGCAGCAGAACTCCGACAGGGCTTCGCTAAGCAACTACGGGAGGAGGAGGAGGTGTAGCGGAGAGGGGAGGTGCCAAGGGCTTCAGGGTGCGGCCACCCCTCCCTCCCCTCCCTTTATATAGGTGCAAAAGAGGGGGGGGGGAGGGCGCAGCCTTGCCCCTTCCTCCAAGGAAGGGGTGCGGCCAACAGGGGGAAGGAGTCCATCCTCCCCAAGGCACCTCGGAGGTGCCTTCCCCCTTCAGGACTCTTCCCTCCCAAGTCTCCTTGGCGCATGGGCCCTTTTGGGGCTGGTGCCCTTGGCCCATATAGGCCAAGGCGCACCCCTACAGCCCATGTGGCCCCGGGGCAGGTGGACCCCCGGTGGACCCGGACCCCTTCGGCACTCCGGTACAATACCGATAATGCGAAACTTTTCCGGTGACCAAAATAAGACTTCCTATATATAAATCTTTACCTCCGGACCATTCCGGAACTCCTCGTGACGTCCGGGATCTCATCCGGACTCGAACAACATTCGGTTTGCTGCATACTCATATTCATACAACCCTAAGCGTCACCGGACCTTAAGTGTGTAGACCCTACGAGTTCGGGAGACATGCGAGACATGACCGAGGCGGCTCTCGGGCAATAACCAACAGCGGGATCTGGATACCCATGTTGGCTCCCACATGCTCCTCGATGATATCATCGGATGAACCACGATGTCGAGGATTCAATCAACCCGTATACAATTCCCTTTGCCAATCGGTATTTTACTTGCGAGATTCGATCGTCGGTATCCCAATACCTCGTTCAATCTCGTTGCCCGGCAAGTCACTTTACTCGTACCGTAATGCATGATCCCGTGACCAAACACTTGGTCACTTTGAGCTCATTATGATGATGCACTACCGAGTGGGCAGTGATACCTCTCCGTCATACGGAGTGACAAATCCAGTCTCGATCCGTGTCAACCCAACAGACACTTTCGGAGATACCTGTAATGCACCTTTATAGTCACCCAGTTACGTTGTGATGTTTGGTACACCCAAACCACTCCTACGGTATCCGGGAGTTACACGATCTCATGGTCTAAGGAAGAGATACTTGACATTGGAAAAGCTCTAGCAAAACGAACTACACGATCTTGTGCTATGCTTAGGATTGGGTCTTGTCCATCACATCATTCTCCTAATGATGTGATCACGTTATCAACGACATCCAAAGTCCATAGTCAGGAAACCATGACTATTTGTTGATCAACGAGCTAGTCAACTAGAGGCTCACTAGGGACATATTGTGGTCTATGTATTCACACGTGTATTACGATTTCTGGATAATACAATTATAGCATGAATAAAAGACAATTATCATGAACAAGGAAATATAATAATACTTTTATTTTTGCCTCTAGGGCATATTTGCAACAATGTAAGCCAAATATGGAACTGTCCAATCAGGAATAATGGCGAGCGGCCACCAGCTGTGCCTCCGGGTCAAGAATTGCAAGATCCTCCTCTGTAGGCAATTTGACAGATGGGTGATGCAAAACATCGAGGAAAACATTAGGGGGTACCACCTTACGCTGAGACCCCAGCCGGCTTAAAGCATCAGTGGCTTCATTTTTTCGTCGATCAACATGCTCTACTTGATAACCTTTGAAATGACCAGTAATAGTGTCAACCTCTCGGCGATAAGCCACTATGAGTGGATCCTTTGAATCACAAGTTCCTGACACTTGCTGAGCCACCAAGTCTGAGTCGCCAAAACACCTCACCCGGCTTAGATTCATCTCTTTAGCCATCCGAAGACCATGGAGCAAGGCTTCATACTTAGCTGCATTGTTAGTACAAGGGAACATCAACCTTAAAACATAACAAAATTTATCACCTCGTGGGGAAGTCAATATAACTCCATCCCTCGAGCCTTCCAATTGCCTGGATACATCGAAGTGAATAGTCCAATATGTGCTATCCGGCTTATCCTCAGGCATCTACAATTTCGTCCAGTCATTTATGAAATCCACAAGTGCTTGATACTTTATAGCTGTCTGAGGCATATACTTCAAGCCGTGGGGCCCAAGCTCAATGGCCCACTTAGCTACCCTACCTGTGGCTTCTATGTTTTGAATAATATCTCCCAATGGAGCAGAACTAACCACAGTGATGGGATGACCAAGAAAATATTGCTTGAACTTGCGGCTAGCCATGAACACGTCGTATACCAACTTATGACAATGTGGGTATCGCTGCTTAGACTCAATGAGCACCTCACTGACATAATAAACAGGCCTTTGAACTAGATACTCCTTGTCTGACTCCTTCCTTTCAACCACAACTGCCACACTGACAACTTTGTTGTTTGCAGCCATGTATAACAGCAAGGGCTCCTTCTCAATAGGAGCTGCAAGAACCGGCGGTTCAGCCAACTGTCTCTTGAGCGCCTCAAATGCGTCATTAGCAGCATCACTCCAGACAAAGTCATCTGTCTTTTTCATCATTTGATACAAAGGGATGGCCTTCTCTCCCAGGCGTCCTATAAACCGGCTCAAAGCCGCAATACGACCCGCCAAATGTTGGACGTCATTGATACACGCCGGCTTAGCCAAAGAAGTGATAGCCTTGATCTTCTTCAGGTTAGCTTCAATGCCCCTCACAGAAACTAGGAAACCCAAAAGCTTACCTGTTGGCATGCCAAAGACACACTTGGTCGGGTTAAGCATCATCTTATAAACTTGGAAATTGTCAAAGGTCTCTTTCAAATCATCTATCAGAGTCTCCTTTTTCTTGAATTTCACAACGATATCATCCACATAGGCATGAACATTACACCCAATCTGGTCATGGAGGCAATTCTGAACACACCGTTGGTAAGTCGCCTGGTCACTCTTGAGCCCAAAGGGCATAGACACATAGAAGAAGGCTCGAAAGGGAGTGATGAAAGTTGTCTTCTCCTGGTCCTTAACTGCCATCTTGATCTGATGATAACCAGAATAAGCATCCAAAAAGCTCAAACGCTCACAACCTGCCGTAGCATCAATAATCTGATCAATGATAATCCACACACATATGCCAAGTGCCATCTTTCTTAAGTACCAGCATCGGGTTAGTCAACCACTCAAGATGAAAAACTTCAATGATGAATAATCCTACCGCCAAGAGCCGGGCCACTTATTCACCAATTACCTTGCGCCTCTCTTCATTAAAACGATGAAGGAATTGCTTGACCGGTTTATACTTTGGATCCACATTAAGAGTGTGCTCAGCGAGTTCCCTCGGTACACCTGACATGTCAGAAGGTTTCCATGCAAAGATATCCCGGTTCTCACGGATGAACTCGACGAGCGTGCTTTCCTATTTTGGATCCATATTAGCACTGATGCTGAACTGCTTGGACGAGTCGCCAGGCACAAAATCAACCAACTTAGTATTATCTCCCGATTTAAACTTCAACATGGGGTCATTCTCTGTAGTTGGCTTCTTCAAAGGCGTCATATCCGCCGGGTCAACATTATCTTTATAAAATTTTAACTCCTCAATAGCACATTCTGACTCAGCATACGCTACATCACCTTCTTCACGGTCCAGAGCAATTTTCCTACCACCATGCACCGTGATGGTGCCCTTATGACCTGGCATTTTAAGCTGCAAATAAACATAACGCGGTCGTGCCATAAACTTGGCATAAGCCGGCCGCCCGAACAAAGCATGGTACGGGCTCCTGATCTTAACCACCCCAAAGGTCAGTTTCTCAGCTCTAGAATCATGGTCATCTCCAAAGGCCACCTCCAGAGTTATCTTAACCACTAGATATTCCGACTTACCAGGCACCACCCCATGGAAAATATTAGAGGATGTTTTAAGATCCTTGTCAGTCAAATTCATACGATGAAAAGTCTCATAGCAAAGGATATTGATACTACTGCCCCCATCCATGATCACCTTTGTAAGCTTATACCCTCCTACCTGGGGAGCAACTACCAACCTCAATTGACCAGGGTTGTCAACCCGGGGAGGGTGATCCTCCTGGCTCCATATAATTGGCTTCTTAGACCACCTCAAATAACGAGGTACTGCCGGCTCAACTGAGTTCACCACCCGCTTATGGATTTTCTGATCTCACTTCCACAGGCTTGTAGTGAACACATGATATTGAGCACTATTTAGCTGCTTTGGATTACTCTGATAACCAGACTACTGCTGCTGATTCCCTTGGCCAGATTGCTGATTAAAACCACCTTGATCACCTTGGCCTTGAAAGCTAGAGCTTGAACCGTCACCTCCAAAACCAGGCCCGTGAGAGCCGGAACCTGAACCGCCGTGCGGGCCATGATTGTTCTGGAAAAATTTAGAGTTTCTATACTCTCTCATGATGAAGCAATCCTTCCAAAGATGACTGGCCGGCTTATCCTGGGTTCCGTGCTTCGGACAATGCTGATTCATCATGGCCTCAAGGTTGAACTTCGGCCCTCCAAACCGGGGCGCTTGCGTTCTACCCTTACAACGCTGATTATTACTCTGCTATTGGTGTTAGCCACAAGTCTAACCCGCTATCCGCCTTACGTTTACCATTGCCACCTTGACTCGCCGTGTTATGTTGTCCCTTTGCATTGACACTCTTCTTCCCCTTTCCAACCTTCTCCTCATCAGATTCAGGGTCTTTCGTGTTATCAGAGTCGGCATATTTGACGAGAGCCGCCATGAGCTCCCCTGTATCATTGCAATTACGCTTAAGTCGCCCCAATTTCTGCTTAAGGGGAAGAAAACGACAATTCTTCTCTAACATCAGGACTGTTGAACCAGCGTTGATACTCTCTGATGAGTGTATAACAGCTGAGATCCGGCGCACCCAATTGGTTGTTGACTCACCTTCACCTTGGACGCAAGAATCCAAATCTAGAATCGACACAGGCTGCTTGCATGTGTCTTTAAAATTTTGAATAAATCGCCTTTTCAACTCCACCCATGACCCAATGGAGTTAGCGGGCATCCCTTTCAACCAAGTACGAGCCGGCCCATCCAACATCATGGTGAAATACTTAGCACATGCAGCATCACTGACATCTAGCATATCCATAGTCATCTCATAGCTCTCAATCCAAGCCTCTGGGGGATGATCCACCGTGTAATTAGGCATCTTGCGGGGGCCCTTGAAATCCTTAGGCAAGCGCTCATTGCATAGAGCCAGTACTAAACACGGCACACCCAAGGTTCTAGAGGTCACTCCTACCTCGATAGATGTTGAAGGATAAACCAGAGATTGTTGTTGAGCCGCCAGCTGAGCCACCAATTCCGCCTCACGCCTTGCTCTTCCTGGTCCACCATAGTCTGAGCCTCATTACCAACGTGCAGCGGGTCAGGCCTACGACGTTGATTGCGATGCCGCTCGCTGCTCAACACGGCCGGTTCATCAATGTGTCTGCTGTAACTCCGGCTTGGACGTGGGTTGAATGAATCTGATCATGACTATATGAATAGGCCGCCTGTTGAGCCACCGCTGTCTCAAGAAGTTCTCCGGCTCTCCGTATTTCCATCGCCGCTGGCGACTCATCCTGAACCGGGAGAGCCGCCAATCGAGTAGCCGCAGCTATCATGTTATCCAAAGGATTAGAAAAATGACCCATGGGCGTCGGAACGTGCTGAGGGGTCAAATACAAATGTGGGGGGTCTGCAGCACGAGGCTGAACCGGTGCTCGACGCGCCGACGCCTCAACGGCCCGATCCATACCAGCCAGGTTACTGGTTCCTGCCCCAGGCGTGTTGAGAAGATTCCTCACATCGTAAACCGGAGGTAAACGACTCACATGCCTTCTGTTGAAGACAGCGTTTGGTGCGTCCCGGTCCAAGCTCAAGCTAAAGTTCTCTGCTTGAAGCCGTTCTGCCTCCCTCTCCAAGGCGGCTTGCTCCGTCGCCATCCGGGTGTTCTCAGCATTTAGATCCTCTTTAGCTTGGCCTATCTCATCACGTAACTTTGTAACGTCCGCATTATGTTGAGTTTGGTTCACCGGGGTCACCTCCGCCGCTAACAATGTTGCCAGAGCATCCAACAGTTCAGATAAAACTTGAGCCGGTGGGCGCACAGGGCCTCCTTCCCCAGCTGCCGTTGTCGTTGCTGAACCGAAGATCATTGCTGCCGCAGTTGAAGAATTCTACCCTGGCTGTGTACCAGCCATGAAGATTGTAACCCGGTTTGGCGGCTCGTAGGGGTCCGGAATACTGTCACCATCGGAAAAACCCCCAAGCCCACCATCCTGAACCTGATAAATGGAATTGGTCTCGCCGGCTGAGGACTCATCGCCTGAATATATGGCAGTCTCACCACAGGATTCAGATCCTCCTTCTAGATCCACTCCTTGAGTAAAGCCAACAAAAACATGCTTCGGGGCGGCTTGAACTTTAGCGGGTCGCGCGCACTGAGCCGTCTTGACGATGTCGGTGCAGGTCTCCATCTCAGCTTCCAACTCACCAGTCTTGCCGATGAAGACATGAATTTCGCCGAAGGGGACCCGGTACCCGTACTCGATTGAGCCGGCCTCAGGGCCCCAGCCTGCGTCGTCGATGTAGAGCTTGCTGCGACAACTCTTGATCATCCGGCCCACAGCGTATCCCTTGAGCCATGCGAAGCTGCCCTTCAAGAACTCGAAACCACCGTGCGCTGGCCCCATAGTGGGTGCCAATTGTCGTGGAATTATCACGGCAGATGCCCTAGCATGAATACTTAGGTGTGGAGCCATTGCGACGTGGTTATCTTGAAGGGGTTAAAACGGGACAAAGGACACAGAGAGTTTTTACCTAGGTTCGGCCCCTCACAACGAGGTAAAGGCCTACTCCTGCTTTAGGTTGTATTGCTTGGGTTTACCTGGGAGCGAATACGCTTGACCTAGTTCTCGACTTGTTGTTTTCTGCCTTAACCCGCCGTCGGGTCACCCCTTTATATACACAGGCTGATGCCCGGCGGCTTACAGAGTCCCGGCCGGCTCATACACAACGTGTCCAACTCGGTGACAAAACTAAACTTTCCTTAACATATAAGTTAAATATATGGCGGTTTATGCCCGTGGGCCTCAAGTCTCCTCCGGGTCTTGGGCCTTCGGTAAGCTTTCTTCATGAACCGCCGTCTTCAACATCATCTTGGGCCTTCACATTATAAACCGTCAGTGGTATGACCCGGCCCCTCCTGAGCAGGTCATACCCAATGGTTATATCCCCAATAGCTTTAGTGCTTTGGTCACGTCTTCTCTGCACATGTCATAGGTTGCTCCTGTTGGTGATGCTACGGCATCGTACTTATCTCCGTTGTAGGTATATTTACCTTCAAGGATAAATTATGTATACATCAGATGGAGCTATCCTTGATTCCGAACTTACTCGCAACCAAAGTAGGAAGGTCACTAGTAGAAAAAGGGCCTGTTGTCCCGGTTGGTAAGGGCCTTTAGTCCCGGTTGGTGAACCGGGACTAAAGGGTCGGTACTAATACCTCCCCCCTTTAGTCCCGGTTCAATCCGTAACCGGGACTAAAGGTCATGCCACCGTGGGGCTCCACCTTTAGTCGGTTGGTAACACCAACCGGGACTAATGGAAATTTTATGATTTTTTTTTGAAAATTTTTTTTGAAAATTTTTTTTTGAATTTTTTTTTGAATAATTTTTATTTTCAAATTTCTGAATTATTTTAATCCCTAATCTCTAATCAGCACCCCTCATCACTGCTCAATTTATCCTCTTCTCTAATCACCCTCATCATTCCAAATCACCTAACTTCCCGAACGGTCACCCATCCTCCCACTCCCCAGCCTGAGCACGCTTAACTTCCGGGTTCTATTCTCCTCGTTTCCAAATGCGCACTTGGTGTTTTCTTGACAATAGTAAGATGTCAATCCTATTAACCCTCAGGAATTTTGCTTGAGCATGAATTGACACATTTCACTGTTTGAGTTTCAAACTATTGTTTTCAAAAACAATAATTATTTAGAAAACAATAGTTATTTTAAATAATTAGTTTGACCATGGTTTGACCATAGTTTGACCATAGTTTGACCACAGTTTGACCAGATTTGACCAAAATTCAAAATAACTGAACAAATTATTTAGTAACACTAATATTCTAGAATAATAAGTTTGACCATGGTTTGACCATGTTTTGACCATGTTTTGACCATAGTTTGACCATAGTTTGGCCACAGGTTGACCAGATTTGACCAAATTCAAAATAACTGAATAAATTATTTAGTAACACTAATATTCTAGAATAATCAGTTTGACCATGGTTTGACCATTGTTTGACCACAGTTTGAAATTTTTTCGATTTTTTCCACTCTAGATATTAAAAGCCCCGTAACTTTTTTTTGTTAGGTTTTTGAGGATTTTGAAAATGTTTAACGGGGTTCCCCCGGTTAAATTTGGATGTAACTTTTCGAGTAGATGATTTTTCATATAAAAAACTTTTTCATCCGAGTTAGTATGCAAAAGTTATGCCCATATTTACAACTTTCGGAGAGATTTTGCAAATAAAGTCGAAATTCACATTTGCAAATTTTCCCAACAACTAGACCACATATCACATGGGAAACTTATTTTCTTTTATTTTTTGACATTTCCATCATTTTCTTTTATTTTTTTAAATTGAAAAGGCGATCCACGGGGTGGGGGTGGAGAGTTTGAAAATGGGACCTTTAGTACGGTTCGTAGCACGAACCGGGACTAAAGGTCTCAACCGATTAGTCCCGGTTCGTGCCTCAAACCGATACTAAAGATCTACTCTTTATTCCCGGTTTGAGGCATGAACCGAGACTAATAAACATCACTTTTAGTCCCGGTTTGAGGCACAAACCGGGACTAAAGGGCACAGATGAACCGGGACTAATGCCTTAGCCGCACGAACCGGGATAAATGCTCACATTAGTCCCGGTTCTGGATTGAACCGGGACTAATGGGCTAAACCGGGGTGGACGATAGCCCCTTTTTCTACTAGTGGGTGTGCATTCATGTGTAATTTGCATTACCCATGAATCCGAGCAGCATGCTGTAGCTGATAGGTCCATTCTTTGCCTTGAAGATCTCTCCACGAGCAGCCATTGCGCCGTAGTGCAAGTAGCTGAAACGGAAACACCATTAAATTTTCCAGTACCTAAAATAAGTTATTGAGGACATCTGGTACTACAAAATGGAACACCATTAAATCTAATATACTTTTGTTGGGAGTAAGTTCTTAAATACTCTCTCTATGCCCAGTGCTTAAATTATGTAAGCAAAAAACATGTTTTTTTGGGATCATTCTTACTTTCATGATAAGGCTACACACTGAGCTTCCGGCTAGCTTTGAACTGCATCCAGTAATATTTTTTATGTTTTCGTTAGCTTAAAAAAATCACAAATATTTTTGTAAATTTGAATTGTTCTATTTTTTGTTGGTTGAAATAACATAATTGAAATAAACTATTTGCGGTCTCCCACCCGTTTAGCACGGGAGAATTCTAAAACTTTTTTCTTTATTGCATTAGCCTAGATGCCTTGCGTGGCTACGAAACTGTCAGCCCCTACCCCGAAAACATTTCTATTTAACGTGAGACTTTGTATAGCTAAGCCAGTTAGGCTATCTCTACTATAAAATAAGCTTAGCTCACCACAACAGTTATGTTTGACTTAAGGATCCAACCCCTCCAACATGTATGATTTTAGAGCTTAGGGATCAAGTGAAATTTTGTCTTCATATATTCTTCTCACACCACACCTCTTCCACTAGTATCATAATATATCTTTTCTTTTAAGGTTGGTCACAATAAAAGTATCATAGGTAGTAGCATGCATGCCAACCAGACATTTTTACAGAGATGGCACACAACTAAATGAGCAAAGAGATGATTGAGTATCAGGGTAAGATATGATACTCTATCATATTAAACGATGTACTAGTTTGTATCGTGCATGGTAATAAATGAAGTCACTATGATACCAAGTTATGATATTGCTCGATAATAGTGTAAGATACTTTCCATTGTGACCAGCCTAAATGTTTATGCATAGTATATGATACTTTCCATTCCGATTTTGTACCATATGTACTCACTATATATCATTGTTAGTGATTTAATACACCAATAACTGGTTTTACATATACATGCAAGAGGAGTAATAGTTGGTTCTACACATTTTTACATCTCTCTATTCTAAAATAGAAATCTCTATAAAATAAGTATATTTCTTGTATTAAGATTTCCCAACCAGTTCTCTCTATTTTGAAATAAGGACCAATCTTGTTTGATTCCAGATCTTAGGGATCAACTGAAAGTTTGACTTTGTATATTCTTCTAATCAAACTTGCCCCACTAGTATGCATCACACATCTATTGTTTTTAAACTGAGTGCCTGCAACCCTGTTTAATTCAAACTTTACCATTGATCAAGACATCAATTAATTTGGGGCGCTGCCATAGGGCCTTGTAACATTTAATCTCGATGTAATTAAGTAAAACAACCAAGGATATTCTGAGGGTCCAACAACTAACCTGTGAACATAGACGTTGTAATCTCTTCCTTTGAGATACTCTTCCGTAACGTACGGATCCTTAACCATGGGAGCGGCAGCAGCAGCATCTGCAGAAATGGCATATGCCATTTGCACAGACCCGCCTCCAAGGACAATCACACCTACTGTCTTTGCGTACTCTCCTCCCAATTTATCCAACAGATAGTTTAGAGCGACCTAAAATTTGCAACATTTATTAATTTTTCTAACATATGCTATTAATTTGTATGAATTAATACAGAGTACTGAATGTAATACTACTATATGAAGGTCAGGTAGTAGTATATACCCATAAGTAAGATCCTTCCTGAGATCCCTCGAGCACATTGATCCAACTAGGGTTGTACTGAAACTTGCTCTTGGTGTGGACAACACTCCTGACCTGTATTTTAGGAATCAGTTAGGCTCCGCTTGGATTGTCGTTTGGCCTCTGAATACCCCCATAAAAACGATACGGACCTCTAGGCGTCGTTTTTTCTCCAGGCGGAAGTTACGCTGTGGCCGGTATAATACATGTGTATTCTAAATCCGGATGTAAAATCTTACACCGATTCCAAGCGGGCTCTTACGTTTTAGATTTTAGCAAGTCCATTTTAAATTTTAACAGCTGTTAAAACAAGAGTAGGAAAATAATCAAAATATACGGTTAGACTCTAATTAAGAGATCAAAATTATTATTTACCGCTTCAAGAATTTGCTCCGCCTGTTTGTCTCCTATGAGTCTGAGTCCAGCCGTTGCCTGCACATTATTTCAATTTTGTTGGCCCAGAGGAGAAAACAATACAAGCACTTCCTCTGGTTTTTTACTTTGAGTATTATTTTTGTCTCAAGTCAAACTAGGAATGTAATGGAGGGATGTACCCCAAGTTTAATGGGTGTTCTCTTCATGAGCGGCCGAGGCACAGCGCTATTTGCCTTCTCAAGGAGAGGCATGATGGAGTTGGCAGCCTCTTGGGGCCGTCCGGCGTACGAGCTCAGCCCCGGATTCACCTGCACCAACAATTAAAATAGGGTAATCTTCTATATCTATATGGCTAGCCCCACAAATATATTTCTCTCAATACGAAAACATGTCACCTTAGTATGCAATATACATCAGAAAAGACTCATCTCAATGTGCAACCATGATATGAAAAATTCCACCTCAACTAGACATGCATGAGAGATTCCATTCTATTACGATATTTATGCTTAATAACTATTTTATAACTATATAATAATCAAACATAATAAATCATATGCATTTCTAGTTTTAGTTATCATCTATCTATATATCCATGTACCACACAACAAATCTCACTAAAATATATTACAAAACATTTTCGAAACACCATGCTGCTATGCGTAATATATACATACTGTGGCGAAGACTTCGATGTCATCACCAACGTGGACGAGCTCCATCCGCTTGTCGAACCGGAAGACGTGGACGCGGGTGCCCATGCTGCCAGCGTCCATGATCACGGCGTACTTCCCCTGCCGTGCCTCCACAGCCGCGCCGGCCTTTCGGCCAAGCACAGCGTCGGAAGAGGCCAAGGGGAGGAGGAGGACAAGTGAGTGGATGCCCATGGCGTGAGCCATCGCGAGCGAGCTGGTGCACGCGTAGCTAGGTATCTAGCTAGTGCAACTGCTGCTGCTCAAGTGTGTACCCGTGAGTTGGAAGGGTAGGTTTAAAAAGGGAAGGGTCTGGTAGAGATCGAGGGGAGGCAGCATTTCATTAACTACACAGCTTTCAATCCATGCGTAACACGCTTCATGTGTAAATATTCTGGCGGGGAGCCACTTGGCCGCACGATCTCTCCTCGACTGATCTCAATTAGGATTATGACATCACAAGAGATACACACCACTATGCTAATTAGCAGTAGAGCTATACTCTGAAGAGTTGTACTAGTCTGTTTTAGAAATTATGCTAATGGAGCTGGAGCTCCGTGGAGCCCAAAATGTGTCTTGCAAATGGTGTCCCTGCCCATGTGGTGCGATGCGGCTTGGGAGTTGTTACTCCTGCATTTAGAAAGTTCCACTTGCTCTCTCTCTCTCTCTCTCTCTCTCTCTCTCTCTCTCTCTCTCTCTCTCTCTCTCTCTCTCTCTCTCTCTCTCTCTCTCTGCCTTTGTCTGATTCGAAGAATCAAAAGATTGTTACCCAGATCTAATCTTGCCAATGGCCAGATTACGGTTTTTGAAGTACTGTACACTGAGATTAAGGGGAGCTAGATAGGCACACCTCCCAGAGGTAGAGAGACCACCGGCCATACAGACAAAGGAAGCAACATGCCCAACATCCCTTTGGGGAGCTCCGGCCGGCGAGCAGGAAGGTCGTGGGGCTTCTTGAAGCCATGCCCAAGCCATGCCCAATAGATGCTTTTTAGGTTACCAGGCCTGACCTAATTTGCTCAAGGATGATAGATTGAGATATTGGAGAAGTAATTGTTGTATTGATCGGGGCCTCAAGGGCTGTTTATATAGATTACAAAGCTTGGGCTCCAAGACTAGATAGATTACAATACGAATAGACTTATACTCTAAGATCCCCCCGCGGTCTCAACGTCAGGTGAAACAATGTTGAGACTGGAGCGTATGTCGGTGAACGATGCAGTCGGGAGACCTTTGGTAAAAATGTCAGCAAATTGGGCACTTGTAGAAACATGAAGAACGCGAACCTCGCCAAGAGCCACCTTCTCACGAACAAAGTGAATGTCAATCTCAATGTGTTTTGTGCGACGATGTTGAACTGGATTGGAAGCCATGTAGACGGCAGAGATGTTATCACAGTAAACAATGGTAGCACGTGGGAGCGGATGATGAAGTTCAACGAGAAGCTGCCGTAGCCACACCGCCTCGGCCACAGCGTGAGCAACCGCCCTATACTCAGCCTCAGCAGAAGACCTGGAAACTGTTATCTGCCTTTTAGAACACCAAGAAACAAGATTATCATCCAAATAAACGTAAAATCCGGATGTAGATCGTCGAGTATATGGACAACCTGCCCAGTCTGCATCAGAATAAACTGTCAAGCTTGTAGGTGAAGAAGAATTAATAAGGAGACCGTGATCAAGAGTGCCTTTTAAATAGCGGAGAATAAATGCGACATGAGCCAGATGAGGAGCACGAGGATCATGCATAAAGAGACAGGCTTGCTGAACAGAATAGGAGATTTCAGGACGAGTAAGAGTGGCATATTGAAGAGCGCCAGTGATGATATGATATAAAGTAGGATCAGAAAGAGGATCACCATCAGCCGACAGTTTAGCACCAACGTCGGCTGGAGTATTTAGAGGGTTGACAATCAGACATACCGAGCGAGAAAGCAAGTCCAAAATGTATGATCGTTGAGAAAGAAAGAGGGAAGATGTTGTGCGAGTAACATGAATACCTAGAAAATGATGAAGAGGACCAAGATCTGTCATGGAAAACTCCCGATTGAGAGAAGAGATGGTATGTTGAAGAAAAGAATCATAACTAGCCGTGAGAATGATATCATCAACATAAAGCAAGAGGTAGGCAGTGTGAGTACGAGACTGATAAACAAAGAGAGAAGAATCGGATTTGGAGGGAATAAAGCCTATGGTTTGAATAAAAGTAGCAAAGCATTGAAACCATGCACGAGGAGCTTGTTTAAGGCCATAAAGATATTTGTGGAGGAGACAAACAAAATTTGGAGAGGAGGGACTCTCAAAACCAGAGGGTTGCTGACAATAAACAGTTTCATTGGGAGTGCCATGAAGAAAAGAATTTTTAACATCAAGTTGATGAATAGGCCAAGAAGAGGAAACAACAAGACTAAGAACAACACGAATAGTGCTTGGTTTAAAACAGGAGAAAAAGTCTCATCAAAGTCAATACCATGCTGCTGGGAGAAACCACGACACACCCAACGAGCTTTGTAACGAGCGAGAGTGCCATCGGAATGAAATTTATGACGAAAAACCCATTTGCCAGAAACAATGTTAACACGGAAGGTTTGGGAACAAGAGTCCATGTATTATTTTGCTGAAGAGCTTCGAATTCATCACGCATAGCGGAAAGCCAGAGAGGGTCAATAAGAGCTCGCTTATAACTGGTTGGAATAGGAGAGATGGTTGGGGTGGCGGTAAGATTGAGACGTTTGGTGGGGAGAAGAAATCCTCGTTTTCCACGGGTGCACATGACATGATCATTGGTGAGCGGTGGTATAAGAACGGCATTGGGTGGCAGTGGGTTTTCGGTTGAAGAAGACGGTGAGGAAGAAGAATCAGAGGTGGTGGGTGTCGAGGTGGTTGCCGTGGTAGGATGTGGTGAGGGAAAGACGGCTGGGATAGAGGATGCAGTTGCGGGAGAGGTGGGGGACAGGGCAGGAGGGTGGTTGACGGTGGGCGATTCCGGCGGAGAGACGGAACAAGATTCCATGGCAGCAGAGATGACCGAAGGACGAACTAGGGAAGGGGTTTTGGTGGTGGCGGATTGTGGTGGAATTGGTTTTGTGGTTGTAGTGACAGGAAAAGGAAAAGTATTTTCATCGAATGTGACATGATGAGAGATAATGATACGACCAGAAGATGGATCAAAACAACGATATCCTTTGTGATCATCAGAAAGACCAAGGTGAATGCAAGGTAGTGAGCGTGGTTCTAGTTTGTTGGAGGCGGTAGAGGCGATGTTGGGAAAGCATAGACAGCCAAAAACACGCAGAAAAGAATAGTCGGTGGGAGAGAAAAGAGATTGGAAAGGCGAATAAAGAGGGCAAGTATTAGTTGGTCGAATATTAAGAAGTAGTGTGGCGGTGCGAAGGGCTTCAACCCAAAAACGGGAAGGAAGAGAAGCTTGTAAAAGCAATGTGCGAAGAACATCATTAATAGAGCGAAGACAGCGTTCAGCTTTACCATTTTGAGAAGATGTATAAGGGCATGAAAAGCGAAGAAGAATGCCTTGAGAGAAAAAGAAGGTGCGGTTTTTGGGTGTTATCAAATTCACGACCGTTATCACATTGAATAAATCGAATTGGAAAGCCAAAGTGTGTGATTACATATTGTCGAAAGTTGAGAAAGATTGCAGGTACTTCAGATTTAGCGCGAAGAGGAGAGGTCCAAGTATAGTGAGAATAATCATCCAAGATCACAAGATAATATTTATAACCAGAAACACTAGGGACTGGAGAGGTCCATAAATCACAGTGAAGTAACTCAAAAGGAAAAGTACTAATGGTAGTAGAGGTTCCAAAGGGTAATCTAACATGTTTGCCACATTGACATGCATTACAGAGAGAGGGATTATGAGGACTGCTAGAACTAGGGATAAAAAATTCTTGGAGTAAAGACGTCAAAGTGTTTTTGCTGGGGTGACCGAGACGACGATGACATAGATCAACAGAGGTGAGCATGGCACGAGAGGTGGATGTGGGTGCGCCATGAAGAGGATAAAGATAGCCCGTGCTATTGTACCGAGCGAGGACCGCCTCCGTTGTCAGATCCTTCACAGACAAACCAAAAGGGTCAAAGGCCAGGATAACTTTGTTGTCAATGCAAAATTGTCTAACAGAGATAAGATTTTTGATGATGTAAGGAACCACAAGAATATTGCGTAGAAGAAAATTGGCATGAGAGGAAGGGATGTAAGAGTGACGATTGCATGAAACAGGGATGGTGGAGCCATCGCCAATGGTGATAGTGGAAAAAGCAGAAGGAAAACAAGCTGACAATAAATTCATATTTGAAGACATATGCATTGATGCAGTAATCGAAAATCCAATCCATTACCTGCGTCGTTGAGGAAAAAATTGTTCATAGCGTTGATGAAGGCGGCTTGGTCCCAAGCCGGCTGTTGGGGAGGAAGCAGAGGGGCCAGGAACTTGCATGTTGGCGTGGGGGATAGCGGATGGGTAATATGCGATTGGGGCCTGCATGTTGCCGTAGAAGGCCGGCATGGTGTTGTAGGGCGACGGTGGTCTGGCGTCTTGGTAGGCGGAGTAGGAGTGGCGGTGTAGACGCGTCTTGGCGGCCTGGGTCCAAGGAGTCCCGGAGAGCCTGTGGCTGGGCGAAGACCGGGCTCCACGTGCCCGTGTATGCAGGAGGGGCACCATCTGGCGAGGCGACCATGGCATCGACCAAGCTCGGACGATGCCAGTCAAGGATCATCTTGAGGAGGCCATGGCGACGGAGCTGGTGGCGCGGAGGCGGTGGATGACGAGGCTGGTGCAGGTCCGGCGGGGCGAGATGCAGGAGGCCGGTGGGCGGGATTCTTGCCCTTGTAGTTGGGACTCGGGCGCCAGCCTGGTGGTGGTGTTGAGGCCGCGGCAGCCACAGCAGGAGTTGGAGGGGCGGTCGGTTGCCGCGGCAGCCCAGGCGTGGGAGCTGCAGAAGAGGGCGCGGTAGCATGAAACACCCGCGGCGCCCGTTGTGCCTTGCGAGCCTGGTTCTTCTCTTCTTGCTGGAGGATCGAGCGGACTTCCTTGAAGGTGGGGTACAGCTTGAGCATGGGGATGAAGGACTGCTGCTTCTCGAATTGATCGCCGAGACCTTGGAGGAGGGCGTTGATGAGAGTACGATCCTCGACGTGATCACCAAGTTCACGGAGTTCATCGCCAATAGCCTTGATTCGCTGGCAGAAGATGGAGACTGGGACATCTCCTTGCATGGTTGTTCGTAGCTCGGTGTTGAGCGCGTTGATTCGCGTGTCGGAGTTGTCCTGAAACAGCTGTTGAAGGGAAGCCCAGAGATCGGCGCCGGTGGCGTCATCGTCGGACACCAGATTGAAAAGCTCCATGAAGATGCGTGTGTAAATCCACTGGATGATGGCGAGATCATCTTTCACCCAACGAGGATCAGCGGGCTGTGGCGGGTAGGAGGGATCAATGTGGTGGCGTAGGCCGCAGCGTCCGAGATGGATGATGAAGAGGTGGCGCCAGTGGTAGTAGTTGTGGATGCCAAGGTCTAATGAGATTGGTATGAAGGGAGAGACATCGGCAATGGTGTCGGCTAGGGAGAACATAGGGTTTGGAGGGGGAGGTGTTTGGGTAGTTGTAGAGGAGGAGGTAGGGGGTGGGGCACCGGCGGCGCGGAACTCGGCCAGGGAGAAGAGGGGCCGAATCGGCCAGGGCGGCGGCGCGGGTGGCGAAGCCATACCAGGTGCGGAGCCATACCATGATAGATTGAGATATTGGAGAAGTAATTGTTGTATTGATCGGGGCCTCAAGGGCTGTTTATATAGATTACAAAGCTTGGGCTCTAAAACTAGACTAATAGAGATAGATTAAATACGAATAGACTTATACTCTAAGAAGGAGACCACAACTCCAGGCTTGAACCGGTCCTGGTGACGACAATTCTACCATGTAACATACGCATATTTAACTTGGCAATAAAGTGACTCTGTTTCACTCGAATTCACAAAAAAAAAAAAAAAAAAACTTGTCTACAGATTCGTGAGTTTCTGTTTTCTGTGTTTGATCCCTGACCACTGCACCAATACTTCTTCAATGTTTGTATGATAACTACTACATTGGCGGTGCTACAGGGCACACTATGAAACTTGTAGTCCCAGGTGCCTGTCTTCCAGGTATGGCAACTCTTGATGCACGGTACTTCACGGTGACACTCTGTTGCAGAATTGGGAGACATGAGACACCAGATGGATCTTCCTGTGCTCCAGCAGCTGCAAACGGTAGACTTTATTCACGAAGAGTGCCAAGACTTGGTATGGTCTAAAATGGCGGAAGGCCAATTTGGCATTGGTGCGACGCGCCTGCTGGAGATGTCTGGATGTATGGCTAAACCCGCAGGAACAGCCAATCACCGGAGGCCAAAGATCAATTAAAGCGCTTGCAGTTAGAGAAATTCTTCATATGTTCTTGAGCTCGGTGACGATGCTATTGGAGCAGCACGGTCGCTAGGCGACGGTCATATAGCCAGATTCCGTGGAGATGGTAAAGTCGTGTGGTTGGCAACCATACAACACGACAAAAGAGATATTCTGTCTTGTCTGAAGGTCTTATTTGGTTAGCACAACTCTTCTACGAGGATATCACATGAAGATTTTAACGTTTAATAAAATCTTTAACTTTCAACTTTTTTGTCATTACTCACTTATACCTCCGAATGCGTGAGCGCTCCTTAAGAGAGTTTACTATGAAAGACTCGGATATAGTAAGGTTGTTGCGAAACACATGCTGTCTTTATGTCAGGTTAATCGAATTCAGTGGGAATAATAGAATAATAAATTATGCCAATGACATAAGTCGTGGGACTAGCTAGACTTACGGAGGGGTAGTATGAACCGCCATTTTCAATTTGCGTGGTGGTTCGTTATCTAATTCTTTAACCTGCTATGCACGGAATCATCGGGTGCCGATGGCAGGAGCGCCTCCGGGTTCTTGTCGAACTGTTTGGACTGCTCTAGGTATGTGTGCATGCGTGGCGTCGAGAAGAGACGCACGGAATCGTCGGATGCCAACGGTAGGAGCTCCTCCGGGTTCTTCTTGGACTGTTTGGCCTGCTCCAGGTACGTGTCCATGCGTGGCGTCACAAAGAGACGCACGGTCTCCTCGGATGCCGTCCGCAGGAGCGCCTCCGGGTTCTTGTCGAACTGTTTGGCCTGCTCCAGGTACGTGTCCATGCGTGGCGTCGCAAAGAGACGCACGGTCTCCTCGGATGCCGACGGCAGGCGCGTCACCGGGGTCGTGTCGACCGGTTGGGCCTGCGCCAGGTACGTGTCCAGGCGTGGCGGCGCAGAGGGACGCCCGGTCTCCTCGGATGCCGACGGCAGGAGCGCCACCGGTTCTTGTCGAACTGTTTGGCCTGCTCCAGGTACGTGTCCATGCGTGGCGTCGCAAAGAGACGCACGGTCTCCTCGGATGCCGACGGCAGGAGCGCCACCGGGTTCTTGTCGAACTGTTTGGCCTGCTCCAGGTACGTGTCCATGCGTGGCGTCGCAAAGAGACGCACGGTCTCCTCGGATGCCGACGGCAGGAGCGCCTCCGGGTTCTTGTCGAACTGTTTGGCCTGCTCCAGGTACGTGTCCATGCGTGGCGTCGCAAAGAGACGCACGGTCTCCTCGGATGCCGACGGCAGGAGCGCCACCGGGTTCTTGTCGAACTGTTTGGCCTGCTCCAGGTGCGTGTCCATGCGTGGTGTCACAAAGAGACGCACAGTCTCCTCGGTGCTGGCTCTTGACGCGAAACGCTGGCGGCAGTGCGAAGTCTCTGGTGCCAACACATAGGGGCGGCCCTGCGCCTCGTACATTTCTTGGCCCTCCATGAGATTCAGGAGCTCCAGCCCGGTGCTGAGCAGCGGGTCTGGGTTGGACTGCTCCACCGCGTCCTCCAGCATGACCGAGGCCTCCACCGCCTTGTCTTGGTCATCTTCTTCCAGATCCATGCAGTTCGCGATGGTTCTGGCGTCCGCCCATTGTGGATGGTCGTCCTCCATCTGCAACCCCTCCAGCTTCTCTGTCTCATTCAGCATATCGATGATTACCCCTATACTCGGCCTTTTATGTCGATCTGCGTCAACACAGGTTAAAGCTATTTGGATGCATCTCTTCACTTCCTTGGAATATCGCTCCAACGTGAAAACTGGTGTTTTTTGTAGCTTATTATTCCAATCGGCATGTACCTAAATGTGTGGAAAGCAAAACATGGCAGTGCATCAAGAAAAATACGAAGGCATTATTCATGAAATATGTAGAACTAATCTCAATAAAGGAAATGAATTCTCTTACAAGCTCTGTGAATTGTTGGGGGGACATTTCAGCACTTGTGCAGTAGCCCTTTGGTTCGGTCATTATCTTTATAATTACCATGCCCAAACTGAATATGTCAAACTTGATTGAGATTATAGCAGCATCTATATATTCCGGCGGTACACACCCACTGCATGACAAATTGTTGACACATCACACATGTTAATGATACCATAGGTCCAGTGCAAATTTATTCATTGTTCAGTTCACATGGATAAATAGACTTACTATGTTCCTATGGTACTTTTAGCCGTTTGGGTTTGTTCACCTCCAAAGAGCCTTGACAAGCCAAAATCCGTGATTTTGGGCACCATATTCTCATCTAGCAATATGTTGGATGGTTTTAAATCCAAATGATACATAGGACGATCCAATTCCTCGTGAAGGTATTTTAAACCATGGCAAATCCCCTTAATTATTGTATAGCGTGTGCGCCAATCATGTCCACTGGATTCATCTGCAGCAAACAAACAAAGGGCACCAACAAACAGTATATATAATGAATGATTGCTTAGCGTAGTAGTATCTCATAATACAAGTGAAGTACGCCCTGCATCATACCAGTAAGAAAATTGTCAAGGCTTCCATTTTGCATATACTCAAAGCAAAGGGCTCTCTGGGTCATATCAACAAGCAGAGTTTTCCCTTTATAAGGTTGGAATTCTTGCCGAGTTTCATGGCAATAGCCAAGTAAACGCACAATGTTTTGGTGTTGCAGACTTGCGAGATTCTGGTACTCTTCCTCAAATTGGTGATCATCAACTCCCGGAATGTAATGAAGCACCTTCACAGCAATCATCTCCCCACTTGTATGCACTCCCTATTTAACATGTCAACACATGCATGGTTTGAAGTTCTGTTTGGAGTGATGTATGTAAAACGTGTAGGCAGAAAAATTCTGTATATTTATGTTTATTTACTTAGGGACCCATATCTTATATGCAAGCTAGTCATTAACAATATCACTAGAGATAATAATATTTGTGGCTTGTGAACTTGAGCTACTAGCTCCTGTAAACGAGGTGACTAGAGTTTGGGCTTCTCTTCGGGCCTCTTCTGGCATGAATGCCATCTGCCAAACAATTGTGTATACGGTGATGTTTGAAATTAACTTGAGCATGTGTGGTTATTAATGTCTAAACACAATGTATCTTCTGTCATAGATTCTTTGGCATGCACCTGAATTTGTGAGCACACATTGTGCTAAACTCTCAATGATTGATAAAAAGAATAGTGCGGTGAATAACGACCAATTCACCATACGATGTTGGATTTTGTGTGCATGTGTCATGCACCTTATCTAATTATAAGAAACTGTAACAAGAAACCATGCATGGGTCTTTAACTGTACCTTATAAACATCTCCATATGAACCTGCGCCAAGTTTCCTGTCCTTAGAGAATCCATTTGTAATTTCTTCTAATAACTGGAATGACAGAAGCTCTGGCACCACACTTACATCATCCATGTTATTGCTTTCTCTGTTCTCTCTGATAGAAAAATCAACACTTACCTGAAATAAATTGTACTATTATTTTACAGGTAGAACAAGCAATAGAGATTTATGGCCAATTTCTATATTTAAATGCAGTGCTCCTGCCTGTTCCTCAAAAACATTTATGGACAATTTATGTACTTCCCCTCTTTTTTATTCATGTTTTCTCTGCAATGGTAGCAGTTTCACTACCACATTAGTGATTTTCTCTCCTGCGGCAGAAAAAGTGGCTACCGCCAGAATAGTTTTCTTTTGGAGAAAATTCTGCCAAGGCAATGAGAACTATTGCCACAATATATTCTATATAAAAGTTGATATAAATGCTCCTTGCCATATAAGGGAAGGAGGAACTTGTTTTATGTGGCAAAGAACAAGGTTCGCAAAAAAAATTAAGAACAAACCATACAAAGAAAAATAAATAAACATTTATTTTGATCGTCCACCAACAACTGGCGAACATTGGAGTATATGTTTCATAGCAACACCAGATACAGTGTTACACAGCCGAAGCGTATGAAGAATCTTTTGAAGGGTCCTCGGGTGATCAATCGCGCATACGAAAGTGAGAAACAGTCAAAACAATTATTCCTAAAAAAAGGGACTGAACAAGTACCTCTTTGCTGCAGGGTTGTTCAGAAATAACCACCAAAGAAATCTCATCAATGTGGTGACCCGTTGTACGTTTATCAAACATGTCTTCAAAATTATCATGAGTTGTAAGACTTTCATTCACTTTAATGCTCCGCATGACGAACCCAGTGTATTTCGTATTAATATATTGGTGTGCAGCCTCAAGATCATCAATATTAGCTACAGCAAATGAAATGTCCACCTTATATTTGGATCGTGGTTTCATAATGTCATTGTTTGGCTCTATGGAGTATGCTAGTGGGCTCATCGTTTGAATCTTAAAAGCAATGAAGCCATCTGTATCATTGCTTAGCTCAACAGAACATGATAATATCTGCTTATGTTTGTTGTACTCAAACCGTAGCTCCAACGGATCAACCCCAAGCATGTCATCATCCCAATAAAATGGATTTATCTGCAAGCGCAAGAACACAAAATCAAGAGGCATCACACTAATTCATATAGACGCATGTATGAGTGCGTATGGACACACTCAGACACAAGTGTTTGTTTCTCCAAGCACGGGCACTTGAGGTGGTCTAACCACTAATGGAATGTTTTAAATAATTTAGATGGAAATTATATAACAGTTATTTAATCAATTAAAGACAATATCAAAATATACTTAATCACTTACTGTCTATACATATATAGTTAGGATCCTTGAAGTTTAAGGGAGCATCTAAGATTACATACCTTCATATTTTCCATCTGAACAAATTTTTCATAATTTGTGATATGGAAGGCAAATGCATAGGGGTCATGGTTCATGCAGTGTGACCCTATTTTGATGCATTCAGTTACTTGGTGGTGGTATTCCAGTGGTGTTTCCTTCTCTGATTTACTCCATCTGTGTCTCCATCTTCTAAGTATCTGCAGTTCCACAATGGTGATTAAGTGTGGCACCTAAAATTTTCGATTTAAAAAACGTTTACAAGCATATTCCAGTTAATACACTGAACATCTAAATTCACCGAACAATGTTTCAAATGTAAAACTCGCAAAAAAACATATCCTCCATGCAAGCACTGGTGGAAAAACAGGCTTCCGTCCAGCCCCATAAGTCATGGCTGTAGGAATCATGACTAATGGGACCTTTAGTCATGATTCGGAGGTGAACCGCGACCAAAGGCCTGGGCCCAGGCGCTCGGTGGCCAGCTGGTGCACGTGAGGGGCTTTAGTCGCGGTTGGCCAGGACAACCGCGACTAAAACCTTCGGCACCTTTAGTCCCGGTTTGCCGTGCCAACCGCAACTAAAGCCCCTCCCTATATATACCCATCCAAAGCAGCCAACACTTAGCCATTTGGAGCCATTCTCTTCACAAGTGGGTGTAGGTTTGCTTTTGGTTCCTCTTATGCACATAAGGTGTTTGATGAAATGCCCCAAGAGCATGAAACAAACATGACATGAAGTGTTGGAGCCACACTCCTCGATCGCGGTTAGCAACTTGATGAACCTTTGATGTGTCATTGATAAAATATGCATGTGTGTAGTTCATTGTTTAATTTATATTGTTTGTAGCTAGTTAGTTTAACAAATGCATGATGGTTAATTATATATTTTATATTATAATAATGCAGATGAATCGGCAATGGATGTACTGGTAACCGACTCTCCGTGAAGTTCACTACGGGTTTGAAAGATTTCCTCGTAGTGGCTAATGCGAACAAGCGGGGGGTTTTGTTATCTGTCCATGTGTTATCTGTAAGAATGAGAAGGGTTACTCTTCCTCAAGAGTTGTTCACATGCATCTCGCTTGAGAAGGGTTTCATGCCAAGCTATAATTGTTGGACCAAGCATGGAGAAAGAGGGGTTATAATGGAAGAAGATGAAGAAGGGGATGATTTCATCGATGAAAGCTATCTTGCTCATTTCGGTGATACTTTCATGGAGGATGCTGAAGGTGAAGGGAAGGTGAAGAAGAGGCACGTGATGATCCCGTTGATGATCTTGGTCGGACCATTGCCGATGCACGGAGACGCCGCGAAACTGAAAAGGAGAGGGAGAATTTGGATCGCATGTTAGAGGATCACAGAAAGGCGCTGTACCCGGATGCGATGATGGTCTGAAAAAGCTGGGCTGCACTGGATTTGCTGAAATGGAAGGCAGAGGCAGGTGTAGCTGACTCGGCATTTGAAAAATTGCTGAAAATGTTGAAGAATATGTTTCCAAAGGATAACGAGTTGCCCGCCAAAGACGCGTCTGAAGCAAAGAAGGTTGTCTGCATCCTCTAGGTTTAGAGGTTACGAAGATACATGCATGCATCAACGATCGCATCCTCTACCGCGGTGAATACGAGAATTTGAATGAATGCCCGGTATGCACTGCATTGCGTTATAAGATCGAGGCGATGACCACGGTGACGATGTTGAGGGCCGAAACCCAGAAGAGGGTTCCGCCAAGGTGATGTGGTATGCTCCTATAATACCACGGTTGAAACGTCTGCTCAGGAACAAAGAGCATGCCAAGTTGTTGCGATGGCACAAAGAGGACCGTAAGTCGGACGGGAGTTGAGACACACCGCAGATGGAACGCAATGGAGAAAGATCGATGATGGTTCAAAGATTTTGCACCGACGCAAGGAACATAAGATTTGCTCTAAGTACGGATGGCATGAATCCTTTTGGCGAGCAGAGCTCCAGCCATAGCACCTGGCCCGTGACTCTATGCATCTACAACCTTCCTCCTTGGTTGTGCATGAAGCGGAAGTTCATTATGATGCCAGTGCTCATCCAAGGTCCGAAGCAACCCGGCAACGACATCGATGTGTACCTAAGGCCATTAGTTGATGAACTTTTACAGCTGTGGGGTGGTGTCCGTGTGTGGGATGAGCACAAACAAGAGGAATTTGACCTCTGGCGTTGCTTTTCGTAACCATCAACGATTGGCCTGCTCTTAGTAACCTTCGGACTGTCAAATAAGGGATACAATGCATGCACGCACTGCTTACATGAGACTGAAAGTGTACATTTGCCAAATTGTAAGAAGAACGTGTACCTTGGGCATCGTCGATTTCTTCCGAAAATTCATCCAAGAAGAAAGAAAGGCAAGCATTACAACGGCAAGGCAGATCACCGGCGAAGCCTGCGTAACGCACCGGTGCCGAGGTATTTGATATGGTCAAGGATTTGAAAGTCATCTTTGGAAAGGGTCTGGCGGACAATCAGTTCGAAGGGAGCCGACGGGCACGCAACCATGTGGAAGAAGAAATCTATATTCGGGAGCTAGAATATTGGAAAGTCCTAGATGTCCGCTCTGCAATCGACGTGATGCACGTTACGAAGAATATTTGCGTGAACCTCCTAAGCTTCTTGGGCGTGTATGGGAAGACAAATGATACAAAGGAAGCACGGCAGGACCAGCAACGTTTGAAAGACCACGATGACCGGCATCCGGAATGGTTTCAAGGTCGTGCCAGCTACGCCTCGACCAAAGAAGAGAAGGTCATCTTTTTGAATGCCCGAGCAGTATGAAGGTTCCGTCTGGATTCTCGCCCAATATAAAGGGAATAATAAACATGGCGGAGAAAAAGTTCCAAAACCTGAAGTCTCACGACCGCCACGTGATTATGACGCAATTGCTTCCGATTGCTTTGAGGGGCTCCTGCCGGAAAATGTTCGAGTAGCCATTGTGAAGCTATGTGCATTCCTCAATGCAATCTCTCGAAGGTAATCAATCCGGAAGTTCTACCACGGTTCTGAACGATGTGATCCAATGTCTTGTCGGTTTCGAGTTGGTGTTCCCGCCATCCTTCTTCAATATTATGACGCACCTCCTGGTTCACCTAGTCGAAGAGATTTTCGTTCTCGGTCCTGTATTTCTACACAATATGTTCCCCTTGAGAGGTTCATGGGAGTATTAAAGAAATATGTTCGTAACCGTGCTAGGCGAGAAGGAAGCATCGCCAAGGGCTATGGAAATGAGGAGGTAATTGAGTTTTGTGTTGACTTTGTTCCTGACCTTAAGCCGATTGGTCTTCCTCGATCGCGGCACGAGGGGAGACTAAGTGGAAAAGGCACGATCGGAATGAAATCAACGATATGTATGGACGGCCATTCTCGATGAAGCACACCACACTGTCTTGACCAATTCCAGCTTGGTGGCTCCGTGCTTTGAGAAACACAAGAATATTTTACGCTCGACAACCCGGGAAGCCTGAATCCTGGATTAGGAAGGCCCACATGGAGACTTTCGGCAGTTGGTTGAGAAAACATTTAATGAATGACAATGATGTTGTAGATCAGCTGTACATGTTGGCCAAGACACCATCTTCGACTATAACGACTTTCCAAGGGTACGAGATAAATGGGAATACATTTTACACGATCGCCCAAGATAAAAGAGCACCAACCAAAACAGTGGTGTCCGCTTTGATGCAGCAACCGAGAATGGGCAAGAGGTCACATATTATGGTTACATAGAGGAGATATGGGAACTTGACTATGGACCCTCCTTTAAGGTCCCTTTGTTCCGTGCAAATGGTTCAAGCTAACAGGAGGTGGGGTAAAGGTGGACCAGCAATACGGAATGACAATGGTGGATTTCAACAATCTTGGTTACCTTGACGAACCATTCGTCCTAGCGAAAGATGTCGCTCAGGTTTTCTATGTGAAGGACATGAGTAGCAAACCGAGGAAACGGAAAGATAAGAAAACGATCAGTACATCATGCGATGATCCAAAGCGCCACATTGTTCTTTCAGGAAAAGAAACATCGTGGGAGTGGAGGACAAGACAGACATGTCAGAAGATTATAATATGTTTGCTGAAATTCCGCCTTCAAAGTGAACACCGACCCAAGCATTAAGTTAAATGATGAGGATGCTCCATGGATACGGCACAATCGTAAGCAAGCAGGGACACAAGGGAAGAAATGATGTGTAATAATTTATTGTACCAAACTTTGTTGAATGGATCATGTGAGTTTAAAATTTGAAAACTAATGGCACTAACAGAAAGTTTATAATTTTCTAAAACTAAAAGCAAAAAGAATTAAAAATAAAGCAAAAACAACAAAAATAAATAATAATGCAGAAAACTAAAATAGCAAAAATAAGTATTTTGTTGTAAGTAGAAACAAAATAAAATAAATAAAGCAACAAAGAAAACAAAAAAGTGTTTTCAAATTTGAAAACTAATGGCACTAACAGAAAGTTTATAATTTTTCTAAAACTAAAAGCAAAAAAGAATTAAAAAATAAAGCAAAAACAACAAAAATAAATAATAATGCAGAAAACTAAAATAGCAAAAATAAGTATTTTGTTGTAAGTAGAAACAAAATAAAATAAATAAAGCAACAAAGAAAACAAAAAAGTGTTTTCAAATTTGAAAACTAATGGCACTAACAGAAAGTTTATAATTTTTCTAAAACTAAAAGCAAAAAGAATTAAAAATAAAGCAAAAAACAACAAAAAATAAATAATAATGCAGAAAACTAAAATAGCAAAAATAAGTATTTCGTTGTAAGTAGAAACAAAATAAAATAAATAAAGCAACAAAGAAAACAAAAAAAGTGTTTTCAAATTTGAAAACTAATGGCACTAACAGAAAGTTTATAATTTACTAATGGCACTAACAGAAAGTTTATAATTTTTCTAAAACTAAAAGCAAAAAGAATTAAAAACAAAGCAAAAACAACAAAAAATAAATAATAATGCAGAAAACAAAACAAAAAACTGGAAAAAATAGTGCCCCCTCTTGGACAACCACGGCTGAATACGACTAGAAACCCTACATGGGCCAGGATTCAGCCGCAGGAGGTCAAGTAGGCCCACAGCACACACAACTAGTAATGATTAGGCCCGAAAGCCTGCAGTTGAGAGGAGCTCGAGAGGGTGGCGCAGCGGTTATAAACCACTCTCGAGCTCCCTCAACAAGCGAGTGGGACTAAACATTTGGGCGCTGGCGGCAGCCTAAGCCCTTTAGTCGCGGTTGGTCAGGCGACCCGCGACTAAAGGGTACCCTTTAGTCGCGGGTCGCCTGACCAACCGCGACTAAAGGGGGGGGGGGGCGCGGGATCGCAAAAAAACCGCCAAACCCTTTAGTCGCGGCTGGGCAGGCGACCCGCGACTAAAGGGTACCCTTTAGTCGCGGTCCTCGTCGCCAACCGCGACTAAAGGGGGGGGGCTATAAATACCTGTTCGCGTTTTTCGCGTTTCTCATCTTCTCCGATTCCCGCCTGTTCGTCGCGCCCTCGACGCCGCCCGCCGTCGCCCTCGCCCTCGACGCCGCCCGCCGTCGCCGTCGCCCTCGGCGCCGCCCGCCGTCGCCCGTCGCCCTCGGCGCCGCCCATGTCGCCCTCGGCGCCGCCCGCCGTCGCCCTCGCCCTGTAACCCCTCGCCCGGCGCCCTAGGGTTTCCGCCCTCGCCCCGACCCTAGCCGCCCCACTCTGCATGGCGTCCGTCGCTTTCCTGCACCCGTCCCGTCGCGCGCCCGCGTCCGCCGCCCGCCGTAGCCTCTTCAGCGCCTTGCGCCCGTCTTACCTTAGCGCCCAGCGCCCTTCGCCCGGTTGGCTGGGCGGCCATGTGGGCGCCCGACGCCGGCCAGCGCCCGTAACGGCACGCCCGCGCCCGTAACACGAATAAAAAAAGAATAATAAAAAATATATTAATTAATTAATTAATTAATTAACTTAAATAGTTGAGTTTAATTAACCTAATTAAAACTGTTATGTTAACACTAATTATTTTCATTCATTTGCGCTCTATATCGATCGGCCTATTTCGTTCATTTCCTAATATCAAGTAACTAATAACTCTCTTGTTCACTTAATTTTCTTTGCCTCGTAGGGTTTGGAGACGGTTCGTAGATACAAAGGTCGGTGAATTCAAAAAGAGCTAGAATTCAAAATGGTAAAGCCTAAGAATGTCGGGGATATTCAGCCACCGGAGACCAATCTATGTGGATACTATGTTCGTGAGAGGATCCGGAGATACACCTCTGAGCGGGCCGTTCGAGTGATACCAATGCTCGTGAGGAATAACCTCCGGATGATGCTTAGTCTAGAAGCTCGCTTCCGACCACTTCAAGAGGAACTAGCTGGATGGTTCAGCAGGAAGTCCTCCATCCTAAAGGAGAACACTATTACGAGGACGTAGAACTTTATATGGATTAAATCATGTATGGAAACTTGTTCAAAATTGTATATGGTCATCCGATGATATTGAATATATATTGTATATTCCTCTTGAATTCTTTTGGTTCTAATTTCAAATTTATTTTAGATCGTACATTCATATGCATGTATGTAGTACCGTAGAATATATGAAACTCCTTCAAAATTAAAATAAAGCACAAAAGAAATAAAACAATACAAATTAAACAGAATAGCAACAATAAAGCAAAAATAAGTATTTTGTTGTAAGTAGAAACAAAATAAAATAAATAAAGCAACAAAGAAAACAAAAAAGTGTTTTCAAATTTGAAAACTAATGGCACTAACAGAAAGTTTATAATTTTTCTAAAACTAAAAGCAAAAAGAATTAAAAATAAAGCAAAAACAACAAAAAATAAATAATAATGCAGAAAACAAAACAAAAAACTGGAAAAAATAGTGCCCCCTCTGGACCCCCACGGCCTGAATACGACTAGAAACCCTACATGGGCGAGATTCAGCCCGCAGGAGGCCAAGTAGGCCCACAGCACATAGCTAGTAATGATTAGGCCCGAAGCCTGCAGGTTGAGAGGAGCTCGAGAGGGTGGGCGCAGCGGCGCTTATAAACCACTCTCGAGCTCTCTCAACTAGCGAGGTGGGACTAAACATTTGGGCGCTGGCGGGCAGCACAAGGCCTTTAGTCGCGGTTGGGCAGGCGACCAGCGACTAAAGGTCCTCCGCCCGACGGCCGCTGGCGCCCACGTGGACGGGCCTTTAGTCGCGGTCCTTAAGCAGCCGCGACTAAAGGGGGCTTTAGTCGCGCTTATTTGGTCGCGGTTGCGCAACCGCGACTAATGGCAGTTGCGAACCGCGACCAAAGGCCTTTTTTCCACCAGTGAAGGAATCAACATTTGACATTTTAAAAGCAAACCATCAGCGATATTAAACCTTGTCTGGAATAGTATCTCAGATGGCTGATTAATAAAATCATCCATGATGTACGGTTTACCGCAATTGGTTTAAAAATGGGGCCCAACCCCAACTAGATGATCCGATCCAACAGAAACCCTAAGTAAAAAAACCTACACCTACTCATGATGCGCCAGCCGCCACTCTCTCACTCTCCATTCCGCAACCTATGTACTCTTTGCTCCTCGTCTCGCCATCTCTCCTTTTGTGAGTGGACCACTGCCACAGCAAGTGTCACAATATGTTTAGCTAGACATTGTACACTGATTTTTTCACGATATACTTGGTAAGCACCGTGGTGAGCTCTGGGTTAGAACTTAGAACTCGAAGAGGTTGTGCTGGGCCGACCCTGGAGCAGGTAACCGCGCTTCCACGTGTGGAGCACGCACACGTAGTGCTACTGCCGGGAGGCGAAGTGTGGCAGGTCAGCATGGATCTTCTGGCTGAGCATTGGGTCAATGGTAACTGTGTCATATATGGATGCGTGGGAGAAATCGTTGCCCCTAGCTTGTTTTGTAGAGGCGCACAACAAGGGGCGTTGACAGGCACCGTGCGTCATAGAGGTCGTCAGTGGCACCAGAGCTGGCGTTGCTACCTAGCCTCAATGATAAGGATGGTGGCTGCGCGGGTCCTCAAGGCAGCTTGTCAACGGGAGCATGCAGTGCGAACTGCATGTTCAACGGGACATGGAAGCTTGTCCTTGACGTAGAGCAGTGTGGATGTCAGGCAGAATGATGGCTGGACGCACACGAGAGATGACAAGAGGGAGGGAGCTGGTGGCTCAGCACGTGCTAGTGCAATGTAGCAATGCCAAGGTTAGCTTGAGAAGCAGACCCGCCTAGCAAAAATGCTAGACACACGGACCAGCCGACTTGTCCTTTTGTGATTGGGGTAAATAATCTTTCCCTCCTAATTAATCGGGCCCCCCTGATTTCAACTGGTGGGGTGGGCAGCCAGGCCGGTAAAGCCTCCGTATTCATCCGTTGATGTAGCAAAGCTCCCCGCCTAATATACATTGCCTGCCAGCCGCTACCCTGTGCCAAAGGTGGGCCCCACTGGTCAGAACAACCGTCAACACACGGTTACTAGGCAATCAGTGCAGTGGCGGAGCCAGCCAACTCAAGGAGCCAGAGCAAAGCCTATATACAGTGACATTGTCCAGCACTTGCCCCTGTAATTAGTGATACTAATCATGGTTTATGTGTAGTACTTAGTGGAGAATGGCCAGAGCAGCCTGGGCAGCTGCCCAGGGTCGCCGGGACGTAGCTCCGCCACTGAATCAGTGCTATATGCACAATGCTTATTTAAAACTGTATTGTTTTGAAAAAAAAGTATTAATAGGTGGTTTTCTGAAACCCAAAGGTTACTTTGCTATTAATACGTGTAGAGGTTTTTATGGTTCTTATTAAAAAGAAATCAGCTTAGAAAAACTTATTATTAAACATGAAAAAATGAATAAACAGTACGTCAAGGCAACATTGCACTTGTGGCACCAAGGGCTACACCGAGTCACAACATTGGGCGTGTCTACTTTCAAATAGATAATGAAACAAGGACATAGGTTGAAGCACTTTCAATGGAAACAACATTCCACATAACGCCCGCTATCAATCGTGCCAAGTCACATTGCACAACCTCTGTAAATTGGCTAGTGTTTACTCTGGACACCATGGATCCTCTAGGATGGATGTGGGTTGCCCTCTAGACATTTCTGATTGCACTATATCTATGACCATTGTGGTGTCGTTGAAGTTTTTTCTTTTTTTTTGGATGTAGCGATCATGTAGACAATCATAGGAAGCTTGATCTCTGCCAATAGGACATAAACTTTGGAATGAAGTGGCTCCAGAAGAGATCTGGGATGCTTCTTTTAAATAAACATCAGATTTTTTTACTACATGTTGCCTTCAACATATGGCGTTATCCAAATTAAGTGGGAGGGACTAGTAAAAAAAAGCTGAACATGCAGAGGTTAAGCATTGATGTATTCCAACAAACAGAAGCCATGCATTGCGAGATAAAATACTCACATTATTACTATTATCAGGGATACCGTTACGTCCTGTCACTAGTTCAGTGATTATAGCACCCAAACCGTACATGTCTGACTTGACGGACATGATACCATCACTAGACAGGTTTTCCGGAGCACTATAACCTCTGCATGAAATACAAAAATTTCTAACATTGCAGCATAAACAATGTATAAGAAGGTAGAGATTGGTTGTACTGATAAATGAAGCTTACCGTGATACAAAATGGTTTGTGGTCATGGTTTGTGGGCTTTCCACGGATCTTGCCAGACCAAAGTCTGTAATCTTTGGCACCATCTGATTATCTAGTAGTATGTTGGCAGGCTTTAGATCCATATGAAGAATACGTTTGTCTATATGTAGATAATGCAAACCGGTGCATATTCCTTTTATAATCTGATAACGTGTATCCCATTCCAGACCTCTTAATTCGTCTATGAAAAAAATGGACAGATGCATAAAATCAGCGACCAAAATATCAGATATGATAAGCGAAGAGCTGTGTGGAAAACTATTGACCATACCAGTAATATGAATATCAAGGCTTCCATTACTGACATACTCAAAACAGAGTATTCTTTCTCTTTTCTCGGCCAAAATATATCCTCCGGAATCTGGGTTTCGCATTGGAGTCTCCACTGTATGAGAACATAAGCCAAGAAAACGGACTACATTTTCATGGCTGACATCCATCTGGCTGCCAACCTCACGGAGAAAGTGTTTCTGATTAATAGTCATGCTATTCATAATCCTCTTCACAGCAACATTCTTGCTTCCAATGACACCCTGCTTAATAATTGTCGTGAGCATTTAATTATGTCAAAATAGCAGTGCAGCGTGTTTTCAGTTGTTACACAAATATAGAATAGACGAAGGAAATATTGCATAAACAACACACATCACCCAAATAGACTCGGCTTTGTTACTGAAGTAAAAGAAACTATACCAATTTGTACCAAAAGTAAAGTTCAGTCACCTTATAGACTGTTCCAAATCCCCATTGCCGATTACTCTATCTTGGGAAAATCCGTTTGTGATTTTCTGTAAAGTTTCTAGGGGAATATCCGTTGGTGTCATGTTGCCCTCAAGTATTCGCTCCAGGATAGTTTGTTCCATTCTTCTGTAATATACACAAAGTATGTGCAATCAAGATTAACTAACGAAAGGAAAATATTAGGCAATAACAACCAGCCGGATCTTCAATGATGGAGATAAGGAAGTGAAAACCTACTTGAGACAAAGCCGTGTGCACAGGTGGTCGATCTGCAGATCTAGCACGAACTAGGAACTGCTATGCAGATTGAGGTCCAGTGATGGAGGGTGAAACCGTGTATCAAGCAACGGAGGCAAATTTGGCTCTAAGATTCATGTAGTAGATTAAAGTTAGAGCCGAGTTTGGAATCAGCTGAAAACAAATTCAAGAATAGACAAATATGTGTTGATGTAGTAGAAATTTAAGGCAAGTGAGTTTACAAGAACAATACAGAAAGTTCGGTGGACATGTAGCAGATCTCAAGATATCTTTGAACAGGAACGAAGAACAAAGCAATATGACTTTAATGCGTGTCAACACGAGCTTGCACATACCTGTTGGCTGTTGCCGTTAGGAATGGATCTAGCGCTCAGGTCAGTAGGGAAGACATGAATGGAACTCCCCTATATATGCAATGACGTCTTGCTTCTTTCTATGTTTATTAGCATATCCAATAAAACAAAGTCTACACCTATTGCAAAGAGGTGCACGGTTCCCATGATGAGCTGGACTCTGACGACTAACAGCTAGCTAGGTATTGGTTCAACAAAGCTAAGTAGCTACATAATTGCAGTTAATATATTAAAGCTTGGTTAAGCAACGACCTTCTTGCCTCTTAACATATATATGCTATATGCTGTCAGCGAGATGCACCATTGTATATTTACAAAACAATCATCTTGCAAATGGTGCCATGATTAAGCCCATGTGATGTGATGCCATGCGATGGGGATGCCGTGAGAGTCGGGACAATCAAATATAGTCTACTGTAGAGGAAGACTTCATTCATCTGCACGCAAGTCGTCAAGTATAGTAGTATCACTAGCCATTGATCTGAACGAGCAAAGGTTTTAGATACTTCCACTTGCTCTCTCTGCCCTATCTGATTGGGGTCGGAATACTATTGAAAGGTTGCTTGACATGTGAAAAGATTCTGAGTAATTCTGACCAAACAATTGCCGATGCAGATCCAATCTAGTGGCCAGCTGAAAGTGGACTTCGCAATTTTTCAGCTAATTCAGAACCTGCAGCTTTTGATAGACAAAAATCAAAATAATGCAAACACATGCGCAGTGAGATGAAAGCCAACAGTTCCTCAAGTTTGACTGCATAGCAAATTAATTCAAACACATTAGCATTGAGATTAATGTGGACTGCATAGAAAATTAATTCAACCTTTGCAACAACCATAGGCCGGTTTGAACACTGAGGCAACGAAAGAGGATTTTCGAGCTCTCCGGCCGTACAAGTGCGGCCGCGAGCAAACACAACCCTCGTCGGACGCGGCGTGTCCAACGCGAATTGCTTTGGAGCTTGGACCGGCGAGCTGCCAGGCCAGAGAAATGCACGACCAGCTGCCACTGCAAGGTCGTGGGGGCTCCGAGAAATATGGAGCCTCCGCAGTCTTCATGCCAAGATCTCTCTGCTGCCGCGATGGCGAAGGCCATGGCGGAAACGGCGAGCGGACAGATCTACGTGCGCCGCCAGGAAGGAGGAATGAGAGGCGACTAGGTCCAATAGATCCATATAGAGCCTGGCGGGGCACAGAGGCAAACCGTCGCTGAAGGGTGGCACGAGTTGGTCCGGCTCAGGCGCGCGGGAGCCACAGCCTTGTTTTCGGTTTTGTTTTTCTTTCAAAAAATTTGTTTTTGTTTTTTGCTTTTTTATTTTGACAAATATAAATATTCCTAGAATTTCAAATATTCCAAATAAAAATATTCCAGATAGAACAAAGAAGTTGCTTTGGATCTCACAGGAAAGATACATTGAGAAGGTACTTGAAAGGTTCAATATGAAAGATGCAAAATCTGTTATCTCTCCACTTGCAGGCCATCACAAACTGAGTTCTAAACAATGTCCTACAAGCAGGAAGAAGAAAGAAGAAATGAGGAAAGTACCTTACCAATCTGTTGTGGGCAGTTTGATGTATGCCATGGTATGCACTAGGCCTGACATTGCCTATGCAGTTGGAGTTGTTAGCCGGTTCATGACAAATCCAGGTAAGGCTCACTGCGAAGCAGCGAAGTGGATTCTCAGGTATCTCAAGGGAATTTCTACATATTGTTTATGCTTTGGAAGTGGTGATCCTGTATTGTAGGACTATATAAATGCAGATTATGCAGGTGACAAGGATCGTAGGAAGTCCATATCTGTATACCTGATGACTTATGCAGGGGGAGCACTGTCATGGCAATCAAGATTGCAGAAATGTGTTTCTACATCAACTACAAAAGCTGAGTACATTGCAGCAGTTGATGCTGGCAAGGAAGTTTTGTGGATGAAGAACTTCTTGCAAGAGCTCGGCATGAAGCAAGAGAAGTATGTTTTGTTTTGTGACAGCGAGAGTGCTATTCATCTTGCCAAGAACTCAAGCTATCACTCTCAAACCAAGCACATTGATGTGAGCTATCATTGGATTCGAGATGTTGTGAGTTCCAAGTTGCTGAAACTTGAGAAGATCCATACCGACGACAATGGTTCGGATATGATGACCAAGATATTGCCAAATGAGAAGCTACAAGTATGTTGCAAGGTAGTGGGCATGGCGGTGCCCCCCTCATAAGTCGGAGGGGAAGATTTGTTCGGATATCCTCCTCATGTGGGCTGTAAGGTGATGACCATTTGAAGCCTTTTAGACAGCCCAAAGAGGTGCAGATGCCCACTACCCATTAGGGTTATGACCTAGGGTCATTTTGGACTTTGCACACACTAGTAGAAAAAGGGTCTAATGTGCAGCTCATTAGTCCCGGTTTGTATTTGAGTCGGCACTAATGTGACCATTAGTCCCGGTTCCAATGGCTAGGCGGGCCGCTCTCAGTAGTACTGGTTTGTGGCGTACCTTTACCAGCGGTTCATGGCGAACTTTTAGCACCGGTTCGTGCCACGAACCAGTACTAAAGAGAGTGGTGGCGGGATGTTGTTAGACTGGGGCCCCTCCAGCACCTTTAGTACCGGTTCATGCCACGAACCGGTACTAAAGGTCATCCTACATATAAACCCTTCGTCCAGCTCGCTCTGTTCTTCCCCCTTTCCCCTTTCCTCTCTGTTTTTCCCCTCTTCCCTCGAGCTCATCACACATTTTGCCCAAATTTTGTCAAGATTTGAAGGCCCCCATCCATTCAAGTGATCACAAAGGTTAGCAACTTTGTCCTTTCATCTCTCATTGCTAGATTAGCTTTTGCAATGCTTTATATAGTGATTAATTTGTGGGTTTTAGTAATTTGGGAGGAATTATATGTGGTAGTTTATTTGATTTATATGCAATTTGAGCTTAAAATAACTCTTAGTTTGCATATGTAGGTGTGGTTTACTTAGTGCCTTCCCGTCTCCATCGTAACCACCGTCGATCGTCCGCACCGACCCGTCGCCGGCACCACCTTGTGGTGAGCCTCTTGTTCTTATCTTTTTTATATAAAAAAAATCATGTTTGTGTGATTTAGATATATAGTTACTTGTATAATTATCTTACCCATGCGTTGTTTGTTATACATAGTGCCATGGTTGTGATATCCGTCCCCGTCGGCCCTCGTTCGTGTTATGATTCGGATGTGGTATATTCTCTTTTAGAACTATTTGTTGCATTTCGTGTTTATGACAAATTATGCCCATCAAGTTGACATAGATATTTTTATCTAGGAGGTATGTGAACCAGAAATTCCAACCGACCCTAATGTCGAGAGGTAAAATTTAGTTGAAAGATAAAACGAGTATTTGAAAGAAAAATTGAAAAGAATTGAGGGGGGAGAAGATGGAATTGGAGTTGCATGTTGCCGATGTCGTCGATGATCACAAGATCAAGATGGAGAAAATGCAGTTGAAGATTAGAAAGATTAGAAAATATGCCATTGATAGTGAGGCTTGGTATCATTATGTCATTGGATCAATTGTTACCTTAGTTGCGATCTTGATCGTATTTGTTGTAGCATTTAAATGCTTTAGCTAGAGAGTTATTTGTATGTTGCATTTAAGTGTTGTATGAACTTGTATTAATTTGGTCTATTCGGTGGTGTGTAATGAAGATGATCCGACAATGGATGTATGATGACCGATGCTCTCCCCAGTTCGTTGATGGCGTGCATACTTTTCTGATTGCGGTTCACGCAAACAAGCGGACGGATGGTTTTATGCCTTGTCCATGTGCTGGCTGTAAGAATGATCACAATTACTCTAACTCAAGAACCATTCACGTCCACCTATTTGAGTCCGGTTTCATGCCCCACTATAATGTTTGGACCAAGCACGGAGAAAGAGGGGTTATGATGGAAGACAATGAAGAAGAAGAGGACGGCGATAGCTATCCTATCCATGGGTTCCCTGAATACGATGATACAACAATGCGAGAAGAAGCTGAGCCGGCAATGCGAGAAGAAGCTGAAGAAGAGGCATCAGATGAGCCCGCTGATGATCTAGGTCGGGCCATTGGCGATGCAAAGAGAAACTGCACAAGTGAAAAGGAGAAGAAGAAGTTGCAGCACATGTTAGAGGATCACAAGAAATTGTTGTACCCGAATTGCGAAACTGACAAGAAAAAGCTGGGCACCACACTGGAATTGCTGCAATGGAAGGAAGAGAACAGTGTATCTGATAAGGGATTTGGGAAGTTGCTGGTAATGATAAAGAATATGCTTCCAAAGGACAACGAATTGCCCGAGAGTAAGTATGAAGCAAAGAAGGTTGTCTGCCCTCTAGGGTTAGAGGTGCAGAAGATACATGCATGCCCTAATGACTGCATCCTCTACCGCGGTGAGTACGAGGATTTGAACGCATTCCCGGTACGCGGTGCATTGCGCTATAAGATCAGCTGCGATGACCATGGTGATGTCGAGGGCGAGCGCCCCAAGAAGAAGATTCCTGCCAAGGTGATGTTGTATGCTCCTATAATACCACGGTTGCAACGTTTGTTCCAAAACAAAGAGCATGCCAAGGCGATGCGATGGCACGGAGAAGACCGTAAGAAAGACGGAAAGTTGAGAGTACCCACTGACGGGTTGCAGTGGAGAAAATTCAAGAAAAAGTACAGGGAGGAGTTTGCAGGTGACCCAAGGAACGTATGGTTTGGTCTAAATGCAAATGGCATTAATCCTTTTGGGGAGCGGAGCAGCAACCATAGCACCTGGCTTGTGACTCTATGTTTGTATAACCTTCCTCCTTGGTTGTGCATGAAGCGGAAGTTCATTATGATGTCAGTGCTCATCCAAGGCCCTAAGCGACCCGGCAACAACATTGATGTGTACCTAAGGCCATTAGTTGAAGAACTTTTACAGCTGTGGAATGGAAAAGGTGTACATGCATGGGATGAGCACAAACAGGAAGAATTTGACCTAAAGGCATTGCTGTTCGTGACCATCAATGATTGGCCTGCTCTCAATAACCTTTCAGGACAGACAAACAAGGGATACCGCAGATGCACGCACTGTTTGGATGATACCGACAGTATATATCTGGATAGTTGTAGGAAGAATGTGTACCTGGGACATCGTCGATTTCTTCCGAGTAGGCATCCCGTAAGAAAGAAAGGCAAGCATTTCAAAGATGAGGCGGATCACCGGACGAAGCCCCGTCATCGTACTGGTGCTGATGTACATGATATGGTGAAGGATTTGAAGGTAATCTTTGGAAAGGGTCCTGGCAGACAACCTGTCCTGCAGGACGCTTACGGACGCGCACCCATGTGGAAGAAGAAATCTATATTTTGGGACCTGCCCTATTGGAAAGACCTAGAGGTCCGCTCCGCAATCGATGTGATGCACGTGACGAATAATCTTTACGTGACCCCGCTTGGCTTCTTGGGCGTGTATGGGAAGACAAAAGGTACACCGGAGGCACGGGAGGACCAGCAACGTATGCACGGAAAAGATGGCATACATCAGGGTCATGCCAGCTATGCTCTTACCAAAGAAGAGAATAAAATCTTCTTTGAATGCCTGCTCAGTATGAAGGTACCGTCTGGCTTCTCGTCGAATATAAAGGGAATAATAAATATGGCAGAGAAAAATTCTCATGACTGCCACGTGATTATGAGGTAACTGCTTCCGGTTACATTGAGGGTGCTTCTACCGGAAAATGTTTGATTAGCCATTGTGAAGCTATGTGCATTCCTCAATGCAATCTCTCAGAAGGTAATCGATCCATAAATCATACTAAGGTTACAGAATGATCTGGTGCAATGTTTTGTCAGTTTCGAGTTGGTGTTCCCACCATCCTTCTTCGACATCATGACGCACGTCTTAGTTCACCTATGCGAAAAGATAACGTTTTGGGTCTTGTATTTCTACACAATATGTTCTCCTTTGAGAAATTCATGATAGTTTTGAAGGAATATGTTCATAACCATGCTAGGCCAGAAGGAAGCATCTCGAAGGGCCATGAATATGAGGAGGTCATTGAGTTTTGTATTTACTTTATTCCTGACCTTAAGCCGATTGGTGTTCCTGAATCGCGGCATAAGGGCGGATTGCATGGAAAAGGCATGCTAGGAGGGGATCAAATAATATGTATGGACGGGCATTCTCTCACTCAAGCACACTACATAGTTCTACAGAATTCTGCCTTGGTGGCTCCGTATATGGAGAAGCACAAGAATTTTCTACGCTCCAAACACCCGGAGCAGTCTCACGACTGGATTACACGTAAACAAACGGGGACTTTCGCCGGTTGGTTGCAGACACGTGCCATGCATGATGGAGATATAGAAGATGACATGTACTTGTTGTCCCAGTTACCATCTTCAAATATAATGACTTTCGGTACGCAATAAATGGGAATACACTTTATACGATTGCCCAAGATAAGAAGAGCACCAACCAAAATAGTGGTGTCCGCTTTGATGCAACAACCAAGACGGGAAAGGAAACATATTATGGTTACATAGAGGACATATGGGAGCTTGACTATGGACGTGGTTTGAAGGTCCCTTTGTTTCGGTGCAAATGGGTCAATATGACACGAGGCGGGTGTTGGGGAACGTAGCAGAAATTCAAAATTTTCTACCCATCACCAAGATCAATCTATGGAGATTCTAGCAACAAGAGAGGGAGAGGATGAGCATCTTCATATCCTTGAAGATCGCTAAGCGGAAGCTGCCCAAGAACGCTGGATGAAGGAGTCAGACTGCAGCGATTCAGATCGCGGTTGATTCCGATCTAAGCACCGAACAACGGTGCCTCCGCGTTCAACACAAGTACAGTCCGGGGACGTCTCCTCCTTCTTGATCCAGCAAGGGGAGAGGAGAAGTTGAGGGAGAACTCCGACAGCACGACGGCATGGTGGTGATGGAGCTCGTGGTTCTCCGGCAGGGCTTCGCCAAGCACTACGGAGGAGGAGGAGGTGTTGGAGGAGGGAGAGGGCTGCGCCAGGGGAAGGGTGCTGCTGCCCTCTCTCTCTCTCTCTCACTTTATATAGGGGGAAGGGAGGAGGGGGAGACGCCCTAGGGTTCCCTAGGGGAGGGGCGGCGGCCATAGGGGAAACCCTAGATGGGTTTTGACGCCCCCACCCCTAGGAAACTTGCCCCCCAAGCCGGGAGGGGTGGCTGCCCTAGGGGTGGTGCCCCCACCTCTCCAGGTTATGTGAGATGGGGTGGGAGGGGCGCTCAGCCCCTTAGTGGGCTGATGTGCCCTCTCCCCTTGGCCCATAAGGCCCCCCAAAGCTTGTCGGGGCCTCCGAAACCCCTTTCGGACACGCTGGTCATCACCTGGTACCCCCGGAATAATTCCGGACTCCAATACCCTTCGTCCAATATACCGATCTTCACCTCCAGACCATTCCGGAGCTCCTCGTCATGTCCGGGATCTCATCCGGGACTCCGAACAACCTTCTGTAACCACATACTATTTTTCATAACAACTCTAGCGTCACCGAACCTTAAGTGTGTAGACCCTACGGGTTCGGGAACCATGCAGACATGACCGAGACGTTCTCCGGTCAATAACCAACAGCGGGATCTGGATACCCATGTTGGCTCCCACATGTTCCACGATGATCTCATTGGATGAACCACGATGTCAAGGATTCAAGCAATCCCGTATGCAATTCCCTTTGTCTAGCGGTATTGTACTTGCCCGAGATTCGATCGTCGGTATGCCGATACCTTGTTCAATCTCGTTACCGGCAAGTCACTTTACTCGTTCCATAACACATCATCCCGTGATCAACCCCTTGGTCACATTGTGCACATTATGATGATGTCCTACCGAGTGGGCCTAGAGATACCTCTCCGTCACACGGAGTGACAAATCCCAGTCTCGATTCGTGCCAACCCAACATAGACTTTCAGAGATACCCGTAGTGCACCTTTATAGCCACCCAGTTACGTTGTGACGTTTGGTACACCCAAAGCATTCCTACGATATCCGGGAGTTGCACAATCTCATGGTCTAAGGAAATGATACCTCACATTAGAAAAGCTTTAGCATACGAACTACACGATCTTTGTGCTAGGCTTAGGATTGGGTCTTGTCCATCACATCATTCTCCTAATGATGTGATCCCGTTATCAACGACATCCAATGTCCATGGTCAGGAAACCGTAACCATCTATTGATCAACGAGCTAGTCAACTAGAGGCTTACTAGGGACATGGTGTATCTGAGTTTCCTATCAATACAATTATAGCATGGATAATAAACGATTATCATGAACGAGGAAATATAATAATAATAACCAATTTATTATTGCCTCTAGGGCATATTTCCAACAGTCTCCCACTTGCACTAGAGTCAATAATCTAGTTCACATCGCCATGTGATCAACACTCATAGGTCACATCGCCATGTGACCAACATCTAAAGAGTTTACTAGAATCAATAATCTAGTTCACATCACTACGTGATTAACACTCAATGGGTTCTGGGGTTTGATCATGTTTTGCTTGTGAGAGAGGTTTTAGTCAACGGGTCTGCAACATTCAGATCCGTATGTACTTCGCAAATCTCTAGGTCATATTTAAATGCTGCTTCCACGCTCCACTTGGAGCTATTCCCAATGGTTGCTCCACTATACGTATCCGGTTTGCTACTCAGAGTCATTCAGATAGGTGTTAAAGCTTGCATCCACTTAACCCTTTATGCCGAACTCTTTATCACCTCCATAATCGAGAAACATGTCCTTATTTACTCCAAGGACAATTTTGATCATGTCCAATGATCCATTCCTGGATCATTCTTGTACCCCTTGATCGACTCATGGCAAGGCACACTTCGATGCGGTACACATCATAGCATACTATAGAGCCTACGTGCGAAGCATAGGGACGACCTTCAGACTTTCTCTCTCTTACGCCGTGGTGGAGCTCTAACTCTTAACTTCATACCTTACAACTCAGGCAAGAACTCCTTCTTTGATCGATCCATCTTGAACACCTTCAAGATCATGTCAAGGTATGTGCTCATTTGAAAGTACCATTTAGCGTTTTGATCTATCCTCATAGATCTTGATGCTTAATGTTCAAGCAGCTTAATCCAGGTTTCTATTGAAAACACTTTTCAAATAACCCTATATGCTTTCCAGAAATTCTACATTATTTCTGATCAACAATATGTCAACAACATATACTCATCAGAAATTCTATAGTGCTCCCACTCACTTCTTTGGAAATACAAGTTTCTTATAAAGTTTGTATAAACGCAAAATCTTTGATCATCTCATCAAAGCGTACATTCCAACTCCGAGATGCTTACTCCAGTCCTTAGAAGGATTGCTGGAGCTTTGCATACTTGTTAGCGTCTTTCAGGATTGACAAAACCTTCTGGTTGTATCACATACAACCTTTCCTCAAGGATATCGTCGAGGAAACAATGTTTTGACATCCTATCTGCAAGATTTCAGAAATCATGCAGTAATTGCTAATATAATTCCAACAGACACTTAGCGTCGCTACGAGTGAGAAAGTCTCATCGTAGTCAACTCCTTGAACTTGTCGGAAAACATCTTAACGACAAGTCGAGCTTTCTTAATGGTGGTACTTACCATCATTGTCCGTCTTCCTTTTAAAATCCATCTGTACAAAACAGCCTTACGACCATCAAGTAGTTCTTCCAAAGTCCACACTTTGTTCTCATACATGGATCCTCTCTCGGATTTTATGGCCTCGAGCCATTCATCGGAATTTGGGCCCACCATCGCTTCTTCATAGCTCATAGGTTCATTGTTGTCTAGCAACATGACCTCCAAGACAGGATTATGTACCACTCTGAAGCAGTACGCATCCTTGTCAACCTACGAGGTTTGGTAGTGACTTGATCCGAAGTTTCATGATCACTATCATAAGCTTCTACTTCAATTGGTGTAGGTGTCACAGGAACAACTTCTTGTGCCCTGCTACACACTAGTTGAAGTGATGGTTCAAAAACCTCATCAAGTCTCCACCATCCTCCCACTCAATTCTTTCCAAAGAAACTTTTCCTCGAGAAAGGACCCGGTTCCAGAAACAATCACTTTTGCTTCCGGATCTGAATAGGAGGTATACCCAACTGTTTTGGGTGTCCTATGTAGATGTATTCATCCGCTTTGGGTTCGAGCTTATCAACCTGAAACTTTTTCACATAAGCGTCGCAGCCCCAAACTTTCAAGAAACGACAGCTTAGGTTTCTCTAAACCATAGTTCATAAGGTGTCATCTCAACGGAATTACGTGGTGCCCTATTTAAAGTGAGTGCGGTTGTCTCTAATGCCTAACCCATGAACGATAGTGGTAATTCGATAAGAGACATCATGGTACGCACCATATCCAATAGGGTGCAACTATGATGTTCGGACACACCATCACACTATGGTGTTCCAGCGGTATTAATTGTGAAACAATTTCCACAATGTCTTAATTATGTACAAAACTTCGTAACTCAGATATTCATCTCTATGATCATATCATAGACATTTTATCCTCTTGTCACGAAGATCTTCAACTTCACTCTGAAATTACTTGAACCATTCAATAATTCAGACTTGTGTTTCATCAAGTAAATATACTCAGTATCTACTCAAATCATCTATGAAGTAAGAACATAACGATATCCACTGCGTGCCTCAGCACTCATTGGACTGCACACATCAAAATGTATTACTTCCAACAAGTTGCTTTCTTGTTCCATTTCACTGAAAACGAGGCTTTCAGCCATCTTGCCCATATGGTATGATTTGCATGTCTCAAGTGATTCAAAATCAAGTGAGTCCAAACAGTCCATCTGCATGGAGTTTCTTCATGCATATACACCAATAGACATGGTTCGCACGTCTCAAACTTTTCAAAAACGAGTGAGTCCAAAGATCCATCAACATGGAGCTTCTCCATATGTTTTATACCAATATGACTTACATGGTAGTGCCACAAGTAGGTGGTACTATCATTACTATCTTATATCTTTTGGCATGAAGATGTGTATCACTACGATCGAGATTTAATAAACCATTCATTTTAGGTGCAAGATCATTGAAGGTATTATTCAAATAAATAGAGTAACCATTATCCTCCTTAAATGAATAACCGTATTGCGATAGACATAATCCAATCATGTCTATGCTCAACGCAAACACCAAATAACAATTATTTAGGTTTAACACCAATCTCGAAGGTAGAGGGAGCGTGCGATGCTTGATCGTATCAACCTTGGAAACACTTCCAACACATATCGTCAGCTCACCTTTAGCTAGTCTCCTTTTATTTCGTAGCTTTTATTTCAAGTTACTAGCACTTAGCAACCGAACCGGTATCTAATACCCTGGTGCTACTAGGAGTACTAGTAAAGTACACATTAACATAATGTATATCCAATATACTTACGTCGATCTTGCCTGCCTTCTTATCTACCAAGTATCTAGGGTGGTTCTGCTTTAGTGTCCGTTCCTCTCATTACAGAAGCACTTAGTCTTGGGTTTGGGTTCAACCTTGGGTTTTCACTGGAGCAGCAATTGTTTTGTTGTTTCATGAAGTATCCCTTCTTGCCCTTGCCCTTCTTGAAACTAGTGGTCTTACTAACCATCAACAATTGATGCTCCTACTTGACTTCTACTTTCGCGGCGTCAAACATCGCGAATACTTCAAGGATCATCATATCTATCCCTGATATGTTATAGTTCATCACGAATCTCTAGTAGCTTGGTGGCAATGACTTTGGAGAAACATCACTATCTCATCTGGAAGATTAACTCCCACTCGATTCAAGTGATTGTTGTACCCAGACAATCTGAGTACAAGCTCAACGATTGAGCTTTTCTCCCTTAGTTTGTAGGCCAAGAAGCTCGTTGGAGGTCTTATACCTCTTGATGTGGGCACGAGCCTAAAATCCCAATTTCAGCCCTCGAAACATCTCAGATGTTTCGCGACGTTTCGAAATCGTCTTCGGTGCCTTAACTCTAAACCATTTAACATTACTGAACTATCACGTAGTTATCAAAACGTGTATGTCAGATGTTCGCAACATCCACAGACGACGTTCGAGGTTCAGCACACTGAGCGGTGCATTAAGGACATAAGCCTTCTTCCAAGCAACGAGGACAATCCTCAGTTTACGGACTTAGTCCGCATAATCGCTACTATCATCTTTCAACTGAATTTTCTCTAGGAACATATCTAAACTGTAGGACTAAAGCGCGAGCTTATGACATAATTAGCAAAGACCTTTTGACTATGTTTAGGATAATTAAGTTCATCTTATGAACTCCCACTCAGATAGACATCCCTCTTAGTCATCTAAGTGATTACATGATCATCACGTGAGACGGACTAGTCATCATCGGTGAACATCTTCATGTTGATCGTATCTACCATACGACTCATGCTCGACCTTTCGGTCTCTTGTGTTCCGAGGCCATGTCTGTACATGCTAGGCTCGTCAAGTCAACGTAAGTGTTCCGCGTGTGTAAATCTGTCTTACACCCGTTGTATGTGAACGTTAGAATCTATCACACCCGATCATCATGTGGTGCTACGAAACAACGAACTTTCGCAATGGTGCACAGTTAGGGGGAACACTTTCTTGAAATTTTAATGAGGGATCATCTTATTTACTACCGTCGTTCTAAGCAAATAAGATGCATAAACATGATAAACATCACATGCAATCAAAAAGTGACATGATATGGCCAATATCATTTTGCTGCTTTTGATCTCCATCTTCGGGGCTCCATGATCATCATCGTCACCGGCATGACACCATGATCTCCATCATCATGATCTCCATCATCGTGTCTCCATGAAGTTGTCTCGCCAACTATTACTTCTACTACTATGGCTAACGGTTTAGCAATGAAGTACAGTAATTACATGGCATTATTCAGTGACACGCAGGTCATACAATAAATAAAGACAACTCCTATGGCTCCTGCCGGTTGTCATACTCATCGACATGCAAGTCGTGATTCCTATTACAAGAACATGATCAATCTCATACATCACATATCATTCATCACATTCTTTTGGCCATATCACATCACATAGCATACCCTGCAAAAACAAGTTAGACGTCCTCTAATTGTTATTTGCATGTTTTACGTGGCTGCTATGGGTTTCTAGCAAGAACGTTTCTTACCTACGCAAAACCACAACGTGATTTGTCAATTGCTATTTGCCCTTCATAAGGACCCTTTTCATCGAATCTGATCCGATTAAAGTGGGAGAGACTGGCACCCGCTAGCCACCTTATGCAACAAGTGCATGTCAGTCGGTGGAACCTGTCTCACGTAAGTGTACGTGTAAGGTCGGTCCGGGATGCTTCATCCCACAATACCGTCGAAACAATATTGGACTAGTAACGGTAAGCATATTGAACAAAATCAACGCCCACAACAACTTGTGTTCTACTCGTGCATAGAATCTACGCAATAGACCTAGCTCATGATGCCACTGTTGGGGAACGTAGCAGAAATTCAAAATTTTCTACGCATCACCAAGATCAATCTATGGAGATTCTAGCAACAAGAGAGGGAGAGGATGAGCATCTTCATACCCTTGAATATCGCTAAGCGGAAGCTGTTCAAGAACGCGGATGAAGGAGTCATACTCGCAGCGATTCAGATCACGGTTGATTCCGATCTAAGCACCGAACAACGGTGCCTCCGCGTTCAACACACGTACAGCCCGGGGACGTCTCCTCCTTCTTGATCCAGCAAGGGGAGAGGAGAAGTTGAGGGAGAACTCCGACAACACGACGACATGGTGGTGATGGAGCTCGTGGTTCTCCGGCAAGGCTTCGCCAAGCACTATGGAGGAGGAGGAGGTGTTGGAGGAGGGAGAGGGCTACACCAGGGGAAGGGTGCGGCTGCCCTCTCTCTCTCTCTCTCTCTCTCTCAATATATATAGGGGGAAGGGAGGAGGGGGAGGCGCCCTAGGGTTCCCTAGGGGAGGGGCGGCGGCCATAGGGGAAACCCTAGATGGGTTTTGGCGCCCCCACCCCTAGGAAACTTGCCCCCCAAGCCGGGAGGGGTGGCTGCCCTAGAGGTGGCGCCCCCACCTCTCCAGGTTACGTGAGATGGGGTGGGAGGGGCGCTGAGCCCCTTAGTGGGCTGATGTGCCCTCTCCCCTTGGCCCATAAGGCCCCCAAAGCTTGCCGGGGCCTCCGAAACCCCTTTCGGACACACTGGTCATCACCTGGTACCCCCGGAATAATTCCGGACTCCAATACCCTTCGTCCAATATACCGATCTTCACCTCCGGACCATTACGGAGCTCCTCGTCATGTCCGGGATCTCATCCGGGACTCCGAACAACCTTCGGTAACCACATACTATTTCCCATAACAACTCTAGCCTCACCGAACCTTAAGTGTGTAGACCCTACGGGTTCGGGAACCATGCGAACATGATCGAGACGTTTCACGGTCAATAACCAACAGCGGGATCTGGATACCCATGTTGGCTCCCACATGTTCCACGATGATCTCATCGGATGAACCACGATGTCAAGGATTCAAGCAATCCCGTATGCAATTCCCTTTGTCTAGCGGTATTGTACTTGCCCGAGATTCGATCGCCGGTATGCCGATACCTTGTTCAATCTCGTTACCGGCAAGTCGCTTTACTCGTTCCGTAACACATCATCCCGTGATCAACCCCTTGGTCACATTGTGCACATTATGATGATGTCGTACCGAGTGGGCCTAGAGATACCTCTCCGTCACACGGAGTGACAAATCACAGTCTCGATTCGTGCCAACCCAACAGACACTTTCGGAGATACCCGTAGTGCACCTTTATAGCTACCCAGTTACGTTGCGACGTTTGGTACACCCAAAGCATTCCTACGGTATCCGGGAGTTGCACAATCTCATGGTCTAAGGAAATGATACTTGACATTAGAAAAGCTTTAGCATACGAACTACACGATCTTTGTGCTAGGCTTAGGATTGGGTCTTGTCCATCACATCATTCTATTAATGATGTGATCCCATTATCAACGACATCCAATGTCCATGGTCAGGAAACCGTAACCATCTATTGATCAACGAGCTAGTCAACTAGAGGCTTACTAGGGACATGGTGTTGTCTATGTACCCACACATGTATCTGAGTTTCCTATCAATACAATTATAGCATGGATAATAAACGATTATCATGAACAAGGAAATATTATAATAATAACCAATTTATTATTGCCTCTAGGGCATATTTCCAACAGCGGGGTAACGGAAGACCCGCAGTACGGAATGACAACAGTGGATTTCAACAATCTTGCGTATGCTGACAAACCATTCGTCCTAGCCAATGATGTGGCGCAGGTTTTTTATGTGAAAGACATGTCTACCAGGCCGAGAAAAAGAAAGATAAGGAAGCGAATTCATCATACGATGAGCCAAAGCGCCACATAGTTCTTTCAGGGAAAAGAAATATCACGGGAGTGGATGACAAGACAGACATGTCAGAAGATTATGAAAAGTTTGATGAAATTGCTCCATTCATAGTGAATATTGACTCGAGCATCCAGTTAAATGATGAAGATTGTCCATGGTTACGGTGCAAAGGGACACACGCGAAGAAAAAGTTTCACACCCAAAGATCCCACTCTGGGATGTGATAGGCTTCACCGTCATCCCTTTCTTCTCTAGTGAGTTTCCGGACTTATATATCTGGAAAGTGCCACTTCGAACAAACCGGAGGGAATCTTTGTAATAGTTAGGGTACTTATGTGTTTTGTCATTTGAAACACAAAGAAATTTTATGTGCAAACAAATTCTTTCATGCATTTACGACAAAAACTAGATGCACTTCGTCTACAAAGTTCGTCAAATAATTTAAATTTGAAAACAACTGGCACTAACAAAAAGTTTTTATTTTTTGTACCTAAATAAATAAAGCAGAAAAGAAAAAAAACTAAATTTTTTTGAGACAAAAACTAAATAAAAAAAGCTCACCTACTGGGCCACAGCGGCCTGCATACGACTAGAAACCCAACCTGTAGTTCGGCCAGGATGCAGGCCCGCAAGGACCAATAGGCCCATAGGCCAGAGCGGTAGAGTTAGGCCCAGAAGCCTGCTATAGAGAGGAGTTCAATAGAGCTGCCGCGCCGGGGCTTTTAAACAGGTGCGGGCACCCCTCGGCTAGCGAGGTGGGACTAAACTTGCTCACCGCACTGCTTGGCCTTGCACCCCTTTAGTACCGGGTGGTGGCTCCAACCGGTACTACAGGGGGGGCGGTCTTTAGTACCGGTTGGAGCCACCACCCGGTACTAAAGGGGGTACGCTTCCCGCCGCTTCGCCTGGCCAAAAGAGCCCTTTAGTACCCGTTGGTGGCTCCAACCGGTACTAAAGGGGGGGGGTTCTATATAAGAAACACTTTTAAAAAATTTAGTTTCTCATCTCTCCCGCTGCTTCTTCTCCTCTGCCCCATCGCCGCCGCCCCCGTCCCCGTCGCCGCCCATCGCCATCCCCGTCGCAGTCCATGTCGCTGGCCCGTCGCCATCCCCTCTGCCTCGCCGTCCCCTCGCCTCGCCGTCGCCGTCGCCGTCACCTCTGCCTCGCCGTCCCCTCGCTCGCCGTCATCGTCGCCGTCACCTCGACCTCGCCCGCGCTGTGTGCCCCTCTCCTCAGCCCCTCTCTGTCGGATTTCGGGTTCCGGCAGACCCTTGAGGTTCAAACACTGGGGTGCGCGCGGAGATCCAACCCTCCACAGTCTCGTACCTCGCCGAGTCGTAGGGACCTAAACTACTAAACAGAACAGCACAAGAGACACAAGATTTATACTAGTTCGGGCCACCGTTGTGGTGTAATACCCTACTCTAGTTTGTGGTGTGGTGGATTGCCTGTTGGGCTGATGAGGAACAGTACAGGGAAGAACAGCCTCGCGAGGGTCTGTTCTTGGTGGGTGTGATGAACTGCTAGGTGGTGTTCCATTGCTCTAGCTACTGGTTCCTTGGTGAGGATTCCGACCTCATACTGGGGGGCTGATCCCAGATCCCCCTCTCTGAGTGTGGCTACCCCTATTTATAGGCGAAGGCCCTGGGCCTCTTCCCAAATATTGAGCGGGAAGAGCGCCAACAATTGGCCATTTTGAAGGGGAACAGCGGGTACACTTATCGACTAAAGTTGGTCCTCGCTTGCCAAAGGCTCGGGCGATGACGCTGCTTGGGCTCCACGATGACTCCCTTCCGGCCGTTAGGGCTGGTCTTGGTCTTGTTGCACCAAAGCGGATGCCTTTGCTTGATGCTCTCGCTGCGCTTGCTCCCTTTGCACCAAAGAGGAAAGGAGGACGCCATACCGGGCGCCTCGATCGGGCGCCCTTGGTCGTCATGGCTTATGCGCCACGGGCACCTCGCGAGGTACCCTGCCTTGAACTCTCCGCCTCCTCATGAGCCAGCCTGACGAGGCGGTGCTCGAGGAAGCTCCTTGTCGCCCCGCCTGCGAGGCTTGGCCCCTCGCGAGGGTCTTGAGCTTGCGTTGATGAAGATGGGCCGTCCTGGGCCTCCTTTGAGCCACGCCGCAGGCAGGCAAGTCTAGGGACCCCCGTTCCTAGAACGCCGACAGTAGCCCCCGGGCCCATGGCGCGCCCGAACTTGGCCGGGCAGAGAGGCGAAAGGGCAAGTGCGAAGCGTCGCGGGCCCTAACAGCCTACGGCCTTGGGCGACGCGTGGCGGTTGATTGGACGTGGGCGGCACTGTTCCCCCACGCCTCCTTATTTCGTGCCTTGCTAGGCGGACACGCTGCTGCACACATCCGTTCCCCTTTCTGCTGCTTGTGCGCTCCAGTCCTTTCCCCTCTCGAACTGCAACTTCCACTTCCAATCCAATCTCGAATCTCCCCCCTCCCCCTTTCAATCGCCATGGCTCCGGCGAAGAAAGGGAAAGGGAAGAAACATGTGCCTCCACCTCGCTCGCCGCCGGCGGCGGCCTCCGCTGTCGACCCATCGATCATACTCAATCTAGAAGTCTTGGGCAAGGTTAGTTCGGCTCTGGCCACCTTCTTCAACGAATGCGGGAGGACGACGGCTTGGCCCGCGTCCCACTTCTCCATCGACAGGATAGTCACTGAGGTCCGGTATTTTGCTGACGCCCTGTGGGCGGGGTTGGTTCTCCCCTTCTCTGATTTCTTCAATGCCGTGCTTTCCCACTATCAGATCCACATGATGCATCTGGGTCCTGAGTCCATCACTCTCCTCTCGGTCTTCGCCTTCGTTTGTGAAGCAATGATGGGCATCCTTCCTTCGGTTGCCTTGTTGCGCCACTTCTTCTCTCTGTGCCTTGTCGACCCCACTCAATGCTCGGTGTGCATGAGCTTCGTCGCCGCGCCCGAGACAGCGGCCTCAGGGATCAACTTCAGCCTGCCTCCGCCCGCGGCTGAGTTCCGCGAGAGGTGGTTGTACGTGGATGTGGGGGTGCCCAGCCCCCTGCTATCGGAGCCAACCTCGCCTGATGTCCCCAATTCAGGCAGGGGCAGAGACGCTTTCAAGCTCTCGGCTCATCTTTGTCTGGCGCCGCTTCGCTTTCCTGAGGTCGCTTGCTGTGACAGCGCCCAAGGTGGTGAAGGAGTTCCTGATGCGCCGCATCGCCCCTCTCCAACGCCATTCCCACCGGATGTGGGCCTTCAGCGGGCCTGGTGATCGTATGAGGCTCCAGGAAGAAGACCTGACGCCTGAAGCGCTAAGGAAAGTGCTCCTGGTCCTGACTGGCGACCCCAACCCCGGTGGCATCCGGCATGGAGGGGCCTTGCTGTACCTCTTCCAGAACAGGGGTGATTTTGTGAACCAGATGCCTATCTTCGATGAATGGGGCCGCGCCCTGGTCTCAGGGGCCTCGCGAGAATCCCGGTGATGGTGACGGCCCTTCCAGTCGGCCAAGGCGGCTCCTCCTCAAGTGGCGGAGCAGGGAGGCACGAGCCGCCAAAGGCCGAAGGGACCCTTGCCGGGGTGACAGCGTCGGGCGATGCTCATGAGGGGGCAGCTCCTGAGGCTCATGCCGCCGCGGCTGTGGGCGGCAGGCAGCCGCCTGCAGCGCCCATGGGATGGAGCCCCGAGGCCTCCGCTGCTTCTCTTGGTGAGGCGACTAGCAGCGTCAGTGACGCCTCGACGCAAATCGCCTTGATGCTTCTCCTCGCCGCAGGCTGATCCTCGCGCTCAAATCTTGGGTGCAAGTTTCACAGAATTTCGAGGCCCTCCGGAAGAGAAGGGAGGCCCTGGGCGATGATTACCCTTGTCGCCCGCTGAAGCGTAGGAAGTACTTTGCCACCGATGAGTAAGCCTTCTCCTTCTCCAGCTCCTGATTCTTCTGCTGCTTGTACTAATCCTTGCCCTGCATGCCCCTTCCTGCCGAGCTCACGGAGACGCAGGAGGAGCCGTCCCCGGGCCGCCTCCCGGCCCTGAGCGCCCAAGCGGTGGAGCCCTTGTGGTGAGGGCAACCGGGAGGTGAACCATCCGGCGCTGTCGTGGCCCTCGCGCCTCGTGATCCTTCCTCGCGAGCCTTCCCGTGGCATAGCTAGCCTGCCGTGGGCTTCTCGCCTGGTCGTGGACGGCGATTGGCTGAGGCGCTTCCTGCGCCCCTTGTCTGGGGATGGGCTGGCTCCAGGCCGGGCTTCTGGCGCGGCGCGCCCGGCCGTCGCGAGGGTGCCAGCCCCCAGCCCCCTGCCTGGAGAGGGAGTGTTGATTCGCGGCTCCCGGCGCCCGCCTGGGGCGGTCGATGGTGTGGAGGACGTGCGCGAGCGCGCCCGGGAGCGCCGCGCCCTTCGCCAAGGATTTCTTCGAAGGGCGGCTAACGCGGTGAGCCGTCTTGGTGAAGAGCTTGCTGATGAAGACGCGTGCCTTGAGGCCGAGGGCCTGCGCCTGGCCGCAGAGAGGCGCGAGCTGGAGGGCGCTGCCGCCCTTGCGCACCACCAGCGCGATCTTGATGATGAAGAGGCCAAGGCGTTGCTGGCAGCCTCTCGGGAGGCCTGTTCTCGGGCCATCGAGGAGGCACGGGCAGCTAACAGGCGGTAAGAGGCAGCGGAGGAGCGGGCACAGGAACTCCTGGCCCGATGTCACTCATTGGAGGAGCAAGTGGAGCTGCGCGAGGCAGCCCTCGCGTCGATGAAGGTGGCCTCCGGCGACCCGGCGGAGCTCCAGAAGCGTGAGGAGGCGCTGACGCTTGAAGCCGCCGAACGCGCGCGCGAGTACGAGCGCTTGGAGATGAGGGAGCGCTTGGCGACGCGGGCAGAGGATGAGGTCGCTGCACGGGAAGCCCGCGTCCTGGAGGAGGTCGGACGCCGAGTGGCGGCGGCGCGCTCGAACCTCGAGCCTGAGTTTGAGGAGCGGCTAGGGTTGATCAAGGCTAAGGCTGAGGGCAGGACTGCTGCCTTGAGGGACAAGCTGGAGGAGGCGACGCGGCGGGCCGATGCTCTTCGGGCCGCCCTCGAGGTGGCGCAGAGGGAGTCCACCACCTCTCAGGCCGAGGTGCTCCTTCTTCGCCAACGGGTGGAGGAGGCCGAGGCCGTCGCGCGCCAGAATGCGGACGAGATGCGTCAGCGGCGAATCCTGGAGCATGAGCACGGCCCCATGCTCGCCACGCTCCGGGAGAGAGCCAACGCAGCCTTGAGTAATATCTGCGAGGGCGGTGAAGCAGAGCGACGCGGTTAACTACGCCGGCAACCTTCAGTTCTTCACTGACGTGGTGGCGCGGCTGGAGGCGCGGTCGGTCAGGGCCAATAGGCTGGTGGAGGAGAGGAGCCGCACACTGCTTGGGCGCGCCTTTTCTCGTGTCTTCAGCCATCTCCAGGACATGGACCCCCACTTCGATTTTGACGCAGCTATCGCCCTAGTTCCCCAGGCCGTCCGGGGCGACCTGGCGCACTGGGTGGAAGACAACGTGGATGCTCTTGTCCGGGCCTTCGCTTCGGACAACGACGGCGTGATCATGGCCGCCGATGAGGGCGGCGTGGTGAACGGCCCTGACGCCGCCGATGACCCCACAGACAGTGACGGCGAGGCCAGCGACGACAGCAACGGCTCGGGAGGTGCTCCTGAGGATGCATTGGGGGATTTATCCGACTGATTATGTATTGTCCTTGTTCCATTACCCTGCATGAATAGAACTCAGGTTTTGGCCTGATGGCTGTGAGAGCATTTTGGGAGGGGGAGCCCCTCATGTAAAACTTGTGTTCATCAGACAGCAGGTGTTACATCGCCCATACGCTATGCGCAAAGTGGTTGGCTAAGCGACGTGCTGGTTGGCTGGTTTACCTTTGTTTCGTCTGAGCCACGAGATAGCTTTGTGGGAGGCTGAGGCGATCTGAGTGTCTACTGATCGAATCCGTAGGATCTGCAGTAAAAACCCTCCGGAGAGGATGCGGCGGCGACAGGCTGGGCTGCGCGCAAGCTAGGCCTGGCCCGGCTCGCGAGGGGCTCGCGAGGGGAGGCAGCTGAGGCGGAGTTGTAACCGAAACGCGAGAGATTTTCTCGAACGAGACTAAGCACCCCTTCTCCGAACACACGCAAATCTCAACTTCGAATCCAACTTAAATCCAGAGAGGGAAAACGACAATCAAATGGAAAGGCGAAGAAAGCAGAAGAAAAGCCGCGTCCGGCACCTAGTCTAGTCTTGGACGTCTTCTCGCCAGCGAGCTAAGTGCTGCCACTGGGCGTGGAGGGAGCCTGGGCCCGAGGCCGGCACCCTCGAGACTCCGGGCGTGTACAGCCCCACTCATTATTACGTGAGAGTGTCACGGGCGGCGAGCTTCACAGCACCGGGCCTTCTTCACAGTGTACCGCGTTGCTTCATATCGCCGATGAGGGCCCCGCTTGCGCCACACTCTAGTGCCATCAACGACGACCGGAAACCGTGACGCCGCCGATGGGGTAGAGCGGTCGCCAGCCGGTTCCCCGACGCATCGGGTCCTCCGCCAGGCAGGCCTCGAGGCGCCGCCGCCAGAGGGCCTAACTCCTGGGAACGCTTGTTCAACGCCACGGTGGTGATGTCGGGTCTCTGCCCCTCTCTCGGCAGCCTCGCGCCTCCCGAGGGGTAGGAGATCGGGAGCGGGGCAGCCGCCGTCGTGGCGACCTGTACCTCCTGCGACCTATGGTGAGCGTATGTTTGCTTTTGAGGAAGTAGCGGTACCCGATAATCGTCGCCCCCGGCGTGACCAGTTGGACCGTCTCGAGGCTCCTGAAAGAGCTCGGCTTCTGGCGCCTCATCCCCCCAGCTCAGGCTGAGGAGCGAGCCTTGTTCTCCCTCATGCGGGTGCCCTTGGTCCATCATGTGGGGCACGATACCGCGCCGTCATCCGAAGGCCACGCCGTAGTGCTGAGCGTGCCATGCTGCTCTGCTTGATGCGCCCGCCGTGTGGCGGTGGCGCGGCGGCCCTCCAGGGCCGTGAGTCGCGCCGAGTCCTTCTTCTTCGCGGGCCGGGGGCAGGGGCAACCCCGCCGCCGGCCCGGTGCTGACAGGTTCGCCGGCGTTGGAGTAGCTTTGGAGCCCGCAGGCACGCGTGGAGCCCCCGTGCGGGCCGCCCTGGGCCTGAGATGGAAGCTGGGTGCAGAAGGGGTGAGCCCCCGAGGCGGGGAAGCCCAGGAGCTCTGCCACCCGCTCCAGCAGCACGTCGCGGCCGCCCTCTAGCAGCCTGCACTGCAGCAGCTCTCGGGCCACTGTGAGCGCGGCCCTTGAGTTCGACGTGGTGAGTACCCCCTAGTCCAGGACACCATCAGTAGCCCCCTGAACCGGTCTTCAAGTTGGGGACGCTCCTCGATTCTTCCGAACTGTTCTTCATCTTCAGTCGTCGGTCTTGAAAACTGGTTCAACAAATCTTCTCATCTTCGATCCTGAGGATCGCCAAAATGCATTCGACGAGTTTACACGTCGGGTATCCGAGGAGCCCCTTTAAGTTTACCGCCTTTATCAATGCCTTGTTATTTTTATGCAACGCCTCGGGTTTGAAGTTATTCCCGGGAGGCAGTGTCCTCTTGCGTCCGAGCTCTAGCGCCGGACTACATTTGAGGTATCTTTTGCAGCCGAGCACCAACGCCGGACTGCTTCCCAGCTCTAACGCCGGAATGTATCCGAGCTCCAACGCCGGACTATGTATCCGAGCTCCAACACCGGACTATGTATCCGAGCTCCTACGCCGGACTGTATCCGAGGTGTCGTAAATCACCTTGGTTCAAAGAAGTTTGAAGGAGTTTAGCCGAGATTAATGCCGGAAATGCCCTCTATGGAGCCAGCCACTAGCGCCCGAGCTTTATGCCGGACTGCTTCCGAGGTGGTGCACCACCCCGAATGTGGGCTGATTTTTGGTCAATATTTTTTATTGATGCAATTTATTCTCTGACGAGATATACAGCCAGTAGCCCTCAAGGTGTGTATCGGTCTAAAACCTGAGATGCACATGAAGGATGACATAAAACCGCTGATCCCCATAGCCGCTGAGACTCAAGTTGAATTGCAAAATCGGTCTGAGGATCAAATCCTAGCTTGGCAGAATACTTCGGGACACAAAAAGCGGCGTGCTCAGTCCTCGAGACTCGGGTTGGGTGCGGCCGACCAACCTGAGGATCAAAATCTCCTCGGAAACTGTATCGCACTTAAAATTTTCTGCATAGAAGAAGCAATACAATAGCCCCCGAGACACTGGTCGGGTGGCAACACTAGATCAGGGGATTGATGTGCCCCTTTAATATTTGTAAATAATAAGCCCGAAGCCCAGTAGCCCCCGAGCCTTAATGCGGGCACGGGTGGCCGAATTAAGGATCGATATCCATAGTAAAATCACAAATTATGTGTAATGACTCAATGTATCTAAGTACTTTATGTCATTAATGCTCGGGTCCGCATTGTACAAAACTTTGTTGACCGACCATCGGCTTCAACCTCCTCGGCCAGTAGCCGAGGAGTGTTTGTCCTACTTTATAAAGCCTTTATGAGGGCAAAGATTTATGACAAACAAGGCAATCTGGTCATATGGTTTTATAAACAAAGGTACGCAGAGAGATATGTTATATTACTGTTTAACAGAAGAAATGTTTTCCAAAGAAAATAGTCCCGCTATCGGTTCCTTTCTTTGGGTTGTCATGCTAAGCATGATCATGAAACCTCAGCTCCAATGTAAGAGCAAAATATTGAGGATTTAGTTTGGGAGGCCAGTTACTAGCCCCTGGTAGTGTTCGGCAACAGTCGAGGTCAAGCCGGAAACACTTCGGCCAATTTTATGAATGGCCTGTCATTTAATATAGTCATCGGATCGCTGACCAGTTTACACCTATTGTGACAGTCAGTTTTCGGCTTTCTCCACTGAGGTGCTTGACCATGCGAGATGGAAGCACAATCGCAGTGGTTCTCCCTTTGCACACCTAGCCGATCAAAGCGGAAGGCAAACCCGGGAGCCAGGCAACCCAACTATTGACCGAAGACACAATTCGAAACTGATGCATATATAGCAATATCCGAGAATGTTTTTGCCGAATCTCTGAAGGTGTCTGGCGTTGCACTGCGAGACTTGTGCTAAAAACACACAAATAGTTTAAAAGTGCCAAAAACTTGGAAAACCAAAAAACGTCAGTAAAAACATGACGTTCGAACAAGATCTAGTGTTCGGTGCCAATCCGAAAATTGGACTTTAGGGAAGAAAAAAAAGTGCTTCTGCCGTGCTTTAACATGACACATCCTATCTCAAGACTTCAAGCGGGCCAGCCTATGGCTTCAGTCTCCCATCCCGAAGGCGGAGTACTTCTCATTAGGCCAGTTTAGAAAACTAAACCCTAGCGGTTTTGAGAGAGAAACTAGGCTCCCCGGCTAGTGACCGCACACTCGTGTCGAAAAAAGGAGTGATAAATAATAAACACTTTGCAACGACTAAGAAGAAAAACACTTAGTATAAAACGGCTCAAATAAACATAAGAGCCCCCAAGTGACTTGGGTAAAAGTTGACTATATAATGTAAGGTGACATGTAAAGTGCCTTCTAGCCGGATTGTAGATCGTTTGTCGTAGCGAACCTTTTCGCTTCAACCTTTGGACCCAATAGTCCGGAGTGTGTCCGAATACCCTCGCGGTTATAAAAACCCGGACATGCGTGGAGACCAGGCGTAGGGGTCATTGGTGCTTTATCACACAAGTGCCCAACTAGTTATGTTATATTACATGGTTAGTAAGAAACATCTTCCAGGGAGAATAGTTCCGTTAGGGGTTCCTTTCCCTGGGAGGCATGCCCTAAAGTGCATGTCGGGACTGCGAAAAGAGCAGAAAAACATCTGGGGGCAGGTAAATAAATAGGTAAGAAATCATCTTTTAGTTCACCGACCGAGTATTCCCTTAAGAATGCTAGCTTTCGGCTTCACCCAGTCTGAGGTACACATCCACTGACCCGGCAGTAACAATCGCAGAGGTGCTCCGTTTACCACCTAGCCGAACAATTGGGAACGAGGGGTAAGCACAGTGAGCCAGCAACCCAGCTTGGCCAAAACTTAAGTCGTATCAATGCATATAATGGTGAATAAAAGGTACATGCGGAAGTGTGACGCATGAGTTGGGCATGAAGCCCGAAATAATAAGCTTCTTTTAAAGAAGCCCCTGTGTATAATGAGCGGGTAGCGGCGTCAAGTGTGTCTTGAACAAAGTTTCGACAAGAAAAAAATTTACAAGCAACTTTTTTCCAAAAAAGTACAATGCTTGGTCGAACCGGACACAAGTTAGAAATTTAAAACTTTGAGCATGAAGTCAACTTAGCTGGTTAATGTGTTCGGTATTGACGATGCGGTCCGAGCTTGATGCGGGACAAGGTTCCATCCCCCAAGCTGGTCCCGAGGTGGCGGAGCAAAGAGCTCGGCACTGTGAGGTGGTGACATAGCACGGTCAATGCAGGACGGCAGAGTGATGCCGAAGTCCCCTGCATGGGGTAATGAAGTGTTGACGAAGCCCCACGTCCAGCCGAGGTGACGTCAAAGGATATAGTCCGGCTGGATCATTTTTCTGTGCACAAAAAATAGTGCAAACCAGAGATAATAGTAATAAAAAAATCGTTGCATAATAAATAATTTATGCAAAGTGAGTAATAAAAGAAATATGGCCTGGCGCCGAAGTCAATGTCGATGCAGGGCGGCGGCGTGATGCAGTAAAGGCATGGCAAGGCCTGAATTCACAGGTCGGTCCGAGTTCCGGATGCGGCGTTCGCCGGACTATGTACGGAAACTGACCGAACCATCATGCGACCGTCGATAATGCGGCCACCATTTGATAGACCTGTCTACATATGATGGACAAACGAGAGTAATAATTCTTTGGGAAAAATTAACCCAAACAAGCAAAAAGAAATACTAGGATTAATAGCACCTGGTTTATTCGTTGTAGCAATCCGAAGGAAGGTGATTCCCAAAATTGGGACTCGATCAGCGCACCCATTGCCTGGTCGGCTAGTGACGCCGAAGTGTCCGGAGTAGGTTGATGAAGAGATGGCGAAGCCCCCGGTACAGCCGAGATATCGAAGTAGGTCGGCGTGATGGACACCAGCTTGAAGAAGCAATAGTGCGGCCCTGCCGATGCAGGTCGAGACGTGGTCGATGCCGGCTTGATGAAGCGACCGTGCGGCGATGCCGGTATGCCCGCCCCGTGTAATCCGTGGGGCGGCAATGTTAGTGATGATTTATCCTTCGCGATGCCGGACTCTTGTTCGGCTTGCCGAAATGATGATCCGAAGAAGTTGAGCTTGGTTCAACAAAGTGACGACGTGTCTAACGCAGGTCGGTAGCTGTGGAGCAATATTGCCGGACTGGTTTGACACCAGCATGACGTTGAAGATCATGTTCAAAAGATATTAAAGTTAGTGGGATGTGTTCGGTAACAAAACACAATACCCCATACAAAACTTCCTTCAAAAAGGATGTCCGAAATCCCGTTCATAAAAAAGACGAACTCGGGTTGGATTCGTTTTCACGCAAAAAATAGATCCGAAAAGTGATGCACTAATCGGAAGGTTCCCGGAGTTTGGACGGTTGGATCGAGCTGAAATTTGGAGGGGTGGTAGATATAGGAATTCCGCAGCCGATCAACGGTTGGATCTTCCAAAGGACGTCCGAGCTAGAATCTGGACACCACGCCCTAAACTCGTCCGAATTCTCGTCCAGATTCAATGCGGCTCCGGTATATCGGAGATTGCCCGAGATTCCTCCATCGGAACTCGACGAAATTTTCCAGGGTTGTTGTGGACTCAATTACGCACAATTCCATCGAAGCAATTGTTAAAATGACGCTTGAGGAGGCGGTGGCGGCGGACACAAGTCCATTGTCCAGAAAAACAGTACGGTCGCCCGAGGGCAATGTTGACGTTGAGTCCCCGGGCTCCCTGGATGATTCCTCCATGATCTTGATAGAGATCGGAGTTGATGTTGATGAAGGCCCTCATCCGATCATGACGATCGGAGGTAGGGCGCAGTCCCTAGTCGAACCAAGGTGACCCGGTCGAAATGGTGACGAAGATGCCAAGTCGCGATTGATCTGCAGCGAGCCATCGACCTTTTGCCGGACACACAGAGGAACTCTCAATGAAATCACCAATGTCGGTGTCAAAACCGGCGGATCTCGGGTAGGGGGTCCCGAACTGTGCGTCTAGGCGGATGGTAACAGGAGACAAGGGACACGATGTTTTACCCAGGTTCGGGCCCTCTTGATGGAGGTAAAACCCTACGTCCTGCTAGATTAATATTGATGATGTGTGTTACAAGAGTGGATCTACCACGAGATCAAAGAGGCTAAACCCTAGAAGCTAGCCTATGGTATGATTGTTGTATATCAGATTGTCTATCGACTAGCCTGGCCTCGGTTTATATAATGCACCAGAGGCCTAGGATAACAAGAGTCCTAGCCGAATATGCCGGTGGGGAGGAGTCCTTGTCTTGATCGCCAAGTCTTGTGGAATCTTCCTTGTATGCGGCAACTGTCCGGACTGGCCCATGAGTATACGGCCATGGGGGTCCTCGGCCCAATCCAACTGATCGGGAGACGACGTGGTGAGTACCCCCTAGTCCAGGACACCGTCACTCCGCCTCCTCATGAGCCAGCCTGACGAGGCCGTGCCTGAGGAAGCTCCTTGTCGTCCGCCCCACGAGGCTTGGCCCCTCGCGATGGTCTTGAGCTTGCGTTGATGAAGATGGGCCGTCCTAGGCCTCCTTTGAGCCACGCCGCAGGCCGCAGGCAGGCAAGTCTGGGGACCCCCGTTCCCAGAACGCCGACACTCTCCTCCCTCCAATCAAAGCCGCCGCGCCGCCGGCACCGTAGGTGCACACGCGCACGCGCGCGCGCACACACACACGCCCATAGTTTCTTCTGTTTTTTATACAAATGGTTTAGATGAATTAATTAATTAGATTAGATTAATGTCAAATAGTATATAGAAATGTTAGAAATGTTACAAATTGTTTAGAAATTTTAGAAATGTTAGTTTTAGCTAGATGAATTAAATTAATTTCAAATTGTTATAGAAATGTTAGTTTTTTGTTTTTAGTTTTTTCTGTTTTTCTGTTTTTATACAAATTTTTTAGATGAATTAATTAATTAGATTAGATTAATGTCAAATAGTATATAGAAATGTTAGAAATTTTAGAAATGTTAGTTTTAGCTACATGAATTAGATTAATTTCAAATTGTTATAGAAATGCTAGTTTTTAGTTTCTTATAATTTTAGTTATAGAAATTTAAAAAATGTTACTTTTGCGGCGTATAGTATTTGTTCTCGCCGATGCACCCATTCACGACGACGTCCTGCTTCAGAGGACCCATGTCCGGTACTGGGCTCCACCGGGCTGGCACTGGGAGGTGCTGCCTTCAGGGGCTCGTCGCTTGGTTAAGAACCAACCCCGGGTCCCGTCGTCGACCCTGAGCTCCTTTGGTGGCGTTCCCAAGGGCCACTTTCGCTGCGGAGGGAGCCGGCCCCGCCGGAGGTGGTGCATCGCCGTGTCAGGGAGGAGGACGAGCACGTCCGTCGCTACATGGCTGCTATGGACGTCAGGTTCTCCAATACCTGGCAGGTTCTTTGGGCAGTTGACCGGAGCTATGATCCTGTGATGGTTCCTTCTTTTTGGGTGTCCACCGTTCGCACCTCTGGAACCGCGAGTGGCCTAGATTATTCTGTAGTATTCGATCTTTATTAGCTAGCTAGCTAGTGATGTATTCGATATATAATATTTGAGACGATGTATTCGAGATTATATATTATTCGACATGATGCTTATTATGTACTATGATTCAGGATTTCCTTACTGATTGCATGCATGCATTGTAATTTGAATACTAAATTGTCTTATATTTCTTCTGGATTAGTTTAATAAAAGCTACGGCGGACAATACCGTCAGAGAGGGAGAAGAGGCCCTGTTCGAGATCATATGCTCCCCTCGCGGGCTAGATGATCGAAATGAAGAAGATGACGTCTCCCAATATCTGAACAATACCAGAGAGGGTGATGATATGATATTCGTTCGCGACGACCGAATTGATGAAGTCATGAACGACGACTATGATTATCATGGCGAAGAAAATGTTGATCTTGAAATAACAGAGACCGGCGAGGTATATTTATATAAGCAGGCATCTGGTGATCCTCACATGTTTTAAATGATTTGATGATATATTAATGAATCGATCTTTCTTCTTTCAGCCCTCCGGATGGAGCAAATCTTCTACAGGCAGAGTGTGAGGCCCAGGCAAAAAGTTGAAGGAGGGCGTAAAGTACAACATCGATCGCATCAAAACTAATGGCGAACCACTAGCGCCTAAGAACATTGCGAACAAGTTCGTTCGTCAGTGCGGAGTTCTTGTGAAGGACTAACTCCCGATCTCCCTTCAAGAATGGAAAGAGCCAGCAAAGAAACATCCAGATCTTACTTTTGTCGACGACAGAGCAAAAACTCTGCTTTGGGAAAAACTCATGAAACATTTCACCCTACCAGATCATTTCACAGCTGCAGATGTGGAGAAAGTGAAGGACGCTGTTCTTAGGAAGATAGCAATTGCATTCAACAACCACAAAAAACTGTATGGAATAACTACGTCAAAGGAGGAAAGAAGACTCCAAAATTCAAGGGAACACTGGAGAAGCAAAGAGAACACTAGCCCGCTTTCGTGAAATTCAAGGAATCAGAATTATCTAAGGAACGGTCCAGAAAAAACAAGGCCAATGCCGCAAAAAAAGAGCAATTCCATAGGCTGGGCTAGGTGGCTACGCAATGGCAATGCCTAAGTGGGATAAGTCTGAGAAAGAGATGTAGGCTGCACATGTCACTCCAGTTACATTGAGCTGGCCCCCTAGGTGCAGAACTTGGTTCTATGCGCATGGGGGGCGTCGGACCCGAAGACAGTCCAGGTTTCAAAGAAGGCATGTCTTAAAGGAGCCAAAGTTAAGTTACTTGATGCAATAGAAGATGCTCGAAAGGGGGTGTTCCTGCCCAACAGAGAGAACGACGAGCTTACGCGCGCCCTGGGAAATCCTGAACACCCGGGAAGAACATGAGGCAAGGGCGTTGTTCCATGGTATGAGGGCTTTTCGAACTGGAACGCCGACTACAGAAGCCGTGCGAGAAGGAAGATGGAGGAGGAGAAGAAGAAGAAGCTGGAGGACAAGCAGAGGAAGCAAGAAGCAGAACGCCTTCAAGGGCTAGAATCAGCGCACGCAGACTTGGCACTCAAATTCCAGCGGCAGCAGGAGCAGATCGACTCACTTAGCCAGGAAAGGGGGTCTCAGCAGCGGCAGCAGCTAGCGGATGATCCAGCATTGGATAGCACCGTCCCATCCATGCCGAGAAGCAGCGTTGGTTCCGCCCCGGGCGACGCACTGCTGGATAGATACCCTGTGGATGACATCATGGAGAACACAAATTGTGGGCTACACTTTAAAATAAAGAACATATCCGTGAAGGTGGCGGACGCCATTGCTTATACAAATCCCCCCGGAGCAACCTTCCATTGCAGCCTGATTCCAGCCGGCTATGCTCGTGTCGTGGTTGATGAGGTGGTGGACCAATATTCGGGGCTACAGTTTGACATTCCTGGAGGTGACGAGAAGCACACACTGGGAGAGGCCATACATCGTATCATCCTATGGAGAAAGGATTGCATCATCTTTCGAAGGCCACCGACACTACGCCAGCTAGAGCTTGACATTCCAGGATGTGACGAGGAGCAGACGACTCCTGCTCCTCCTAGTCCGCCTGACTTGTGCCACCGCTCTGCTTCAACTCAGCCAACACGTGAGGCCACTACTCCTGCTTCAACTCAGCCAACGCGTGAGGCCACTCCTCCTGCTTCAACTCAGCCAACGCGTGAGGCCACTCCTCCTCCTCCGAGTCCACCAACGCGTTCCACTCCTTTTCCAAGTCCGACGACGCGTCAGCCGTCTCCGCTGCCTCAGCAATCACGGAAGAGAGCCGCCGCAGCTATGGTGCGTAGTGCTACAAGTCGAGGTAGTACAGGAGGTACAGGCGGAGGCAAGCGATTTCCATATGGTCCAAGCCTCAGGCCTCTTCCGCAGAGGCCTTACGACATGACCAAGGAGCAAAACAAAGCCATAGTGAAGGCCCAAGTGGACGCCCATTTTGGACGAAAATCACCACTGCCGCCAAGAAAGTGCCTGAGGATAAGATTGACCACTTTATTCGTATGGCTAAAGCACCAGCTGCCAAGCCTGTTGACTCAGACTATGAGCGCCAAATCAGGAAGGCACATCGAGCACGACAAAAGGAGTCAAGCTCGAGCTCGAGCCAAGCAGCTGGCCAAAAATGCGGGAAAACCGTTCCCCGGCTAGGAGAACAAAGGCCTGATCTATCCCCGCTTGTTGTACCAACACATGAGAGTACCGGCGCCGGTCAGCTGGTAATAACCGACGAGCATAGAAGGCAGGCTGAAATACTTGGTATCACTGTTGGATAACTCCTCGAGATTGAGCAAATGTCTCCGCTGAGAGAAGAGGACATAAAACAGAAATGTGTCCACGGCCAACCTTTGGACAAGCCTGAGGAGGTCAAGAACCTCCCAGCGAGAATGTATGAATTGCATGATTGGTAAATGAAAATTATCAAGAGTTCCAATCGAGAGTCCCTCATGGTGAAAGTCAAGGAAGAGTATTACTTCCATAAGCTAGCTCTAATCGTTGAGTATTCGGAACTATTTCAATTATTCAATCAAGACGCACTCGACAAAGCTCTTGTCAGTTGCTATTGTGTGTAAGTGATTTCTTTCTGTAATTTAAGTCTCAAGCTAGTTGTGGTGCTCATTGATCGATCATTACCAGTAATTATCCTTACTATATTCTTTTCTATGGTATTATGCAGGATGAAGATGTATGAAATGAAAAAAAGTGAACGCTATGGCATTGAGTTCATTGACCCAAATACCGTTAATGAACAAACATGGACATATCCATGGTATCAAGCAGATGTAGAGAAAAACATGCTAGAGTTCTTGAAGCGCCTCAATACCAATGAAGATATACTACTTCCTTACAACTTCCTGTGAGTCATAATGTCTTGTACTACAGATTCTGTTTTTGCTTACTAGCTAGCTAGATGTTAATAATTAAGTGTATAGGGTTTAGGATAGTTGATGAGTGTTATCCACATGCCCGCTTAATTAAGACATGCAAACGTGTGTGCATGCAGTTACCATTGGATCTTGTTAATCATTAAAGTAGATGAAGGATCAGTTGAAGTACTGGACTCATTACTTAAAAAACGAAGTGGCTACTCAATCGTGAAGGGGATAGTCAACAGGTAATTTCAATCATTATTAACTATATGTCGGCCTCTTTAGTTCGTCATTTCCTGATATCAACTATTTAATAACTCGTTTATTCATTTTCTTTGCCGGCGGGTAGGGCTTGGGCAAAAATCAGGAATGAAGTTCCAGGTCCATGGAAAGAAAAGTTGTATTGGTTTCGACCCAAGGTATAATTAATTAAGTAGTACTAGCTAGCTACCATGCATTTCTTTAATTCTAGTTTCAATACCATAAATTATCATGCTTGATTAATTATTATCTGATTAAATTCTATTCTCGTAAAGGCCCTGAAGCAGGCAAAGGGGACTGATGTGTGTGCATACTACGTTTGCGAGAACATTCGCATGATGGCGTCCGAAAGGACCAAATCTGAAAGACAGCTATGGGTACGTTTGACAGAACAATATTCACAATTTTTACATCATTATCAATATCTAGTCACATAACTAATACACATGCATATTGATCTCCTTCTTAACAGTTCAGTGAGGTGCGGGAGACGCTCCTACCAGAGGAGCGCATACGAGCACTTCAAGAGGAAATAGCGGGATTTTTTCTTGACAAGGTCATAGATCCCAAGGGGAATTCTATTACCAGCTACCGCCCCCATGAACCACTCCAATTGTCATCGTGCTCCGAAGGCACCAAGGCAAATGCCACTGGCTCTGAAGGCAACATGTAGGAGAAATTGTATATATATCTAATTGTATATATATATATACATGTGTATGTGTGTGAATAATGATGGTTGTCAGACATTCGATGATATATATATGCATAATGTGTACAATATGTAGTATCGTAAAATACCAGCAAACAAAAAAGAATTAAATGGTAAACACAAAATTAAAGGGAAAATAAATAATAAAACCAAAACCCCCAGAAAAATTTAGTACCGATACTAAAGGGCTCCCTGCCCCCGGCACTGGCACGTGCCACGTGGTGGCCCTTTAGCGACGGTTCGTGCAGAACCGGTACTAAAGGGGGGACCTTTAGTCCCCACCTTTTAGTGCCGGTTACAAAACCGGCACTAAAGGGCCTTACGAACCGGAGCTATAGCCCGGTTCTGTACTAGTGACATGAGTGTACGGGGATGCTTTACCCTCCATCCAGCAACCACCACCAAGAATGACGAAAATCAATTCATCCTCCAAGGGAGAAGAAGAGAGAAAACCAAGAAAGCAAGGGAAGAAGAGGAAGATTGACGGAAGAAGCAAAGGGAGCTCCTGCCCAAGGTTGTGATGGTCCAGATCCAGTACCTTGTCTCCTTCATGCTGCGGTTCCACCATCTTTGGTGAGATTGTTCCAATCCCTAGTTTTTGAGCCCAAAATCTTATGGCGTTCATCCAAGATTCAGAAATCTTCATGTATGAGATCCTCTAGTGTTGTTTAGAGAAGAACTTGTTGTATCCCACATTTGATAATAGTGGAAGAGGATTTGGGTAGCTTCAGCCCGTGGTTCTTTCCCTTAAGTTGAGGAGTTTCCCATGTAAAAATCGGGTGTCTCTTTGTTGATGATTGCTGCTGGCCAGAAAACATACTCCTACCATAAGACACTAGGCTGAGGAGTGTCTTGCCTACTGAGTAACATACTCTCCCTCCATATGCTACTACATATGTTTTCTTCCGTGCTAATCAACGATCCTTTGAGTTAGTACAGGATGTGGTGCTGATATTACTTGTTTCTGCTACAGATATCAGTTAACCACAAGTGCATTTGTATGCTAAATTCTAAACAGTACAAAACCGTGAGTGAAATGTGTTAAAAAATCATAAGTAAATGGGACACGTGTCACACACAGAAGAGCCTAGGGCTAGCACTCTATACACACCAGAGGCCCCGATGCTTAGCAGCGTTATATATGTGTGTGTGTGCGCTGTGAGCGAAATGCACGATTTTAGATTATATAACAACCATCTTGCAAATGGTGCCATGATTAAGCCCGTGTGATGTGATGCCATGCGATGGGGATGGCTTGATAGTCGGGACAATCAATATAGTATACTCCAAAGGAAGACTTGGTTCATCTGCACTCAAGTCGTCAAGTAAAGTACTAGTCACTAGCTATCAAATATATTAACAAAGGCGGCCAACCAGCTATTCCACGTGGCGTAAACTGGTTGGCCAGGATGAAAAAGCTTTTAGATATTATTTTTAGATGGGGGTGATGACCTTATATATATTTTTAAATGAAGGGCTACGCAAAGTGGCGTTTGCTAGTAGACCGTGTTGGTGAATCTTTTGTTTACTTCTTTTTCTAGATGGAGGTGAGGATTTTTTAAAAAATATTTTTCTAGATGGAGGTGGGGACTACATTTGTTTTTTTAAAATAAAAACATGCGCGCAACTTTCTCTCAAGCGGCATCACCGGATGGCAAGCCAACCACTAGTTGATCTTTTTTTTTGTTGCGGGGAAACCACTAGTTGATCTAAAAGAGCAAATGTTTTAGCTACTTCCTCTTGCTCTGTCTGCCCTTGTCTGATTGGAGTCGAAATACTATTGAACGGTTGCTTGACGTGTGAAAAGATTCTGAGTAACTCTGACCAAAAAATTGCCGATGCAGGTCCAATCTAGTGGCCGGCTGAAAGTGGACTTCGCGACTTTTTAGCTAATTCAGAACCTACAGCTTTTGATAGACAAAAATAAAAAATAATGCAAACACATGCGCAGTGAGATGAAAGCCAGTTCCTAAAGTTGGACAGCATAAAGCAAATTAATTCAAAGACATCAGCATTGAGATTAATGTAGACTGCATAGAAAATTAGTTCAACCTTTGCAGCAACCAGAGGCCGGTTTGAACACTGAGGCAACGAAAGAGGATTGTCGAGCTCTCCGGTCGTACAAGTGCGGCCGCGAGCAAACACACCCCTCGCCGGACGCGGCGTATCCAGCGCGAATTGCTTTGGAGCTCGGGCAAGAGAAATGCACGGCCAGCTGTGTAAGACAATAAGTTTTGGGGGAACCAGCACAACCCTCTAGGGGTGGCTTATCTCATTATATATAATGGATGTGTTATAATACGTACAATTATACGTACATAGGTACAGAAGCTATACATAGTCTAACATCCTCCCTCAATCTTAGCCACTTTCTAAAGAACTGAGAAGGGTAAGATTGCACCTACAAGCCTCAAATTGTGGCAGAGGTAAAGGCTTAGTGAAGATGTCTGCAAGTTGATCCTTAGATGAGATAAACTTGATCTGGAGTTGCTTCTGTGATACACGTTCCCGTACAAAGTGATAGTCAACTTCAATGTGTTTCGTTCGGGCATGAAATACTGGATTTGCAGAAAGGTATGTAGCACCGATGTTATCACACCAAAGAATAGGAGGCTGTGGTTGAGACAAACCCAACTCCTGAAGCAAAGACTGCACCCAAATAATCTCTGCAGTAGCATTAGCTACAGCCTTGTACTCAGCTTGATCGCTACGTGACACAAGAGCCTGTTTCCGAGCACTCCAGCGATCAAATTAGAGCCAAAGAATACTGCATAACCCCGTGGATCGCTTCTGTCATCCGGGCTACCTGCCCAATCTGCATCGAGAAGGCCGAAAGGACCCGAGAAGAAGTTGGCCGAATATGCATACCAAATGTCGGGTGAACTGAACATAACGAAGAATGCGTTTAACAGCAGCCCAATGAGTATCTCTGGGAGCTCAAGATACCGACAAACCCTGTTAACAGCATAAGATATATCAGGTCTCGTGGATCGTCAATCTTTGAAGTCCACCAACAATGCTCCTGTACTCTGTGGCATCCGCAGGAGACAAGAGCTCACCATCAACAGCTGTTATCTTGTCGATGAAGCGACATGGGTGTAGTGGTCGGTTTGCACTTCAGCATGCCAGCTCTTTGTAACAACTCCAAGGAGTACTTCTTCTGCGTAAGAACAAGACCAGTAGCACGAGAAGTGACCTCAACTCCAAGAAAGTAGTGAAGCTTCCCAAGATCTTTGACCGCAAAATCAGCACCAAGAGAGCAGACAAGAGCATCAGCAGCATACGGAGAAGAGCTGACAAGGATAATATCATCGACATATACCAAGAGATACATAGTGACTTCTGGCTTCTGTAGAAGAAATAATGAAGTGTCAGCAGTGGACGGCACAAACCCATGAGCACGAAGGGCAGAGGCAAGGCGGGCATGCCAGGCACGAGGAGCTTGCTTCAAACCATATAGTGCTTTGGAAAGACGACAGATATAGTCAGGATGATCAGGATCAGAGAACCCAGGCGGCTGTTTCATATAAACCTCTTCTTCCAAAAAACCATGGAGAAAAGCATTCTCCACATCAAGTTGACGAAGTGACCAACCACGAGTAACAGCAATGGAGAGAAGAAGCCGAATAGTGGTAGGCTTGACGACAGGACTGAAGGTGTCCTCATAGTCAAGACCATGACGCTGCCGAAAACCACGAGCAACAAGTCGTGCTTTGTAACGCTCAATAGATCCATCCGAATGCTTTTTCACTTTGAATACCCATTTTGAATCAATAACATTTACCCATGGTGGTGGAGGAACGAGAGTCCATGTCTTGTTACGAAGGAGAGCATGAAACTCCTGCTCCATAGCCTGTCGCCAATGTGGAATGCGCAGAGCAGCCTGATATGAGCGAGGCTCTGAAGATGGATCCGCAACAGCAGCAGCCAGACAAGCAGCCAACCAAGCAACCGTACCATCCTTACGTTCCTTAGGTTTGACAATGCCACTGCGACTGCGTGTATGAGGTCGGGACACAGGAACCACCGAGGTCGAAGGAGCAGCCTGCAACGGGCTGGAGGAGGGCGACGTTGACGAGTCAGCCGGGGACGAGGAGCCAGTCACGGTAACCTCGAGCTCAGTCGGCGAAGAAGGCCGGCCCACTGGCGAAACCGGCAGAGCAGACGAAGCAGCTGGCACCGGCGTCACAGACGGGGCCGATGGCGAGCTGAGCATAGTGGGCCGTGGCGCAGGCCGCCCCGCAGATGAAGGCGACGTGAGGACACGTGCTGCAGGCGAAGACGGCGTGACGGGCTGAGCCGCGGACGAAGACGGCGTGACAGGCCGAGCCACAAAGCGAGCCGGCATGACGAGCCGAGCAGCCAAGACGCTGCGGCGGCGATGAAGAGGGCCGAGCCGCTGGAGACTCGGCGATCGGCTGGCGAGCGGGCCGAGCAGCGGAGATGCTCGGCGCGACGGGCTCATCGGGTGACCATGCATGGGCACGCAAATCGAGGCCATGCATAGGGCGATCGACATGCCCACCAGAAGGTGGCGACGATGATAGTGAATCCTCCAACAGCTCCAAACGAGCTCCACGTCCGGTTCGTGCACCATGGTTAGGTAACAGCAAAGGAGAGTATGCAACATCATCAAATTGGTCAGAAGCAACAGAGGATGAATGCAGAGATGGTGGTTCGACAGTAGACACAGGAAGTTTGGCAAAGGGAAAAACATGCTCATCAAACACGACATCCCGAGATATATAAACACGATTAGTGGGAACATGAAGACATTTGTAACCTTTATGAAGAGAGCTATAACCAAGAAAAACACACTTCTTAGAACGAAACTCAAGCTTGCGCTTGTTATATGGACGAAGATGCGGCCAGCAAGCACACCCAAATACCTTGAAAAAGGTATAATCAGGTTGTTCATTAAGGAGAACCTCAATGGGAGTCTTCATATTCAAAACACGAGTAGAAGTACGGTTGATGAGAAAGCATGCAGTGGTGAAAGCATCACTCCAAAACCGAAACGGAACAGATGCATGGGCCAAAAGAGTAAGACCAGCTTCAACAATGTGACGATGCTTACGTTCGACTGAACCATTCTGCTGATGTGTATGTGGACATGCTAAGCGATGAGCTATCCCAAGCGATCGAAAGAAGGAGTTGAGGTTGCGATACTCACCACCCCAGTCCATTGGACATGAACAATTTTGTGCTTGAGAAGGCGTTCAACATGTTTTTGAAACTGAACAAAGATATCAAACACATCAGATTTGCGTTTAATAAGGTAAAGCCAGGTAAAGCGACTATAACCATCAACAAAACTGATATAGTAATTATGACCACTGACAGAAGTCTGAGCAGGACCCCATACATCTGAAAACACAAGTTCTAAAGGATGTTTCACCTCATGGTGGACTCCGAAAAAGGAAGTTGATGACTCTTCCCTGGCGACAAGCATCACACACTGCTACATCTTTATTACTAGACAAACTAGGAAGCTCATGACGACGCAAAATATGACGGACAATAGGTGTGGCCGGGTGGCCAAGACGAGCATGCCACTGTGATGAAGAGACCCGAACTCCACTGAAAACGCGGGCGACGCCAGGATGCTCCAGACGGTAGAGGCCCTGGCACAACCGCCCACTAAGAAGAATGTCCTTCGTGCCCCGATCCTTAATAAAAAGATCAAAAGGATGAAATTCACAAAGCACATTATTATCACGTGTGAGTTTAGGAACTGAAAGAAGATTACGGGTCACAGATGGAACTCGAAGAACATTGGGTGAAGACTCCTATTGGCATGTCCGGTGAGAAGAGATGCTTGACCAATATGAGAGATGTGCATACCTGCTCCATTGGCGGTGTGGATCTTGTCGAGACCATGATAGGGTTCACGGGTGTGAAGCTTCCCCATCTCGCTGGTCGATGCTCCGTCGCCTGCAGTCCATGTACCCGGTGGGGATCGATGGAGTAGGATCGAGTGTGTCCTGTTGCTTCGGGCGCGGGACGATCAGCCATAGCGACTGACGAGCATTGTTGCGTGTATCTTTGCCGTCATTGCCAAGACCAAGGAAGCTTATTTGGAAGCGCTTATGACACTTGGAGGCCCAGTGCCCATCGCGGCCACAAAGCTGACACACACGTGGACCGCCAGCCCCCGGTAAGGTCGCGGTAGGTGGGGGGGCCGAGACGGGCGACGGTGGCAGCCCCAAGGGAGACCGTGGTGATGAAGACGAGCGGCCACCCTTGGTGGCGGCGTTGGCCGAGAGGGAGCTAGTGCCCCTGGAGCGGCGTGTCTCGACCCGTTGCTCAGTGAGAAGAAGCCGAGAGAAAACCTCGTGTGCCAGCATGGGTGTCGAATGACCCCGCTCGTTGATGATCTCGACTAAGGCATCATACTCCTCATCAAGACCATTGACAATAAACGAGTTGAACTCGGAGTCGGTGAGGGGCTGTCCAATGGAGGCCAATGTGTCGGCGAGGCCCTTAACCTTGTTGTAGAACTTCGATGGCGGTGGAATCAAGCTTCGACACTCGCCAAGTCGACGACGGAGTGCGAGACACGAGCACAGGGACTGTCTTTGCAAAGGTGCGCTCAAGGATGGTCCAGGCCTCATGAGACGTCTTCGCGAAGACAACAAGTCCGGCAAATCGCCGGCGAGAGCGACTTCGGATGGAGGAGAGGTTCGCTTTGGTCTGCCCGTCCGGACACGATGGGCCGGATTGTAGACCGGACCGTGCACGCTGTCTACCGGTCGCAGGTGGGCAGGGAAGCGATCCGTCCGACGTAGCCTAGCGGTAGTGGCTCCCCAAGAGCGGGAGAACCTGCGCACGCCAGAAGATGTAGTTGTCGGCGGAGAGCTTGATGGTGATGAGATGACCGAAGTGAAACGGCGACGGCGAAGATGATCCCATCGAGGGGGCTGCCTGGGGTGCATACACCATGGAGGCAGCCGGAGGCACCGAAGCCGATGCGGAAGGCGGCGGAACCGGGACGGACGCCGCAAAGCTCGCGGTCGGGTCGGACGCCGCAAGGCCCGCGGCCGGGACGGACGCAGCCAACCCGCCAATGGGCGGTGTGATCCGCTTGCGGCAGGAGCGGCGGGATGATCCCCGCGGAGTCCGCAGCAGACGGCGGCGCCGCGGTGTGGACCGCGAGGTCACGCCTAAGCGAGGGCGCCGGCGGCGTGGAGAAGACGGAGCCGATGCTCCTGGTCCCGATCGGAGCCGGAACGACGGCGTCGAGCGGGAGGTTGAGCAGGGCCGCAAGAGAGGCCGGGAGAAAGCCCGCAGCAGTGGAACCGGTGGTGGCGGCGCTCGACATGGCGGCGGCGCGATCGGTGGCGCGGCGGCGGCGGTTGCGGCGGCGGTGCGGGTATTAGGGTTTAGAAGCGGAAGCAATCGTAACCTAGCGTGATACCATGTAAGACAATAAGTTTTGGGGGAACCAGCACAACCCTCTAGGGGTGGCTTATCTCATTATATATAATGGATGTGTTACAATACGTACAATTATACGTACATAGGTACAGAAGCTATACATAGTCTAACAAGCTGCAACTGCAAGGTCGTGGTGGATCTGAGAAACATGGAGGCTCCGCAGTCTTCATGCCAAAAAAGTTCGTTTTCGTTTTTTGCTTTTTTATTTTAACAAATATTCCAAGAATTTCAAATATTCCAGATAAAAATATTCCAAGAATTCCATATATTCCAAATAAAGAGGAAAATTTTCGTTTTTTTAAATTTCTTATTTTGCTTATACTTACAAATATTCCAAATAAAAATATTTCACTCTATACAAAACATTTAAAAATGTTACCAATAATTTGGAAAATGTTAAACATGGATAAATAAGATGTATACAAAATACAATGTGTGTGAAACATTTTCATCATTTTAAAAATATTCGTCAAGCATTTGAACAAAATTTGAACCAGCAGTTAATTTTTTTTTAATCAAGCATTTGAAAAATATAAATGTATATAGAAACAATGTTGACCATGTATTACAAAATGTTAGTATTTTATTGAAAAAATGTTAATCAAGAATTTTAGAAAATAAATATGAAAAATGAGTATAAAGAATGTTGGCTATGTAATAACAAAGTTAATATTTTATCTGAAAAATGTTAATCAATCATTTTAGAAAAATACTAAAATTAAAAGAAAAAATGTTGACGATGTATTGGAAACATATTTATATTTAAAATATGTTCAGAAATGTGTATAGAAAAATTAGTGACTATGCATACAAAAATTAAACTTGTATTTTAACAAATGTTAAACGTGTATTACAAAAATTTACTAGATAAAATGCTGAAAACTGTTAACCAAGCACTTGCAAAATGTAAAATGTGCATAGATAAAATGTATAAAAAATACAATGTGTATGAAACATTTTCATCACGTATTTAAAAAATGTTATTCAAGCATTTGAAAAATATTGATCAATTAAATTTAAATTGATAATCAAGCATTTGAAAGATGTCAATTGTTAATAGAATAATGTAACCATGTACTAAAAAATTATGAAAAGGTTGATCATGTATATAATAATGTTAATCAAACTATTTGAAAAATCTAAAATGTGTTTAGAAAAAATGTTGATCATGTAACAAAAATTGTTACTCTTTTATCTAAAAATGGCAATCAAGCATTTTAGAAAAAAAAAGAATAGAAAAATGTCGACCATTTCTTAAAAAAATATTTATATTTGAAACATGTTAATGAGGCATTTGAAAATGTTCAAGAGCGTTTAGAGATAAAATGTTGACTATGTATTAAAAATTGTTGAACCGCTATTTTGAAAAATGTTGAACATGTATTACTAAAATTAATTAGATAATTTTAAAAAATATGAGTGTAAGAAATGTTGACCAAGTATTCAATATTGTTAAACTTTTATTTTTAAAAAGTTAAACGTTTTTTAGAAAAAATGTATTAAGTATATACCAAAAATGTGTATAGAAAAATCATGAAAACCCAAAGGAAAACTATAAAAAGATAAAAAAAAGAAAAATACAAAAATGAAGAAAATAAAAAAGGCAATTGAAAACAGAGAACAAAACAAGAAAAACAAAGAAAGAAGATATAACTTTTTTTTTAGAAAAAAGGGATAAGGAAAGGAAGAAAACCCGGTGAAAATAAGAAAAAACAAAAACAAAGAAAACCCGGAAAGCCAATGAAGACCCCGCTCTTCAAGTTGTTCGCACCGTAGTATAACACGGACTCGAGGGTGGCTTATTGAAGTGTGTAGTGTGCTAAAAGGGTCGGCCCTTTATTGTAGACACTCGTGGGAGAAACGGTACCGTCTCGCTATAAGCGAGACATAGCTCCAGCGGAGCCTGACTTGCTTGGACTGACCACGAACTCCACCACCGCTGGAGTGACCTCCGCGTCCTTCAAAATCATCGGCAATTTGAATGTGGACTTCGTTTTGCTTATGTATCTGGCTAATTCTACTGATTACCGGGAGTCGCTGGCATGGGAAGGATCCCCAGCATACAGTTGTTTCATTAATCTAATCTACTATGTAGATGTAGTTGCAATCTAATCCAAGCCGTGGCCTACTATTTTGTTTTTGTTTATCGTGAGCTTCATCTTCCTTCTTATGTGTATAGCATTGTTTATTGGATGGGATAGAACCATGCATAGAGTTGCACACATATCGTTCCGTTTGTTGGTAGATTGCTAACAAAATGCCAATCGGAACTACGTTATGATGATTCAAAAACCTCTTTCTTGTTAGTTTAATATGTTTCATTAGTTAGCCTCTTTACTAAGAAATATCTACATTAGTGAGGATAGACTGGGTGCTACTCATCTGCATTCTGAGATAATAAATGTCGCCCTTTATCGGGAAAAAATCTAGAGTATTGAGGAGTAGATGTACACACTGCCACTTAAAAATGATGCTATCTAAGAAGCACAGGGAGGAGGAGATTGTTGGATGTTATAGAACATAAAGTTTCATCTTTAATTGAGATCTATAATGCGTATAGTCGAATGGTATATAATTACTCATTAAAATGCTTTATGGCCATGCAAAAACATGTTTCTCATTCATGTACCAGAAAATACAAAAATAGTTACATTGGACGAGTTGTCAAACAAAATTAAACTGGATCTCCACGTCGCCTCCTTCCTAGCAGGGTACTACCTTTCATGTGTATCCTGAACATGGCTTGTAGCAAAATAAGCAAATGAACTACGAGGCGGTATCCTTGATTCCCGTGAAATTAGAATAAAGTCTCCTTTTGGCCTAACAGTAGGGTATGTCAAAAGTTCATTGGTTGAAGCCTTATTTCTATAAGGTACCACACTAAGTGGATCCATAGCAAACTTGTATTCTAAAAATATGTTAAATGTGTATTATACATATTTATTAGATAAAATGTTAAACAAACATTTGAAAAATGTTAAACATGCATGGATAAAATGTATACAAAATTCAATGTATATGAAACATTTGCATCTCGTATTTAAAAAATGTTAGTCAAGCGTTTGAACCAGCAGTTGAAATTTTTTAATCAAGCATTTGAAAAATAGTAATGTACATAGAAAAAATGTTGACCATGTATTATAAAACGTTAGTCTTTTAACTGAAAAATGTTAATCAATCATTTTAGATAACAATTAAAAATAGATTGGAAAAATGTTGACCATGTATTAGAAAGATGTTTATATTTTAAAAATGTTTAAAAGTGTGTATACAAAAATGTTGACTATGTATAAGAAAACTAAACTTGTATTTAAAAAATGTAAAACGTGTATATAAAATTTATTAGATAAAAAGTTTAAAAAATGTTAACCAAGCCTTTGAAATTTTTTAAATGTGTATAGATAAAATGTAGAAAATAACAATGTGTATGAAATATTTTCATCACATATTAAAGAAACGTTAGTCAAGCATTTGAAAAATGCTGAATAATTATTTGGAAAATGTTAATCAAGCATTTGAAAAATGTGAAATGTTTATAGAAAAATGTTAATCATGTATTCAAAAAATGACAAAAATAAGTGGTGATGTATATAAGAATGTTAATCAAGTATTCGAAAAACGTTACATGTTTATAGAAAAAATGTTGATCGTGTATTAGAAATGTTAATGTTTTATTTGAAAATGGTTAGTCAAGCATTTTAGATAAATATGAAAATGAATAGAAAAATGTTGACCATTTACTTAAAAATGTTTATGTTTGAAAAATGTCAATGAAGAATTTGAAAAATATAAAAAAGCGTGTATAGAGAAAATGTTGACTATGTATTAAAAATATTAACTGTCTATTTAAAAAATGGTAGACATGAATGATAAAAAAATGTGTGTATAAGAAATGTTGACCATGTATTAAAGAAATGTTAAAATTATATTTAAAAAATGTTAAACATGTTTTAGAAAAATAACTATTAAACATATACCTAACATGTGTATAGAAAAACTATGAAAACCCGAAGGAAAACAAAAAATAGATGAAAAACGAGAAAGAAACAAGTAAAATTGACGAAAAATGAAAAGGAAAGAAAAAAGCTAATTGTAAACCGAGAAAAAAAAGAAAACCGAAGGAAAACAAATAAAGAAGAAAGAAAAAAACTAAAAAAATGGAGAAGGAAAGGAGGAAAAAACTGGTTAAAACAAGAAAAAATAAAAACAAAGAAAAGCCGAAAAGCCAATGAAGACCCCGCTCTTCAAGTTGTTCGCACCCTTGTATAACACAGACTCGAGGATAGCTTATTGCAGTGTGTAGTGTGCTAAAAGGGTCGGCCCTTTACTCTAGAAACTCGACGGGAGAAACACTACCATCTCGGTATAAGCGAGACATAGCTTTTTTTTTTGCGGGTAGAAATTTGTATTACTCAAAGCCTCAAGTCCTTACAATCTATCGCAGCCAACTTCAAAGCATCTGGGGTCCCGAACCAAGCCAAGTCATGGTTCTACCCTCGCTACGAGTAAAATATGCTAAACTATCACTAACTTTATTTTGGCTACGATTTACATAAGTAATACAAAAATCACGAAGGGACAAAAGATATCTAATCTCCTTGATGATGGACGAGTAAACCGATCTATCAATATCTGAAGCTTGAATCAATTTTACTTCCATTAGGGAGTCCATCTCAAACTGCACTGGCAAGTCGCTTCTCTGGATAGAAAAAGATAGACCTTCCATGCATGCACATAGCTCAGCTTCGACTGCATCTCGATAGTGAAACAGCTGCCTATAGGAAGAGAAAATGATGGCACCCCTCTCATCCCTTAACACCATACCTACACCAGCCGAGCCATCCTCTGCAAATGAGACGTCAGTATTTAACTTGACAAAGCCTAAGCTAGGAGCAGCCCACTTGGGGTTTGCGCTCTTGTCCATAAGAGGCCTACTTGCTCCATATGACATCAGGGACTTTCCCTTGGAAGGATCAGCAACAATATTAGATTTTATTACCAATAAGAGAGTCCAGGTAACTCGTCAAAAATCTGCATGAAACCTCCATGGGTGGCGGGGCTTTTTTGTGAACAATCTCGTTGCGTATGTGCCACGCCCTCCACATCGTCATTAGTAGCATGGACCGTTCAATATCCTGCAATTGGGAGAGCACTTGCAGCAGCCATTCATGGCCGGAGTTCTGGAAAGAAGATAGGTTTGGTAGAGGCCAAACTTCCAACATAACATCATAGAGCACACGTGATAATGTACAGCGACAAAGAGCATGAAAGGAATCCTCGGTCTCCACAGAACAAACCGGACACAGGTCGTTTACCTCAAGCCCTCTTTTATGCTTATTATTCCAAGTAGGAAGTGATTCTGTAGCAGCTCGCCATGCAAAGTTGCGCACCGAGGGAGGAACATCGGTGGACCAAATGAGTTTCCAACAATCGCGACGTCCATCCGGCCGTGAGCTAGAACCCGTGGCGCTGTCCCTGAAGGCTTCCTCAAAGCCAAATTGATAAGCACTTTTAACAGAGAATAAGCCATATTTTCCTGGACCCCAAGCCAAGGTATCGTCCTCTAATCTTGGCGAGGCCCTAATCTTTAAGATTTCAAACACATCCGCGGGCACAAAAAATTGTTGCAGTAAATCGATCTTCCAGGAACCGTTATCATTAAGCAAATCCGAGACAAAGTGATATCTGCATCTTCCTCTTACAGAAATAGGTTTGTAGGAGTATTGTCTAGGGATCCAATTGTCTCGCCATACACGAATACCCTTCCATTACCAACTCTCCAAATCAGTCCTTTCTTCAAGAGTTCAAGGCCGTAGCTAATTGCTTGCCAGGAGGAAGAAGCGTTACCCGTAAAAACCGTGTCCACAAGATTACCATCCGGGTAGTATCAACGAGACATAGCTCTAGCCGAGCCTAACTTGCTTAGACTGACGACGAACTCCACCAGCCACCATTGTGATCTGTGTGTCCTTCGAAATCATCGGTAATTTGAATCTGTACTTCTTTTTGCTTATGTATCTCATTAGTTTTGAGTGCGGCGTTTCGATGACCAGGCTCATTTGCACCCGGTCAGAAAAAAATAAAAACAAATGCTAGAAAATTTCAAAAAATTCTAAACTTTTTTTGGGTGGTAGATAATTTGACGCGTGAGGTTCCCTCCAACTTTTAGATCATTTAGACATCTGATCAGCTCTCAGCAAAAAAGAAAAATCAGATCAGAACAATGTGTAAACTGTAAACGTTTTTACAGACCCTGAATTTGTCTTTTTTGCCGAGAGCTGCTCATATCTCCAAATTATTTAAAAATTTAAGCGAACCTCACGCATTAAATTATCTACCACCCAAAAAATATTTAGAATTTTTCTAATATTTATTTTGATTTTTTTGTCAGGGCGAGTGCAGCTGAGCCTAGGCTCTGAAGTGGATTACGGGTTAATTCTACTGATTACTCGGGAGTCGGGAGCCTGGGAAGGACCCCCGCGTACAGTTGTTTCATTAATCTAATCTAGTTATGTAAATGTAGCCGCAAAGTAATCCAAGTGCAGCCTACTTTTTTTTTCGTTTATCGTGGGCTTTACCTTCCTTCGTATGTGTATAACATTGTCGATTGGATGGGATAGAACCATAGAGTTGCACACATACAGTACCGTTTGTTGGTGGAGTGCTAACGAAATGCCAATCAGAACTACACTATGATAATTCACAAACCTCTTTCTTGTTAGTTTAATCCGTGTTTCATTAGCTAGCCTCCTTACTAAGAAATAGCTAGATTACCGAGTAGAGGCCGGGTGTTAGAGCATCTTCAGCCGCGCCCCCAACAGGCCCCCAGGGCGCCTTTTTCCGCGCCGGCGTCGAAAAAAACCCACAGTCGCGCCCTGAAGACGCCGAAATCCGCTGGCTCGGCCTGTTTTTGGGCCTGGCGATTCCTGGGGCCGCTCGGGGGCTCCGGTAGTAGGAAAAACCACGCCTAGGCCACACTGTCAGGCGAAAAGTCAAGACAAACGCCCCAGATTCGCCCCCACCCCCTACGCTCGCCCACCACCCTGCCGATCCCGGCGCCGCCCGCCGCCCGGCACCGCTAGATAGGCCATTCACCGCTGGAAAAGAGAGAAGGTTTTGCCGCGGCAACCTCTCCACCACCTTCCGGGCGAGTTTTCTGGCGCTCCGGCCACACAGGGCGGTATACCAGCGGTTGTGCGCCCACCAGGCCCGCCAGGTGTTCGGCGGTTTTCCTGTTCGGGCCATGGACTCAGACGACGAGGAGACGCTCACGACATTGCTGGAGGAGGAAGCCAATGCCAACGTGCAGGAGGAGGAGCATCTCATGGTCCTCGTCGCCCTCGCCGGCCTGCTCGCCAGCAATGAGAAGCCGCGGCGAGGTGGGTCAGCGTCGTGGTGGCTGAAAGCAAAGAACCGGCATCGTCTGGAAGGCTATTGCATGGTCTACTCGAACTACTTCGCCGACGCTCCATTGCATGGCAACAAAGTGTTTTGGCCCCGTTATCGGATGAGCCAAAAGCTTTTCCTCAGGATTGTGAATTCCATCCAAGAGTTCGACAACTACCTCAAGTGCAAGAAGGATTGCACCTGCACACTTGGATTCACCTCAATCCAGAAGTGCACGACAACTATGAGGATGCTTGCATACAGAGCTCCCGGTGATTCACTCGATGACTATGGGAGCATGGGCAGTGGTGGCAGTGTTTGGACCGCAATACTTGCGATCACCCAATGCTGAAGACACCGCTCAGATCCTAGCATAGAATTGTCACGCCCAATATGCGACCCTATCCAAAAGGAACTCGACGGTCCCACCAAGGATAGACCCGCATATTGAAACGCTTTTGCAAGATGGATATCATTACATCAACATTACATAATAGATGGGGATACATATATAAGGCACAAATGCCACAAGAATACATCAACATCATATACAAGAGATCAACATCCGACTATGGATGAAACATCAACAGAAACTCAAACAATATCCACCCTGCTAGCCCAGGCTGCCGACCTGGAACCTATCCCCTGATCGAAGAAGCAGAAGAAGAACTCAACGCAAGCAAGCATCGCTCTCGCGTCATGATCATCGCAAAACCTGTACCTGCAACTGTTGGTGTAGTAATCTGTGAGCCACGAGGACTCAGCAATCCCATTACCATGGGTATCAAGACTAGCAAAGCTTAAAGGAAAGGAAGGGGTAAAGTGGTGAGGTTGCAGCAGCGACTAAGCATATATGGTGGCTAACATACGCAAATGAGAGCGAGAAGAGAAACAAAGGAACGGTCGTCAACTAGTAATGATCAAGAAGTGATCACGAACTCCTACTTACGTCAAACATAACCCGAAAACCGTGTTCTCCTCTCGATCACCCGAAAAGAGACACTCACGGTTACGCATTACGGTTGGTGTATTTTAGAAGAGTTTACTTCGAGTTTACTACAACCGGATATTAACAAATTCCCATCTGCCACATAACCGCGGGCACGGCTCTCGAAAGTTAAAAATCCTGCAGGGGTGTCCCAACTTAGCCCATGATAAGCTCTCGCGATCAACGAAGGATATTCCTTCTCCCCGGGAAGACCCGATCAGTCTCGGAATCCCGGCTACAAGACATTTCGACAGCAATAAAACAAGACCATCAAAGCCGCCCGATGTGCCGACAAATCCCGATAGGAGTCGCACGTTCCTCGTTCTCAGGGCACACCGGATAGGTCAGCCTACGAGTAAAACCAGCCCTCGAGTTGCCCCGTGGTGGCCCCTTGATCTGCCTGCTTTGGACCAACACTCGAAGGAGCACTGGCCCGGGGGGGGGGCTAAAATAAAGATGACCCTCGGGCTCCGGAAACCCAAGGGAAAAAAGGGCTAGGTGAGGCAAATGGTAAAACCAATGTTGGGCCTTGCTGGAGGAGTCTTATTCAAAGCGAACTGTCAAGGGGGTCCCATAAATCACCCGACCGCGTTAGGGACGCAAAATCCGGGAACATAATACTGATATGACGGAAACTAGGGCGGCAAGAGTGGAGAAAAACATCAGGCATAAGGCCGAGCCTTCCACCATTTACCAAGTATATAGATGCATTAAGTAAATAAGGTATATTGTGATATCCCAACAAGTAAACATGTTCCAACAAGGAACAACATCTCCATGTTCCAACAAGGAACAAACTTCATCTTCACCTGCAACTAACAACGCTATAAGAGGGGCTGAGCAAAGCGGTAACATAGCCAAACAACGGTTTGCTAGGAAGGGTGACAACGAGTTAGAGGTTCATGGCAACTTGGGAGGCTTGAGCAGCAAGTGATAGGTACCGCAACATAGCGAAAGAACGAAGCAACTAGCATAGCAATGATAGTAGTGAGATCCAGGGTAGCGGTCATCTTGCCTGAAATCCCGCAAGGAAGAAGAGCGAGTCCATGAAGAAGATGAAGCTACGAAGACGAACCAAGCGTAGACGAACGAATCCTCACGATCGCAACGAAACAGGAACTAACAAGAAGAAGCACACAACATAGTAAACACACCACACATGAACAAGACATGATGCACAACAAAGCATGATGCATGACAAAGCTACATGAAGCTACTCATGGCAAAAGATGATGCAAAACAAGAACAACACATCAAGGCAAGTTTAAATGAGGCCGGAAACAACATATAACAATTCCGGTAAGTCCTCATATGCAAATTTCGAAATTGGTCCAGATCTGAATAAACCTTATGTTCAAGTTGTTAAACAGCAAGTTAAGATGCACCACAATGATCTACACGGAATTCTAGTCAAGTTACGTCTAAAGTTCATTAAATTCGAAGCTACGGCCTAGAAGATATGAGCAAAACAAGATAAGCATGGCATTGATGCAAAATGCATACAAACATCAAGCAAACACCTCAAAACATGGATGCAACATGATAATATGAAACTACATGCAAAATCAAGCAAGTTCCATATAGAGCACACTCAGAACGGAGCAACGGTTCAACACATACACACAATACAAGTTTAAAGGACAAACTGTCCAAAACAGCAACTAGGCATATTGCAATCATCAAAACAAGATGCTACAGCATCTCAACGTAATAACAAAAGGCATGGGCATGATGTACAGGTAAAGCATAATAAAACATGAACAACGATCTATCTCCAGAAATCACTAGAACATGCTCAAAAGGACATGGCAAGATTGCAAATAATAACAGTTTCAGACTTTGCAGAAAATAACATCAGGTTGCAATGTTTAGAGCTATCAAACAACATGTTACAGGAACTTATCATGACAAAAAAAGGAATTGAATGAATCTACTAAATGCACAGAACAAATGTCCTTTACTGACCATGAGCCAAAAAGGATCAGAAAATATGATGGCACCCATGTAAACATAGCAAGTTATATAACAGATTCATACATGGCAGGAACAACAATAAGTAGGCATGTTGGTGATCTTGAACCACTCACCACAGAGCAATACATGGCATGGAAAGGCAACTCACAGTAAGAAGACATGGCATAGAATCTATACATGGCAAGAACAACATCATAGCATGCTTGGATCAACTACAAAAACCTTGGCAAAATTGAATAACATGTAAACAACCTGCCAGAAAACATTTTATAGCAAAAGTAGAGCTCGATTGACTCAAGCTATGGCACTCCATAATTGCAAACAAGGGCATGGATGTATAGAGAAAGACATGTAGAACAAAACATACTTAGTGAAGTATCTCAAAATAAGCATGGATCTATCGGTAGCATCAAGTTAACATGGCATAAAAATATCAGCAGAACAGGGGCTGAAATCAGCAACATCATGAAGCCTAGTTTGCATGCTTGTGCTAGTCACCACAGAGATCACAAAAATACATGGCATACACCCCTGTAAAGATGGCATGGCATATTACAAAACACATGTAGGACTCAAGTTCATAGGGTGCACACATCACTAATGGAAAAAATGACAAAAGTGCATGTTCTGATAAGAATCTGAAACTAACATCACATAGCCCTCTTCTAACAGCATTTCGGGCATCAAGATGAGCTCAAATGAAACTTATGCAATGAGATGAAATGATCTACTCATCGAGGCTAACAATTTGACATATTACACGCACAAGACGGAGCAGTATGCAACAAGTTACGACATGATGAACAGGTGCAAAATATATAGCAGATCTGGGACTTGGAGAGATTTTACCCCGCGAAAAACGTGGACGAGGACGTTCCGGGACGAGGGGATCCAGGACGGGGCGCCGTTTGGTTCGGATCCCGGTGGATCTCATCCCGATCCACCGGATCCGGCCGGAGGGAGCTCCGGCGAGCGGGACGGAGGCGGAGGCGGAGGAGCGGCCGAACAATGGCTCGGGCGCCGGGCGTAGGGCGCTGAGATCTGGCGGGCGACGGCGGCGCTGGCGGCGGCCGGGCGCGGAGGCGGCGAGGGAGGCGCGGCGCTGGCCTGGCGGCGGCGCATGGAGGCGGCGGCCGGGCGGGCGGCGAGGCGCCAGCGAGGGAGACGGGCAAAGCGGCAGCTGGCCGGGCGGGAAGCAAAGCGGCGGGCGGCGAGGCCGGGCCGGCCGGAGAGGGGCGCTGGCGGGCCGGGCGGCGGCGCGGTCGATTCCGCGGCGACGGCGGGCGCGAAAGCGGACGGCGGAATGGCGGCGCGGGCGCGGCCGCGGCGTGGCGGATTCGGCCCGGCGGCTCGGGCTGGCGGGCGGCGGGCGGGCGGCGCCCACGTGGCGCGCGGGGAGTGGAGGAGGGGGCGGCGGCGCTGAGGTGTCGGCGTCCTATTGGACGGGGTGATGTGGCTGAGGGCGGCGGACATGTCCGGCGCGGCGCAGAGGAGAAAAACTAGGGTTAGTGGGGATTTGACCGTGAATTTCGGGGGAGGGGCTAGTTTTATAGGTAGAGGTAGCTAGGAGAGTCCAAATGGAGCACGGTTTTCGCCCACACAATCATGATCGAACGACCGAGAGCATGGAAGGGAGTTTGCTGGGTTTTGGGCCACTTTGGAAGGGGTGTTGGGCTGGAAAGAGAAGGAGGCTTTACGGTTACTCAGTTAACCGTTGGAGTACCAAACGAACTCCAAATGGCACGAAACTTGACAGGCGGTCTACCGGTGCTATACCAAGGCCGCTTGGCAAACCTCGGTCCATTCCGAGAAAGTTTAACACCCACACACGAAAAGAGGCAAAAAGGGGCGCCGGGAGACATAGGAGTGCCGGATTGCAAAACGGACAACGGGGAAAATGCTCGGATGCATGAGACGAACACGTATGCAAAATGAAATGCACATGATGACATGATATGAAATGCAGATGATGACATGGCAAAGTGCAACACGCAAGCAAATGACATGGCAAAGACGGCGAATAACTGGCGAATCGAATCCGGGGCGTTACAAGAATGCAGCAAGAGAATTTCGTGGGATGCTTAGAAGCATATCGACTGCATGGATTGGAAATGGAAGAACTGTCCATTTGCTTGGCAGGGGATGTACATAGGCGCCAAAGGCGGTTGCAGTGTGGTACTTGAGGCAGTGGCCACACAGGACCTCTGGATTTGACATTCCTTCTTTTGTATGCCAGGAATTCACAATGACATCAACGTGCTGCGGTGCTCCCCTGTCTTTGCCAAGCTTGTTGAAGGTCACTCTCCTCCGGTGAACTTCGAGGTTAATGGGCAGCACTACAACAAGGGGTACTACCTAGCAGATGGCATTTATCCGAGATGGTCTACATTTGTGAAGACTATCTCAAACCCTGTGCCAGGAGGCAAGAAGCACTAGTAGAAAAAGGGTCATATGTGTACACTAGTGCCGGTTCGTGGCGGCAATCAATAGCACCGGTTCGTGGCGAACCTTTAGTACCGGTTCATGCCACGAACCGGTACTAAAGAGGCTGTGTCAGCCTGCAGTTAGGCTATGGCCCCACCATCACCATTTAGTGCCGGTTCGTACCACGAACCGGTACTAATGAGGTTATGGCAAGCTGTTTTTAGAACCACCTCGTTCCCCTAACAAGCCTTTTACCACCTTAAATATGTTATTTCTCAAACTATCACAAGCACTTGGTCTTCATTGAACTCTATGTATAGAATTTGTGGCCGCAATATGAGTCTTCATCGGTTTATAAATCGTTGATGACTCATATTGACAATTCAGATTGTACACACAAAGATCATTGATGATCAAAGTATTTTTGATGTTATAAGATCATATTGACAATTTAGACTGTAAAGAAATATAAGATCATGATCTAAATGCTCTTATATTTTTTTGCGTTCAGTATGCACCATTCAAAGCGACGCCATCAACTTTCAACCTGCTTATGCCTTCATTTGCTATTTTTCATGCATTTAATGATTTGTTTTGAGAACTAAATGACCTGGTAATTGAAAAGCACTACAAATGAACTCTGAAAAAGTTGAAACTTGGCATGGTATCATCATTTCACCCACATATCATGTTCAAAAAAGTAGAGAGGGTTACGGCAAAAACTGGATGCACTTCGTTTACAAACTGGACAATCTCTTTCGAAGTATTCGGATTTATGATCATTTCAAAAGCATTTCATTTTTTAAACTTATTACAACTCCAGACTTTTTGTGCATTCAGTATGCACCATTCAACTGCTAGGCGGGAGGAGCTCTTAAGTACCGGTTCCAACTGCTAGGCGGGAGGAGCTGTTTAGTACCGGTTCGTGGCGAACCTTTAGCACCGGTTCGTGCTACGAACTGGTACTAATGAGGTTGTGTCGTAAGGCTGGGGCCCCACGAGCACCTTTTTAGTACCGGTTCATGGATGAACCAAGATTACAGATTTCTTAGTAAGTTGTTTTTAGTCCCACCTCGCGAAGAGAGAGGGACTAGGAGCGGTTTATAAGCCCTGAGTGCAGAGACGATAAAGAAGAGACTCAATGCTCACGTTGCTTAGCTTCAAGCCTTCAGGAATATGGTAGATTGCACGGAGCTATGCGCAGTGCAGTTTACACTATAAGAAAATAAAGCAGAAAAGAAAAAAACTATAAAAAAATTGGGGCGCTGTCCTGTGGGCCTGCTAGGCCACGGGCGTGCAATTACAGGCCTTAAAGGCCCAGAAGACTCACAGGGCAGCGCGCAGATTTTAGGCCCACAAGCCTGCTATATAGAGGAGTTCAAAGAGGTAGCCGCGGCTGATTATAAACCAGTGCGGCTGCCCTTCACCCGGCGAGGTGGGACTAAACTTTGGGGTGGCAGCGCGAGGCCTTTAGTACCGGTTGGTGGCTCCAACCGATACTAAAGATCACCCTTTAGTACCGGTTGAAGCCACCAACCGGTACTAAAGGCCTACTCTTCCCGCCTCTTGGCCTGGCCAAAGTTGGCCTTTAGTACCGGTTGGTGGCTCCAACTGGTACTAAAGGCCCATCCTATATATATAGCACTTACGAAAATTTCAGTTACATCTCCCCACTTCGTCTGCAACCTCTCGCGACATCGCTGCCGCCGATCTCGTTGTCGCCGCCGTCTCGCCGCCGCCCAACGCCGCCGTCTGTTGCCGCCATGTCCCAGACGTCTCGCGCCCCGCCCAGACGCCGCTTCGCCAGACACACAAGATCAGACGCGCGCTTCACAGACAAGACGGGCGGCAAGGGGCGTATGCACACACATACACATATACACACATATATATACACACATACACACACACACATACACACACACACATACACACACACACGTTTTTTTACTTATTTTCTGTTTTCTGTTTTTTATAAAATTTAATTAGATATTAATTAGCTAGGTATGTGAGATTTGAACTAGTTGAATAATTAATATAACTAGTTTATTTTAGTAAGAAAATTGTCGAACTAGTTTATTTAGGTATATATATGAGATTTGAACTAGTTGAATAATTAATATAACTAGTTTATTTTTAGTAAGAAAATTGTCGAACTAGTTTATTTAGGTATTTGAGATTTGAACTAGTTGAATAATTAATATAACTAGTTTATTTTAGTAAGAAAATTGTCGAACTAGTTTATTTAGGTATATGAGATTTGAACTAGTTGAATAATTAATAGAACTAGTTTATTTTTAGTAAGAAAATTGTCGAACTAGTTTATTTAGGTATATATATGAGATTTGAACTAGTTGAATAATTAATATAACTAGTTTATTTTAATAAGAAAATTGTCGAACTAGTTTATTTATGTATTTGAGATTTGAACTAGTTGAATAATTAATATAACTAGTTTATTTTTAGTAAGAAAATTGTCGAACTAGTTTATTTAGGTATATGAGATTTGAACTAGTTGAATAATTAATAGAACTAGTTTATTTTTAGTAAGAAAATTGTCGAACTAGTTTATTTAGGTATTTGAGATTTGAACTAGATGAATATAGTTAGATATATATTTGAATTGGCTAGATATTAATTAATGTTAGATAGTAATAAGTGTTTAATGTTTCACCTATATGTACATATAGGAAATGTCATCTGTCGACGAAAAAGATTTCATTATGTGCGAACACTGTGAAGACCAGCGCGGCCTGTGCGACAGAAATTTCCTTGTTGATGGTAGGCGCTTGACATCAAGCTGAATGAGACATTCAAGTGGATACAGTAAGTCACAACGGCCATTATTATTTGAATGCAAAACATATGCTTCATTTGCTTCAACTTATAATTTTAAAGCATGACTTATGCTTCATTTGCTTCAACTTATAATTTTAAATTTTCACTATTCTCTCGGGCGCATCCCCTGCCATGCAAGAATTTTTGTCTTGGATAAGATAGGTTTTAGTTCTATAGATGATATGGAGGTAAAGAGAGTTTACTTGAAGACGGAGCATGGGTATACTTTCAACGTCAAATTATATAATGGAGACACATACGCCCATTTTGAATGCAAAACTTGGCAAGCACTATGCAAGGCTTATGCATTTGAGCCTGATATGGTTATCACCTTTGATATTCGTCCTGAAGATGATATTGAAGGTAATATAGACATCTGGGTTGATGTGCAAACGCCTCCAGTTCTACCATTATGTGAGTTTTTCTCAACCATGCATGCATATGTTTATGTCTTTGATACAGTTTATTCAAAAATAGTTGACAACTAATTTGTATTGTCAGCTTATTTCGGTTCAAGCAAACATGTCCGGCGCTTGGTAGACAGGACCTACTACTGCCCCGGGGCTCAACTAAACTACGAGGAGATAAGTCATTATGTTTCATGGCTTGAGGATCTTAATACTGTCAAGACAAAAAAAATTCCTGAACTTAGAAATGTTAGTACCCAAAACGTGCGACCAATGGTGATCGTATTGAACTACGGTCACATCTATAATCGAAAGATGGTAAGATTTTAACTATTTGTCCTTAATTAGTGCATCTTTGCATACATTATTTTTGAAGCTAAACTTTCATTGCTTAGTATATTAATTACTATACGATGTTCTTTCATCAAGAGGGACTTCCGATGACAGTTGTGCCTCAGTGGATCGAGACAAAAGATCGCATGTCATTGGTTAGCTTACGACCAAGATTTCCTACATTACACATGAGTGCATTCAGGATTTCTGAAAGCGAAGAGTGCTTAATAGTGAAAGATTGGAGCAAAATTGTAAACGATCGCAGAGAAGTACTAGGGGGCAGCAAGGAGAAGCGCAACCCAAGATTAGGGAGACAGATTCATCTGCATGCTCCAAAGATGATGAAGATGGAGAGCTATACATGTTCTATGCTATTCTACCTGAGAGGGAGAGCAACAGGAGTAGCTAGTTCATGCTCTTAATTAATTAGTACTTGTCCTCTCTCATGCATGTCCGTTTTGTCCTGAACTTCGATGTTGGTGATGATTATGTTGAACTCGATGATATCTTTGCTTCATTACAAAGTGAACTCGATGATTATGTTGGTGATTAGATAGCTAGCGGTAATGACTATGATGATTAAATAGTAGTGGTAACTATAATGACGACTATGATGATTCTTAGCTAGCTAAAGTTTATTTATTTATTAATATGCGATGATGGTGATGATGATGATGACCACTACAACTCACTATAACGTAAAACAATCCTAAATTAAATTGATAACACAAATTTAATTGAAAAATAAAAAATAAAACAAAAACCCACAAACATTTAGTACCGGTTGGTGTTACCAACCGGTACTAAAGGGCTCCCGGCCCCCGGAGCTGCCTCGTGCCACGTGGTTGGCCTTTAGCACCGGTTCGTGCTGAACCGGTACTAAAGGGGGGGGGGCTTTAGTGACCACACTTTAGTGCCGGTTGTGGAACCGGCACTAAAGGGCCTTACGAACCGGTGCTATTGCCCGGTTCTGCACTAGTGAAGTCCCACTTCGCGAAGGTTCAGGAGGCTTGTAGAACGGATGTCGAGCAGGCATTTGGTGTGCTCCAATCTCGATTTGCTGTTGTCCAGTACCCTGCTCAGACCTGGTCGAAAGATCAAATGTGGGAGATCAGGACTTGCTGTGTCATCTTGTACAACATGATCATTGAGAGCGAGCAGGAGAGCCAGTGTTTGACACTAAACCATATCATAGGCAGGGTCCTCTTGCGCAAGTTGATCACCTGCTACCGGCAACCTGGACCCCTTCTTCAATATGCGTCAGGAGATCCAAGACTCACAGGCGCATCAACAACTGCAGCAGGATCTGGTGGAGCACCTATGAAAGCTCAAGGGCAATGCCTAGCTCGACGTGTGATGAAATATGAGTTCTAATTTGTTAAACTATATAATTTGTATTGAATTATTTGTGTTGAACTTTCTGATTTCTATTGATTTTCGGTGATGAACTATGTGATAAAAAATTTACTTGTGTTGAATTTGCGCCGAACCACGACGAATATGGGCTGATATGCGCCAATATCAGGCCTATTTTTCACGACACTTGGCCAAAAAGCGGGCGCTTTGCGAAAACAATGGGCCGATATCGACGCCTGGGGGCGACCTAGGGCCGACGGCTGGTAACCCAATCGCCTCCAGCGCCGATTTTTGCGCCGGCTCGCCCCACTACTGGAATTCTGTTGTACGCCGGGTGCCACGGACACTCGGCAAAGGGCCGAAAACTGTCGGCAAATCCTTTGCCGAGTGTCACCCTCGGCAAAAGCCACCCGACGTACACCTCTCCGGCAAACAGGAAGTTGCCGAGAGCCGGAACACGGGCACTCGGCAAAGACTTTGCCGAGAGCTAAACAGTACATCTCGGCAAAATAAAGTAGCTAACGGATAGCAGACGGGGATGGCGGTTCCTGACATGTGGGACTAGGAGAACAGGCCGAGGGCCAACTTTGCCGAGAGCACCACTCGGCAAAGAGACCCAGTAGCAGGTCGACACGTGTCAGCTCTTGACATGTGGGACCAGGAGAACAAGCCGAGGGCAAACTTTGCCGAGAGCACCACTCGGCAAAGAGAGCCAGTAGCAGGTCGACACGTGTCAGCTCCTGAAATGTGGGACAAGGAAAACAGGCCGAGGGCCAACTTTGCCGAGAGCTACACTCGGCAAAGAGAGCCAGTAGCAGGTCGACATGTGTCAGCTCCTGACATGTGGGACCAGGAGAACAGGCCGAGGGCCAACTTTGACGAGAGCGCCACTCGGCAAAGAGAGCCAGTAGCAGGTCGACACGTGTCAACTCCTGATATGTGGGACCAAGAGGACAGGCCGAGGGCCAACGTTCCCGAGAGCGCCACTTGGCAAAGAGAGCTAGTAGCAGGTCGACACGTGTCAGCTCCTGACATGTGGGACCAGGAGAATAGGCCGAGGGCTAACTTTGCCGAGAGATCCTCTTGGCAAACAGACCCAATAGGAGGCTGACACGTGTCATTCCCTGACATGTGGGACCACGAGAACAGGCCGAGGGCCAACTTTGCCGAGAGCCACTGTCGGCAAACTCTATCTGTGCCGAGTGCGGCTCCCGGCAAACTGAGCCAATAGGGGAGGGCCACGTCACTTGTCCTAAAAGTTGTGCCCATACTTTGCCAAGGGCCACTGTCGGCAATCCTTTTGACTTTACCGATAGGCCTCTCGGTAAAGTTGTCAGGAGCACTACATGTTATTACCCTTTACCGAGAGGCCTCTCAGTAAAAGTGCCAGGTTCTACTGGTTGGTACACTTTTACCGAGATCCCTCTCGGTAAAGGGTGCATGCTGGTCCAGTTTCACAGTCTTTTACCGAGAGGCGCCCTCGGTAATGGTGTGCTCAGCAGCCTTTTTCATTTCCGTTTCTTTCCTGCAGCGAAACATATACAACAGCAACATATAGTTAATCACACATAGAACATGTTGTTGGGAAACGTAGCAGAAATTCAAAATTTTCTACGCATCACCAAGATCAATCTATGGAGAGACTAGCAACGAGAGAGAGAGGGAGTGCATCTTCATACCCTTTAAGATCGCTAAGCGGAAGCGTTACAAGAACGCGGTCGGTGGAGTCGTTCACGAAGCGATTTAGATCGCGGCCGAATCCGATCTAAGCATCGAACAACGGTGCCTCCGTGTTCAACACACGTACAGCCCGGGGACGACTCCTCCTTCTTGATCCAGCAAGGGGAGAGGAGAAGTTGAGGGAAAACTTCGACAGCACGACGACATGGTGGTGATGGAGCTCATGGTTCTCCGGAAGGGCTTCGCCAAGCACTACGGAGGAGGAGGAGGTGTTGGAGGAGGGAGAGGGCTGCGCCAGGGGAAGGGTGCGGCTGCCCTCTCTCTCCCTCACTATATATAGGGGGAAGGGAGGAGGGGGAGGCGCCCTAGGGTTCCCTAGGGGAGGGGCGGCGGCCAAAGGGGAAACCCTAGATGGGTTTGGGCACCCCCACCCCCTAGGAAACTTGCCCCCAAGCCGGGAGGCGGCTGCCATAGGGGTGGCGCCCCCACCTCTCCTGGTTACGTGAGATGGGGTGGGAGGGGCGCTTAGCCCCTTAGTGGGCTGATGTGCCCTCTCCCCTTGGCCCATAAGGCCCCCCAACGCTTGTCGAGGCCTCCGAAACCCCTTTCGGACACCCTGGTCATCACCTGGTACCCCCGGAACAATTCCGGACTCCAATACCCTTCGTCCATTATACTGATCTTCACCTCCGGACCATTCCGGAGCTCCTCGTTGTGTCCGGGATCTCATCCGGGACTCTGAACAACCTTCGGTAACCACATACTATTTTCCATAACAACTCTAAGCGCCACTGAACCTTAAGTGTAGACCCTACGGGTTCGGGAACCATGCGACATGACCGAGACGTTCTCCGGTCAATAACCAACAGCGGGATCTGGATACCCATGTTGGCTCCCACATGTTCCACGATGATCTCATCGGATGAACCACGATGTCAAGGATTCAAGCAATCCCGTATGCAATTCCCTTTGTCAATCGGTATGTTACTTGCCCGAGATTCGATCGTCAGTATCCCAATACCTCGTTCAATCTTGTTACCGGCAAGTCACTTTACTCGTTCCGTAATGCATGATCCCATGACTAACTACTTAGTCACATTGAGCTCATTATGATGATGCATCACCAAGTGAGCCCAGAGATACCTCTCCGTCATACGGAGTGACAAATCCCAGTCTCGATTCGTGCCAACCCAACATACACTTTCGGAGATACCTGTAGTGCACCTTTATAGTCACCCAGTTACGTTGTGACGTTTGGTACACCCAAAGCACTCCTACGGTATCAGGGAGTTACACAATCTCATGGTCTAAGGAAATGATACTTGACATTAGAAAAGCTTTAGCAAACGAACTACACGATCTTGTGCTATGCTTAGGATTGGGTCTTGTCCATCACATCATTCTCCTAATGATGTGATCCCGTTATCAATGACATCCTATGTCCATGGTCAGGAAACCATAACCATCTATTGATCAATGTGCTAGTCAACTAGAGGCTCACTAGGGACATGTTGTGGTCTATGTATTCACACATGTATTACGGTTTCCAGTTAATACAATTATAGCATGAACAATAGAAAATTATCATGAACAAGAAAATACAATAATAACCATTTTATTATTGCCTCTAGGGCATATTTCCAACACATGTCACATATAGGCATCATTGAACAAAAAAGCAATGATTCTGAAAAACATTCCACATAAAAGCAATAGTGCCTAAAAGGTAAATTAAAAACTATTTTTGAACTCAAATTATTCACAATATAGGGTTTGAAGAAAATTTGAACAAATTCAAATTTAAATCATTCAAATTTGAAAAATAATGGCAAAAACAGAAACTAGACAAAAATTTGAATGTAATGCAAAAAAGAATCACTCAAAAACATCAAATATCCTAAAAGATATAAGCAATTTAAAACAAAAACTAAAAACAAAGAAAAAGGAAAAACATAAAAGAAACTTTTAGAACCCCTTTACTCCCGGTTGGTGGCTCCAATCGGGACTAAAGGTCTAACCTTTAGTCCCAGGTGAAGAGCCTCAACCCCTTTAGTCCGGGTTGGTGTCTCTAACTGGGACTAAAGGTCTAATCTTTAGTCCCGGCTGGAGACACCAACCGGGACTAAAGGGCATCGCACCCTTTAGTCCGGGTTGGTGTCTCCAATCGGGACTAAAGGTACCATTTGAACCAGGACTGCTGCCTGCCCGGTGCCCTAGCCGCTCGAACTGGGACTAATGCTCACACTAGTCCCGGTTCATAATGCAACCGGGACTAATGTGTAGATCGAGCTTGGACCAAAGCCATGTTTTCTACTAGTGGTGTGCGATCAGACTGACTATTAATCTATACCAATATAAAAAGACCCAAAGGGGCAGATCCAATTAATCTCGGCGATCGAAGCATGTCAATCCAATGACCTAGACTGCTTCAATGGCTAGCGCTCAACACGTTTAACGTACAGTTAATTTCATGCCAAATATAATGCTAATCAAATAATAAACACAAATAATATCCTACTTAATATCTGCATGCACTTAATATACTTCCAAATTAACGTGCATTGCACGTACACATTGACTAGTCGTCTAAATGTCCAAACATGTGACAAGGATAAACCAACTTTCTAAGCAACTTCAATGTCGAGCGCTCAACGCGTTTTTTGCCTGTTCGCTAAACCCGTTTGGTTTTCTAAACCCACGGGGAAATCGGCATATTTAGGTGAACATAGTAGCAACAAAGAATAGCATCTCAGCAGCAAAAAGGGCATATTTCAGCAGCATAATTTGAGCAAATTTCAGCACAATACAATAGTACATGGTTCAACAGCTACACAGAGCATATTTCAGCAGCATAACTTGAGCAAAAAGAGAAATAACACCAGCTACAAGGAGCACTTTTTAGCCCAATACAATACCCCAGTTCAGCAACAAACACGAGCATATTTCAGCCATACATGACTCAACAAGATATCCAATTACACAAGTTCTGAAATAGAACTTATGGTTCACACACCAAAAAAACTTATTTTGTCGGGTATTGTCGAGTTTCGGGTTCGGGGACTATCGAAACAGGTGTAATCCCACGATTCATGCCGGTTTGTATAATGTGCCCAGCAACAGCCCCGTGAGGATGAAAAGACACCCATCCCCGTCCCCTAATAGGGTAAAAACCCGCAGGGGCGCGGGTTTCGGGGCTCCATTGCCATCTTGAGGAAAGACTGCAACCTCTCCCATATCCTCCATATAGAAATCATGAGGATCATTTATGGAGACTAGTGCATGATCATTTTCTAGATCAAGCAGACAGGCGAGTTAATGTTTATTTCTACCTCTCTTTCAAACCATTTTTCAACTTGGCTTCTTATTTTATTTTCTTATTCACTATGGCTCCATCTATTCTAGGTCCATACAATAATATCATCATTGATACTCTGGCCTCTATAAGACTTAGGGTTTTGGGAAACTGCATAACATCTCATACGGGTGTCGCTATCTCATATATATATAGGGGTACACCAAGTGTACAAATACAAGATACATGCCATATAGAGAAGCTACGTATAAACATTATCTAACACCCTTCCTCAATCTTAACTGTGGCTTGAAGTGCAAAGCAAGTTAAAATTGCATCTACAACCTTCAAACTGAGGTTGTGGAAGTGGCTTCGTGAAGATGTCAGCAAGTTGATCTTTGGAGAAGATAAACTTGATATGAAGAAGCGTCTGTGCAACACATTCCCTCACAAAAAGACAGTCAACTTCGATGTGCTTGGTACGAGCATTGAAGACTGGATTGGACGAAAGATATGTCACACCAAAGGACCGGTGCCTGCTCTTGAGATACTCCCAACTCTCAACAGAGACTGTACCGAAATGAGGTCAGCTGTGGCATTGGCAACTGCCTTATACTCTGCTTCAGTGCTACTCCGAGATATTGTGGCCTACTTGCGCACACTCCAGGCGATCAAGTTGGAACCAAAGAAGACAGCATAGCCCCCCGTTTATCGCCGGTCATCCAGACTACTAGCCTAGTCTACATCAGAGAACGCTGAGAGAGCACTCGAGGAGGTAGACCGAAGATGCAAGCCATACGAGACAGTATGAGAGAGATAACGCAGTATATGCTTCACAGCTGACCAATGTGAAGTCCGAGGAGTATGGAGATACTGGCACACACACGGTTTATAGGATATGAGATATCCGACCGTGTGATAGTCAAGTAATGCAAGCCATCAACAATATTGCGTTACTCTGTAGCATCATCTGAAGGAAGCAAAGGCCATCCAAGGCCGTTAACCGATCAATCGCAGACATATGAGTGGTAGCATGCTTGCATTGCAACATACCAGCACATCGCAGCAAGTCCAAAGAATACTTATGCTGAGTGAGAGTCAGGCCAGCGGTGGACCGTGTAACCTCCAGACCAAGGAAGTAATGGAGAGCACCCAGATCCTTGACAAAAAAGTGACCACTCAGAGCAGACAACAAACGATCAGCGGTAGTCACTGCGGAGCTGATAAGAATAATTTCATCAACATAAACCAGCAGATACATAGTAACATCAGGACGATGGAAAAAGAATAGAGACATGTCAGCAGTGGACGGAGCAAATCCATGACATCGAAGAACCGAGCCAAGTTGGGCATGCCATGCACGAGGAGCCTCCTTAAGTTCATTAAGCGCCTTAACAAGACAATACAAGTGATGGGGACGAGCAGGATCAACAAAACCTGGAGGTTTTCCTCCAAGACCCCATGGAGAAAATCATTCTGAACATCAAGCTGACGCAGAGACCACCCTTTGGCAACAGCTAAGGACAGAAGTAGACGAATAGTGGTAGGTTTGACAACTGGACTGAAGGTATCCTCATAATCAAGACCATGCCTTTGTTTGAAACCTTTGGCCACCAGTCGTGCCTTGTATCGCTCAATAGAACCAGCGGCATGCTTCTTAACTTTAAGCACCCACTTGGAGTCAATAATATTGACACCAGAAACAAGAGGAACCAAGCGCCAACTATCGTTCCTCTGTAGGGCCTGAAACTCCTGCTCCATGGCACTACGCCAATGATGAATCCGAAGAGCCACCTGAAAATGCCGAGGCTCAGCAGTGGTGTCAGCATCGGCATGTGCTATACATGATGCAATCCACGCAACGGTGCCGTCAGTGCTCTCCTTCGGCCAAACAATACCACTTTGACTATGTGTACGAGGACGCATAATAACGGTAGGTGGCGGAGGTGGCATCGGAGATGGAGTCGATGAAGATGGCGACAACGACGCAGACTGCTCCCCATGCTCAGCAGCCACGTGCACCGGTGACACGTCCGGCAGCATGGGATATCCAGCAGGGCCAGGCGAACGACCTGGCGAGGACGGGATGAAGGCCGGCTCGACCAACGTGGTCGTCGGGCCAGGCCCACACGGGGCCGAAGGAGATGCAACAAAGGCCGACTCGGCCGACACGTGGTAATTTAATAAAAATACACTCCCTCCACTACATGTTCCCGCTGCTGTCCAGCACATGGCCTCCCCGTCACGCCTCATGCGGAGCGACGGTGGTCATTAACGTCAAGTGTGAGGAAGGGAGGGGGGGGGGGGGGGGGAGGAATGCACCTGGCTAGGTCAACTGCGAGAACCTCACGAGCTCACATTTGTGGGAGCCTTGCCTACGACAACATGCAATTCCTCGGTAATCTGAATCCAAACCTGTTTCGATTCCTGAAATTTTATCAGGAAATTACTGATTTTGTGGGAGGCGCTGGGCCGGGAAGGACCCTGGCACCAAGTAGACCTCTTAATCTAATTGTATCCTCATAGCTCCCACTTGCGCAGGGTCCAGGGAAGGGTCTGGCCAAGAAGCTATATATTTTCAGCACTTGAACCTATGACCTTATGGTCACAAGGCAATAGCTTTACCACTGCGACAAGGCTCCCCTTCAACATTAGTTAGTATCAACTTTAGAAAAATGCTAGTCAAGACTATGTAATGATGATAATTTGCATATAGCTCTTTCTTGTTTTCTAATTTGTGTCATTAGTAATAGGTAATGCCACTTGAATGATGTTGGTTATCTAAGAAAACAAGGAGAGGTTAATTGAGATCTGTAATACATTTTTTAGGGAAAGATCTGCAAACATTTAGTTGAATGGTATACATTTGTACTATCATTTATCAAAAATTACAAGAAGAGTTACATACACACATGTTCCGAAGCAAAATTAGATTGGCACACCATGCCGCTTCCTCCCTGGCAAGGCACTACTTTGATGCGTACCCTGAGCATGACTTGTAACATAACTAGGAAATGATTTATAAGGGGATATCCTTGATTCCCATGCCATTAGAATAAAGTCTCCTTTCGGCCTAACACTAGGATCTTTTATAAGTTCCCCAAATGTCACACTTGGCAATTCTGTCTTGATTGAAGCATTAACACTATAAGGTTTCATGCTAAGTGGATGCAAAGCAATATCTGTTATGTCCACTTGGTGACCTTGTTCTATACGCATGGTTGGGTTCACCCCATATATTGAGATGTTTCTCTTAACCATTCTTGCCGCCTTGTCCAATATACAATGCCAGAACTGAACATTGAGGTTGCTTCTCAACACATCCGCGAACATATTTGTTGCGACAAGTGAAACTAGCGAACTGTGGATCACCGTGGCAAAGTCATCTGCTATTTGTACTAGCCGCGGATATTCTGTTGGCTCTACGCTTCCGAATGCGAGTGCCTTGAAAAGGTACCTCAACTCATCATGAGATAGCCCACTTAGTAAAATTGGTTTCACCGTTCCAAACTGCACAATTCTTTTAATTTTACTTACAATGATGATCTTACTTCCTCTGCCCATTCTTGTGAGAAATGAGTGAATTTTTTTCCAGTCATCGTCAGCTACATCAAAAGCAAACTCAATAACTACTAACATTATCCGAAACATGGCCCTTCCATCGTCATGTATCCTCAAAAAGTTGTCTCCATTCAAGTGCAAAATAGAGGAGAAGCGTGAGCGAACCCTTTCATCGCCACAAACATGAGCAACCAGAGTTTTCTTCCCAACGGCGACACCACCTATAAGCGCTAGAATGGCCAATGCATGGTCACCTGAAGGATTGTTTTGCTCCAACAAGAAGCTCAAGAGCTTTTGCTTTTCAGCGTGTCGGCTGAACATGAAGTTATCGGTGTAAAGATAAACATCATATGGCCTACGGGACATGCACTCACATCCAGCCAGAAGCACAACAAACTCTGACATGTTTGCTATAGCAATTTCTAAGCTTTCCAAAGCACCATGTGAGTCCAGGCCCATGGCCTTGTTGCCTTTCTCTGATGTTGTTCGACAACGCTTGAGTGGATTTGCTAAATACAAACTGCTGCTAGATGAGTTGTTGTTGCTAACCTCGTCGAAGCCTGCACCCTCTTGGAGGGCCCCATACCTCAAGGTATCGAGGAGGCTGTGACCTCGGTACATGGCCTCCGAGAGCATCTTGAGCTGCATCATCATCCCGGAGTTGGTTATGTGTCGAGCATCCGCCTCCTCGACGATGATGCCAACTCTGATCAGGAGATGTTGCAACGCCTCCACCATCTTCTTCTCTGATTGTGCCTGGCTAGAGGAGTGGTACTTGCTCATCAGGAAGGAGATGAACCGGCTCACAAGTTCACTTGCAACTGCTGATATGGCAATCTCCATGGCCGGAATTGATGAGGCAAGCTGCTTGTCTATCTAGAGAGACTCTGCTGAGGTAAGCCGATGGCCTCTGTCAAGTCCTGAAGAGACTCTTAGCAAGATATAAATAGCTCGAGGCAGCCTATTCCCCATGCGACTGGGTGGGTGGGTGAGTGGGTTGGTGGCTGGCAGACTTGTATGCTTTGTTTGAAAGCTCAAAGACGCGACCAGGACCAGTCAACTTTACAAGCAGCATGGAAAAGACGCGTATACTTTATTTGACTCCAAATACATTATCGTGCCGTTGCAGAAATATATATTTAATTATCTTTGCACTCGTCTTTCCTTGGACTCGTTTTAGATTTTACATGTGGGAATTTGATTGGTTTCTTTTCTAGATGAACTTCAGCGGAAAAGCAGAGCGCAAGTCATTGTCAAGGAAATGACATGTGTCTTTTTGTGTATCTGAAGTGTTGACAAATTATGCTTTTGGGTCTGGTCGCGTTAGTTTGGCTAGAGTTTGAGGTGACCATATGGTTTTCTTTATATGAAACTGAAGAGGAAGGGGGACTCTTTTTTGCTAAAAAAAATGAAAGAAATTGAGAGAACAAATTTATGTGGGAAATCTTCAAGGAAACTGAGCTCTTTTGGTTCTTCAGAGCCCAATCAGTCTTGCTGTGGTCCAATTTATGCCAGTTCAGTCTTTAACCCAAAGCGTGTAAGCAGGGCACACCACTGGTTGGATTCCTTTGATATTTTACATATGAGACACCTCATTTCCCATAGGCCAGTACTAGGCACCAGCGCGCCGGCCCAAAAACTCGGCCGGTCATATGCTAGCCACTAGATAAGATTATTATGCACCGTTTTTTTTAGAGTACGCCTAGGCATACCATAGCTTTATAGAAGGCAGAATTTCAGTTACAAGAAAACTATCACTTGATGCGAACAACGAGCATAGCACAAACACCACCAATCAACCAAACACAAACAGCACCGCCGAGCAAGCTACAACGCAAAAGAGCCTATCCCAAAGTGACACAAAGCACCGTATCTCGACTGACGCCGGACACCTCCGAAGACCAACAACTTCCGCAGAGATTCTCTTGTTGACGCACCATCCATTCTTCGCACCTGAGAGGAAGTGGCAGATGAATGGCAGGACTCGGTCTACACAGGGAAGACACCGTCTTGGACACACCGACGACGGACGTGCATAGCGCCACTGAGGAGCAACAAAGGACTGCGGCAAACACCAGAGGAGAGCAAAGAGGAGTCAGCGTTGTCTCCAAACACCATGCTCCCAACAGAGAAACGACGTCGAGGACGCCGCCATCGTGCCAATCCAAACATCGAATCGAGGCTTTCGCCTGGAGACATCCACCAACTCCAGGAGCGCGAAGGACAAGGCGAACACGCTCGACGACGCCTCCAAGGAGGGGGTGACATCCACAGGTGCCATCGCCGCCGGCCCGGTAGAAGTCGTGCACGATTTTCATCCGCGTGTTGTCCATCCCCCGCCTCCAAGGAATTGATAGCATTTTCCAAGAAGCCTCACACCGCCACCACCACAACACTTGCCGATGTAGCTGCAAAGACGAGCACCGAGGACCGAACGCCTGGCAGGGAAACCACACCATCCACTCCCAGCCAGCACGAGGAACTGTAGCCAACAAGCACCTCCAGCAAGGTCCAATACTGACCGCGACGGCCATCGCCCACTCCAAGGGACGACCTTGCGACAATTGAACCTGCCTCTCCACGAGAAAAACCCAGGCCAGCACCACCAGGAGAGTTGTTAGGGAACGTAGTAATTTCAAAAAATTTCCTACGCACACGCAAGATCATGGTGATGCATAGCAACGAGAGGGGAGAGTGTTGTCCACGTACCCTCGTAGACCGTAAGCGGAAGCGTTATGACAACGCGGTTGATGTAGTCGTACGTCTTCACGATCCGACCGATCCAAGCACCGAACGTACGACACCTCCGAGTTTAGCACACGTTCAGCTCGATGACGATCCCCGGACTTCGATCCAGCAGGGTGTCGGTGATGAGTTCTGTCAGCACGACGGCGTGGTGACGATGATGATGTTCTACCGACGCAGGGCTTCGCCTAAGCACCGCTACGATATGACCGAGGTGAAATATGGTGGAGGGGGCACCGCACGCGGCTAAGGAACGATCACGAAGACCAACTTGTGTGTTCTAGGGTGCCCCCCTGCCCCGCATATAAAGGAGCAAGGGGGGAGGCCGGCTGGCCCTTGGGGCGCGCCAAGGAGGAGGAGTCCTCCTCCTAGTAGTAGCAGGACTCCCTCTTTCCTACTCCTACTAGGAGGGGCAAAGGAAGGGGGAGAGGGAGAGGGAAAGAGGGGGGCACCCCCCCCCCCCTCTCCTAGTCCAATTCGGACCGAGGGGGAGGGGGCGCGCGGCCCATCCTGGCTGCCCCTCCCTCTCTCCACTAAAGCCCATAAGGCCCATTACTTCTCCCGGGGGGTTCCGGTAACCCTCCAGCACTCCGGTTTTCTCCGAAATCACCCGGAACACTTCCGGTGTCCGAATATAGTCGTCCAATATATCAATCTTTATTTCTCGACCATTTCGAGACTCCTTGTCATGTCCGTGATCATATCCGGGACTCCGAACAACCTTCGGTACATCAAAACTTATAAACCCATAATAAAACTGTCATCGTAACGTTAAGCGTCGGACCCTACGGATTCGAGAACTATGTAGACATGACCTAGAACTGTTCCCGGTCAATAACCAATAGCGGAACCTGGATGCTCATATTGGCTCCTACATATTCTACGAAGATCTTTATCAGTCAAACCGCATAACAACATACGTTGTTCCCTTTGTCATTGGTATGTTACTTGCCCGAGATTCGATCGTCGGTATCCAATACCTAGTTCAATCTCTCGTTACCGGCAAGTCTCTTTACTCGTTCTGTAACGCATAATTTCGTAACCAACTCATTGGCCACATTGCTTGCAAGGCTTATAGTGATGTGCATTACCGAGAGGGCCCAGAGATACCTCTCCGACAATCGGAGTGAAAAAACCTAATCTTGAAATACGCCAACCCAACATGTACCTTTGGAGACACCTGTAGAGCACCTTTATAATCACCCAGTTACGTTGTGACGTTTGGTAGCACACAAAGTGTTCCTCTGGTAAACGGGAGTTGCATAATCTCATAGTTGTAGGAACTTTGTATAAGTCATGAAGAAAGCAATAGCAACATACTAAACGATCAAGTGCTAGGCTAACGGAATGGTTCATGTCAATCACATCATTCTCCTAATGATGTGATCCCGTTAATCAAATGACAACTCTTTTGTCCATGGCTAGGAAACATAACCATCTTTGATTAATGAGCTAGTCAAGTAGAGGCATACTAGTGACACTCAGTTTGTCTATGTATTCACACATGTATCATGTTTCCAGTTGATACAATTCTAGCATGAATAATAAACATTTATCATGAAATAAATAAGGAAATAAATAGTAACTTTATTATTGCCTCTAGGGCATATTTCCTTCAGTCTCCCACTTGCAGTAGAGTCAATAATATTCACATCTGTATGTGATTAATACCCAATAGTCCACATCGTCATGTGACCAACACCCAAAGGTTTTACTAGAGTCAATAATCTAGTTCACATCGCTATGTGATTTACACCCAAAGAGTACTAAGGTATGATCATGTTTTGCTTATGAGAGAAGTTTAGTCAATGGGTCTGTCACATTCAGAGCCGTATGTATTTTGCAAATATTCTATGTCTACAATACTCTCTATGGAGCTACTCTAGCTAATTGCTCCCACTTTCAATATGTATCCAGACTGAGACTTAGAGTCATCTGGATCGGTGTAAAAGCTTGCAACGATGTAAATCTTTACGACGGGCTCTTTTTATCACCTCCATAATCGAGAAACATCTCCTTAGTCCTCACTAAGGATATTCTTGACCGCTGTCCAGTGATCTACTCTTAGATCAAAATTGTATTCCTTTGCCAAACTCAGAGCAAGGTATACAATAGGTCTGGTACACAGCATAGCACAATTTATAGAACCTATGACTGAGGCATAGGGAATGACTTTTCATTCTCTTTCTATTTTCTGCCATGGTCGGGTTTTGAGTCTTACTCAACTTCACACCTTTGCATCACAGGCAAGAACTCTTTCTTTGACTGTTCCATTTTGAACTACTTCAAAATCTTGTCAAGGTATGTACTCATTGAAAAATCTTATCAAGCGTCTTGATCTATCTCTATAGATCTTGATGCTCAATGTGTAGGCAGCTTCACTGAGGTCTTTCTTTGAAAAACTCTTTTCAAACACTACTTTATGCTTTCCAAAAAATTCTACATCATTTCCGATCAACAATATGTCATTCACATATACTTATCAGAAAGGTTGTAGTGCTCCCACTCACTTCCTTGTAAATATAGGCCTTTCCAAAAGTCTGTATAAAACCATATGCTTTGATCAACTCATCAAAGCGTATATACAACTCCGAGATGCTTGCACCAGTCCATCGATGGATCGCTGGAGCTTGCACATTTTGGTAGCACCTTTCGGATCGACAAAACCTTCTGGTTGCATCACATACAACTCTTCTTCCAGAAATCCATTCAGGAACACAGTTTTGATATCCATTTGCCAGATTTCATAAAATGTGGCAATTGCTAACATGATTCGGACAGACTTAAGCATCGTTACGAGTGAGAAAATCTCATCATATTCAACACCTTGAACTTGTCGAAAACCTTTCGCAACAAGTCGAGCTTAGTAGATAGTAACACTACTATCATTGTCCGTCTTCCTCTTGAAGATCCATTTATTTAACATGGCTTGCTGATCATCGAGCAAGTCAATCAAAGTCCATACTTTGTTCTCATACATGGATCATATCTCAGATTTTATGGCCTTAAGCCATTTCGCGGAATCTGGGCTCATCATCGCTTCCTCATAGTTCGTAGGTTTATCATGGTCTGGTAACATGACTTTCAGAACAGGATTACCGTACTACTCTGGTGCAGACCATACTCTGGAAGACCTACGAGTTTCTGTAGTAACTTGATCCGAAGTTTCATGATCATCATCATTAACTTCCTCGCTAAGCGGTGTAGGCATCACTGGAACTGATTTCTGTGATGAACTACTTTCCAATAAGGGAGAAGGTACAATTACCTTATCAAGTTCTACTTTCCTCCCACTCACTTCTTTCGAGAGAAACTCCTGCTCTAGAAAGGATCCATTCTTAGCAACGAATGTCTTGCCTTTGGATCTATGATAGAAGGTGTACCCAACTGTCTCCTTTGGATATCCTATGAAGACACATTTTTCCGATTTGGGTTCGAGCTTATCAGGTTGAAGCTTTTTCACATAAGCATCGTAGCCCCAAACTTTCAGAAAACGACAACTTTGGTTTTTTGCCAAACCATAGTTCATAAGGAGTCGTCTCAGCGGATTTTGATGGTGCCCTATTTAATGTGGATGCGGCCGTCTCTAAAGCATAACCCCAAAACTATAGCGGTAAATCGGTAAGAGACATCATAGATCGTACCATATCTAGTAAAGTACGATTACGACGTTCGGACACACCATACGCTGTGGTGTTCCAGGTGGCGTGAGTTGCGAAACTATTCCGCATTGTTTCAAATGTAGACCAAACTCGTAACTCAAATATTCTCCTCCACGATCAGATCGTAGAAACTTTATTTTCTTGTTACGATGATTTTCAACTTCACTCTGAAATTCTTTGAACTTTTCAAATGTTACAGATTTATGCTTCATTAAGTAGATATACCCATATCTGCTTAAATCATCTGTGAAGGTGAGAACATAACGATATCCACCACGAGCTTCAACATTCATTGGACCACATACATCTGTATGTATGATTTCTAACAAATCTGTTGCTCTCTCCATAGTACCGGAGAATGGCGTTTTAGTCATCTTGCCCATGAGGCACGGTTTGCAAGTACCAAGTGATTCATAATCAAGTGGTTCCAAAAGTCCATCAGTATGGAGTTTCTTCATGCGCTTTACACGAATATGACCTAAACGGCAGTGCCACAAATAAGTTGCACTATCATTATCAACTCTGCATCTTTTGGCTTCAACATTATAAATATGTGTATCACTACTATCGAGATTCATCAAAAATAGACCACTCTTTAAGGGTGCATGACCATAAAAGATATTATTCATATAAATAGAACAACCATTATTCTCTGATTTAAATGAATAACCGTCTCGCATCAAACAAGATACAGATATAATGTTCATGCTCAACGCTGGCACCAAATAACAATTATTCAGGTCTAAAACTAATCCCGAAGGTAGATGTAGAGGTAGCGTGCCGACTGCGATCACATCGACTTTGGAACCATTTCCCACGCGCATCGTCACCTCGTCCTTGGCCAGTGTTTGCTTATTCCGTAGTCCCTGTTTCGAGTTGCAAATATTAGCAACAGAACCAGTATCAAATACCCAGGTGCTACTGCGAGCTCTAGTAAGGTACATATCAATAACATGTATATCACATATACCTTTGTTCACCTTGCCATCCTTCTTATCCGCCAAATACTTGGGGCAGTTCCGCTTCCAGTGACCAGTTTGCTTGCAGTAGAAGCACTCAGTTTCAGGCTTAGGTCCAGACTTGGGTTTCTTCTCTTGAGCAGCAACTTGCTTGTTGTTCTTCTTGAAGTTCCCCTTCTTCTTCCCTTTGCCCTTTTTCTTGAAACTAGTGGTCTTGTTGACCATCAAAACTTGATGCTCCTTCTTGATTTCTACCTCCGCAGCTTTTAGCATTGCGAAGAGCTCGGGGATTGTCTTTTCCATCCCTTACATATTATAGTTCATCACAAAGCTCTTGTAGCTTGGTGGCAGTGATTGGAGAATTATGTCAATGACGCTATCATCCGGAAGATTAACTCCCAGTTGAATCAAGTGATTATTATACCCAGACATTTTGAGTATATGCTCACTGACAGAACTATTCTCCTCCATCTTGCAGCTATAGAACTTATTGGAGACTTCATATCTCTCGATCCGGGCATTTGCTTGAAATATTAACTTCAACTCCTGGAACATCTCATATGCTCCATGACGTTCAAAACGTCGTTGAAGACCCGGTTCTAAGCCGTAAAGCATGGCACACTGAACTATAGAGTAGTCATCAGCTTTGCTCTGCCAGACGTTCATAACATCTGGTGTTGCTCCTGCAGCAGGCCTGGCACCTAGCGGTGCTTCCAGGACGTAATTCTTCTGTGCAGCAATGAGGATAATCCTCAAGTTACGGACCCAGTCCGTGTAATTGCTACCATCATCTTTCAACTTTGCTTTCTCAAGGAACGCATTAAAATTCAACGGAACAACAGCACGAGCCATCTATCTACAACAAACATAGATAAGAAAAATACTATCAGGTACTAAGTTCATGATAAATTTAAGTTCAATTAATCATATTACTTAAGAACTCCCACTTAGAAAGACATCCCTCTAATCTTCTAAGTGATCACGTGATCCAAATCAACTAAACCATAACCGATCATCACGTGAAATGGAGTAGTTTTCAATGGTGAACATCACTATGTTGATCATATCTACTATATGATTCATGCTCGACCTTTCGGTCTTAGTATTCCGAGGCCATATCTGCATATGCTAGGCTCGTCAAGTTTAACTTGAGTATTCTGCGTGTGCAAAACTGGCTTGCACCCATTGTAGATGGACGTAGAGCTTATCACACCCGATCATCACGTGGTGTCTGGGCACGCATTTAACTTGGCAACGGTGCATACTCAGGGAGAAAACTTTTATCTTGAAATTTAGTGAGAGATCATCTTATAATGCTACCGTCAATCAAAGCAAGATAAGATGCATAAAGGATAAACATCACATGCAATCAATATAAGTGATATGATATGGCCATCATCAGCTTGTGCTTGTGATCTCCATCTCCGAAGCACCGTCATGATCACCATCGTCACCGGCGCGACACCTTGATCTCCATCGTAGCATCGTTATCGTCTCGCCAGCTATTGCTTCTACGACTATTGCTACCGCTTAGTGATAAAGTAAAGCAATTACATGGCGTTTGCATTTCATACAATAAAGCGACAACCATATGGCTCCTGCCAGTTGCCGATAACTCGGTTACAAAACATGATCATCTCATACAATATAATATAGCATCACGTCTTGACCATATCACATCACAACATGCCCTGCAAAAACAAGTTAGACGTCCTCTACTTTGGTGTTGCAAGTTTTACGTGGCTGCTACGGGCTGAGCAAGAATCGTTCTTACCTACGCATCAAAACCACAACAATAGTTCGTCAAGTTAGTGTTGTTTTAACCTTCGCAAGGACCGGGTGTAGCCACACTCGGTTCAACTAAAGTTGCAGAAACTGACACCCGCCAGCCACCTGTGTGCAAAGCACGTCGGTAGAACCAGTCTCGCGTAAGCGTCTGGCGTAATGTCGGTTCGGGCCGCTTCATCCAACAATACCGCCGAACCAAAGTATGACATGCTGGTAAGCAGTATGACTTGTATCGCCCACAACTCACTTGTGTTCTACTCGTGCATATAACATCAACGCATAAAACCAGGCTCTGATACCACTGTTGGGGAACGTAGTAATTTCAAAAAAAATTCCTACGCACACGCAAGATCATGGTGATGCATAGCAACGAGAGGGGAGAGTGTTGTCCATGTACCCTCGTAGACCGTAAGAGGAAGCATTATGACAACGCGGTTGATGTAGTCGTACGTCTTCACGATCCGACCGATCCAAGCACCGAACGTACGGCACCTCCGAGTTCAGCACACGTTCAGCTCGATGACGATCCCCGGACTCCGATCCAGCAGGGTGTCGGGGAGGAGTTCCGTCAGCACGACGGCGTGGTGACGATGATGATGTTCTACCGACGCAGGGCTTCGCCTAAGCACCGCAACGATATGACCGAGGTGGAATATGGTGGAGGGGCACCGCACACGGCTAAGGAACGATCACGAAGATCAACTTGTGTGTTCTAGGGTGCCCCCTGCCCCCGTATATAAAGGAGCAAGGGGGGAGGCCGGATGGCCCTGGGGGCGCGCCAAGGAGGAGGATTCCTCCTCCTAGTAGGAGTAGGACTCCCTCTTTCGTACTCCTACTAGGAGGGGGAAAGGAAGGGCGAGAGGGAGAGGGAAGAGGCGCCCCCTCTCCTAGTCCAATTCGGACCAGAGGGGGAGGGGGCGTGCGGCCCATCCTGGCTGCCCCTCTCTCTCTCCACTAAAGCCCATAAGGCCCATTACTTCTCCCGGGGGGGTTCCGGTAACCCTCCGGCACTCCGGTTTTCTCCGAAATCACCCGGAACACTTCCGGTGTCCGAATATAGTCGTCCAATATATCAATCTTTATGTCTCGACCATTTCGAGACTCCTCGTCATGTCCGTGATCATATCCGGGACTCCGAACAACCTTAGGTACATCAAAACTTATAAACTCATAATAAAACTGTCATCATAACGTTAAGCGTGCGGACAATACGGGTTCGAGAACTATGTAGACATGACCTAGAACTGTTTCCGGTCAATAACCAATAGCGGAACCTGGATGCGCATATTGGCTCCTACATATTCTACGAAGATCTTTATCGGTCAAACCGCATAACAACATACATTGTTCCCTTTGTCATTGGTATGTTACTTGCCCGAGATTCGATCGTCGGTATCCAATACCTAGTTCAATCTCGTTACCGGCAAGTCTCTTTACTCGTTCTGTAATGCATCATTTCGTAACCAACTCATTGGCCACATTGCTTGCAAGGCTTATAGTGATGTGCATTACCGAGAGGGCCCAGAGATACCTCTCCGACAATCGGAGTGACAAAACCTAATCTTGAAATACGCCAACCCAACATGTACCTTCGGAGACACCTGTAGAGCACCTTTATAATCACCCAGTTACGTTGTGAAGTTTGGTAGCACACAAAGTGTTCCTCCGGTAAACGGGAGTTGCATAATCTCATAGTTGTAGGAACTTTGTATAAGTCATGAAGAAAGCAATAGCAACAGACTAAACGATCAAGTGATATGCTAACGGAATGGGTCATGTCAATCACATCATTCTCCTAATGATGTGATCCCGTTAATCAAATGACAACTCTTTTGTCCATGGCTAGGAAACATAACCATCTGTGATTAAATGAGCTAGTCAAGTAGAGGCATACTAGTAACACTCAGTTTGTTTATGTATTCACACATGTATCATGTTTCTGGTTGATACAATTCTAGCATGAATAATAAACATTTATCATGAAATAAATAAGGAAATAAATAATAACTTTATTATTGCCTCTAGGGCATATTTCCTTCAAGAGCACCGCCACTCGCCACGCCGCACAGAGATGACGACCACTCGCTGCAAGCAAGACTCCAACTTGACCAACCCATCGCAGCGTTGTCATCGACCTGTCATGGGAACCCGGCGCCAACTCCAGCCGGTGCCGCTGCCACCAAAACGCGCCACATCTCCGCTGCTAGATCCCGCCAGGCCCGCCGCACCACCAGCCCACCTGCCATGCGCCGGCCCTCGGCCCCCATCTCAAGACAACACAGATGAACTGGCTTGATCCACCGCAGCGAGGAGTACCAAACCGCCACCGGCCTGCACGCTCTGCTGCTGACAGGCCACCACCAGCCGTCTGCGTCGCCCCATTCCGTCTCCTCGCAGCGCGCGTTGCCGAGCCCCGACGAGCCGACCATCGAGGCACCGAGCCAGCCTCGCAGGAACGCCGCCCGCCCACGATGCAGCCAACAGGGGGCCGCTGCATGCCTAGCACCGCCGCCACACCACACACCAGATCCGGGCTTGACAGCTTCGGATCCACTCGCCGACGCCGCCGATGGCCCCTGCCGCCCCAGATCGCAGCGCCACCGCAAGGATACCTCCGCCAGGTCGCGAGCGCCATCGCAAATAGACCCGCCGCCGCCATCCCTGGGTCGCGCACGGTTTTGCGGGCGTCCTCTCCGAGGGCAGTGAAGCAGGAGGGGGGTAAGTTAGGTTGGTCGCTGGCGGCGCGATTAGGGTTGCCCCCGAGTCGTCAGAGGAGGCGGCGCGGGGGGAGGGGGGCTGGGATTTATTATGCGTCGTTTGACTGAGGCTAGGCTGGCGAAGGCACAAAAATCTCTTTCTCTGTCCTTCACCTCGCGCATACGATGCTAGCTGGTGGCGCACGCACGCGAATGCCAAGTCGCGAGGTCGCCGGCGAGTGCCGACCAGCTAGCAGCATGCCACCTCGCCCTCATCAGCGACACAGAGCGCATCTTGCCGCAGCCCCTTTCTGTCGCCCCCATCAATCGCTGGCTCGCGACACCATTGCGCAACGTCTCGCCGTGTGCAGCACCTCGGTGGTCCGCCTTTAGCGTCGCTAGCCGCCCCGTCATAGCGCGCCGGTCGCAGCACCCCCGTGCCCCGCCACGCAGCCTCGTCGTCGCCGCTCGCCATTGTCAGCTCCTTGTCTTTGATTGAAGCTTTTCGAGAAGCCGGTTGTAGCTTTCTTGTCGCGGGTTGCAACTTTTTGCGGTGCGCAATGGCCGGCCCTCAGATTCCCCATCTTTGGTTGAAGCTTTTCGAGAAGCCAGTTGTAACTTTCTCCCCGCCTGTGGCAGCTTTGTGCGATGAGCGATGTCTGGACCTCACCTCCCCCCTCTTTGATTGAAGCTTTTCCTGAAGCTAGTTGTACCTTTCTCAACCACCGGTTGTAGCATTTTGTGATGCTGGTTGCAGCTCTTTCACTCGTCAGCACTGCCCTTGCTTACTCTTATCTCAACAAAAAATGGAGACAGTAGTAGCATTTGGTGCAGCTGGTTGAACCTCCGCCGAGCGCTGGTCACAACACCTGCTTTCTCGGATCCAGCAAAAAATGTTGTCCGCTGTAGCAATTGGCACACTGGTTGCAGCTCCGCCACATGCCGGTCGCAGCTCCTCTATAGCCAGTTGCAACATCATGTGCATCATGTCGACGCCTCACGGCATCGAGTCTACTCACGGCTCCGACGGCTGGCCTTCCAACGACACACCGCCTTGTTTGCAGCAAAAATAGGGATAAGCAGCAGTAGGTCGCCGTTGACTGCTGGCAAAGAAGGGGCGTGGGGGGTTTATGGGCGACAGGTCACAGCCATCATCGCTGGACGGTGATGCCATGGATCTCTAAAGTGGAAATATGGTAAGGAAGGGGATGGTTCGCTCGGGGCGTGCGGAGGCGCAAGCCGGCTTGCCGGTGCGGAGGCGCATAGACGAGGAGGCGGTAGCACTCACGCGAATAGAGAGAGAAAAATAAGACTGAGGAAATTCACCGTGGAGAACGAATGAGTGGCTCACACCCTTCACGTGTGAACGGATAACGTTTCACGAGAGGGTTGAAAAACGGGCCACATGATTCAGCCCTGATTGAGTGAAGCGCGCGGGACCAAACGAAGCTTCGGCCGGCGCGTTGTTTGCAAATGTTTTCCGTTCCCATATCCTCCATGTTTTAGAGCACCTTCACCCGTTCAGCCCCCGAAGGGCTTGAAATAGCGATGTCTGGGTTAACTGGCGATAAAATGGGCGTGGGGGCAGTCGGTTTCCCAACCGCCATCCCAAGGTCGCCCCAGACGCCTTTTATAAAAACTAAACTCAGCCATAATTCAGCCAAATACGACACAAATTTTGAGGAAATTTAGGCATTTCATTGATATTTATACAAATTAAAAAGATAATTGAAAAAACTTAAAACAATGACGACGACGACGACTACTACTACGTCGCCGCCACCGCCCGCCGCGCCACCTTGAGCCTTCTACATGCCGAGGAGCTTGTAGAAGTTCGTGTAGTCGTCGCTGTCATCGTCGCCATCGTCGTTGCTGCTGTCCTGCACGCCGCCGCCGTCCTTGCTGCACCCTGACCTGCGTCGCTGATGCTTGGGGGGTTGGACGGCCCGGGTGCACCATCGTCACTACCGTCGAGGATGACGATGCCACCCTCTTCGCGGCCGCGGCGCCGTGCGGTCATCTCCTCGAGGGCACGCCGCTGGCGCTCCATCTCATGCCGGACATAGTCGTCCCGCATCCATTTCAGGCCGGTCTCCTCGTCGGCGGCAATGGCTTCGTGCTCCTTATTCACGACTAGGAGCCGCTTCTCGGTCTTCGGCTTTATGAGGCGGGTGGAGGAGGAAGGAGAAGGAACGCCGCCTCGTTGATGTTGAGGGCGCAGCTGCGGGTGCGCTGCCCGAGCGATGTCTCCCGTGGCTTCGTCTTGACAGGGAGGAGCGCCTGGGACCCGGAGGAAAGGATCCCGATGACAACAAGGATGTCGTCTCCATTCGCTTGGGCGTCCAGGAGCTGCTGCGGCGACGAGAGAAGGAGGGGGCGTCGGGTACTCCATGCACGGTGAGTTGCCGGCCTCGATGTGCTCGAGGACGACTTCGAGGGTGCGCCCAGGGACGCCCCACCATTGGTGCTGCCCCTCGGAATTGTGGCGCCAGCGGGGCTCGACGCCGTTCGTGGAGGCGAGCTCGTCAGCGTGGCGGCAGTCGAGGTACGCCATCCACAGCGTGTGGCTGTCGGGGGCGTACCTCGGCTGCTGCCACGCGTGATCCGGCAGCGACGATATGATGCACACGATCTCGGTGCGTCGATTAGCACCGGTGGGCAGTGGTGGCACCAGGATTCCGCCGGTGCTCAGCCTCCACGAGCCCGACACCCGCGTGTCCAGTGGCGCCGGGTAGTCCGCCTCGTAGAGGAGGCAAGCCTCGTCCTCGTGCAGGTGGTGTCGGCCGAAGCCATTGGCCGCCGCTCCGTCGCCGGGGCAGTGCTCAGCCATGGTTGTCGGAGGAGGGGGTCAGCTGGGAGAGAGGGGAGAGGGGCGTCGGTGGCGAGAGGGTGAAAGGGGTGTCTTCAGTGAGAGGGGGAGAGGGGCTGCGTGTGCAGCCACCGGCGATGGAGGGGACGACTGTTATTGCAGCCGGTGAGCAGTGAGTGGCGGCAGCCGTGTGTACGTGTGGCGGGAGGGGACGGGACGCGCGTCGGCGCGCCTTCCCTGCATCGTCCGTGAGTAATCAATGGAAGGCTGACCGGCGGCAGCCTTTGCATTGATTCCCTGCGGGAAAACGAGGCGATGAGGACGACAAACGCGTCTAGTCACTGACGCCCGGGCGCCCTCCAGCGCGCCAAGTTCGGCCTGGGTCCGCTGGCGCCAAATTTGGCCCTAACCGACGAAAAGTGGGCTTCTGGGGGCTCGACCTGGCCATTTTTTTCACGCCGGCGATAAAAAAGGTCCTTGGGGGGCCTGGGGGGGGTGGGGGCGAGTGAAGATGCTCTTACATCCAGCGGGTCACTCATGAAGATTAATGCATCCTCATCTTCCAGAACAAACAGTGGGGTGAGTTAATATTTATTTCAGCCTCTATATGAATCTCATTTGTTTTGAACAGTTGTGTCAGTTCATTTTGTCTTTTTTTTGCGGGGAAGTGTCAGTTCATTTTGTCTGCATCTAATTGAGTTTCCAATCACCTTTTCTTGGCAGATATATGTACAAACAATTCAAAGTCATTGATTATGATCCATGATGCTACAAGTAACAATTCAAGGAAACAGAAATCAATGCATGAAAAAACAGAAAAACAATTCAAGGTCATTGCGTAGCATATGATACATGATGTATTTTGCCCAGGTGGAGCCGCTCGGCCCAGGACGCAGCATCGCATCGCGCTTCATTTTTGTTTTTGAATAGAAAAGGAGGAAGACCCGCCGGCCTCTGCATGAGGACGATGCATGCAATCATTTTATTAATTATTTACCAAAAACTTATAAAGTAAGACATCAATAAGTCTGAAGCCACAATCTCGAAAACATCCGTCGCTACTTCGTAACTTGCTGAAGGGGTGCAAATAGGCCGAGCTGCATACCCAGACCTCACACCCAAGCGCAACATCTAAAGTCGGAGCCACCAACGAAGCCGCATTGCCGGATCTAGGGCACACACCAGTCCGGCATACTCTCAATGGTCACAACACGCGCACGCTGCAGAGGCCGCCACTGCCGTTTTCCACCCATCTTTCCGAGCAGGAACTGAGGCATTGACATTGGCTGGCCCAACTGCCGTTGACGCCACCACGCCACCAGGTAGCGACACCATCCTGTTCTCGTCCATCACTATACGTCCACCGTCGAGACCCTGCTGCTCCACGCAGCCGAGAGACGCCGTTGTCGATGTGCCAGAAGCGACACTGCTCCTCCTTTGATCCCATCGCGCCTCATGCAGAACCTTGGTGTTTGTGTGGGGTGGGGGTGGGGGGTGGGGAGGCACCAAGCTAGTTCGACTACGAGCGCCTCAAGGGCCAGAGTGCAAAGGCGCCTTGCCGATGGCAACGTGCATGGTGTTCCTCGCAGATGCAATGTGCTGTTGCGAGCGGTGCTCTGCTCTTCAATATCCTCGGTAATTTGAATATACCAGTTTAGATTTTTGAATATCTAAACAAAGATTGTCCGGTTGAGGCTCTGGCCCTGGAATGATCAGACCCGATGCCCATTAGATTTCATAATCTAACCTTATCATTGAAATTAGCAACATGTTTTTTGGCATCCAAATGGAAACAACAACACAACACAACAAATAGCTTCTTATATGTATAGTAGATGAATCAGTTGAGTTCCTGCTGTAATGACTTGAATTGATCCAGAATTTATTAGCCTACAAATAGCTTCTTCCCTGTCTTTGACTTAAGTTGAATATAGTACTTCTTAAGGCTGACTCAAGGAGCAAACGTGATTCACAAGGGCATTCCTAACCGATCCCAAAAAAATAGCGAAGTAAACGTTGGAGTGAACCTTAGTGGATTATATTTACTCCACTAAGTTTTAGCCGGACCTAGCCGATCCTCTAAATTTAGCGAAATACAACTTATAATTGGTTTTACGCATTTCATTGAACACATGGCACACGCACTCCAGCGACGGTAGGATAGACAAGGCGGCAATGTAGCTCTCGCCGGCGATAGAAGTCTTACATGTTGCCATTGCCGAGCACCACAACGCCGGCATTCAACGTCACCACTGTCGCCTCCTTGCTCTTGAAGCAATGGTCGCCAGCGGGGCCAGCACGAGCACCAGGGCGGCGACGGTGTCCAGCTGCATCGGGGACAAGCCACGCTCGGTCGCCATGTGCCAACGCGAGCTGCGCGCCATGGCGAGCCGGGCACCAGAACGCGCCACGCATGCCATCCACCAGTCGCTTTGAGCCCCCCCCCCCCCCCTCCTACACCGGAGACACATCACTCTCTCCGCCCACTCTGCTGCTGCCAGCTTATATCGAAAGCTCGCAACCGACCGACCAACACAAATGTCCGGCGGCGTCGACTGGACGGCGGGGGTGGCATCGCGTTGCCGTCAATGGGGCAGCCGCCACCCCCACTGCACCCGAAGCCCATCTCACCCATGGCACGCCCGCACCACCACTACTACCTCTTCTCTGTCAAGCATCTCAACACGTTGGGCGCCGCCGCCGTGCTCGCCTGCTCGCCTTCTCCACCACCATGCCGCTCTCGGAGATCGCCTTCGCCGTCCTGCTCCTCCCCTACCTCCTCCTCCTTGCGTCGATCGTCTTCCCGCAGTGCCCTGGGAAGCCCAACCCGTCCGGTCCCAGCGCTCTACATCCTCGATGGCCTTCGGTCCGGGGACACCGCGGGGAGTGCCAGCAGGAGACGGAGGAGAAGCGCGGCGACCACGTCGTGGCGCAGCGGCACGTGGTGGTGGGGAGGGTGCTCTCGTTGGCCAAATGGCAGCCATGTTACGAAAGGAGCCGAATCTCGTCCTCTGGCAACCGGAGATTTCCGAGCTCGGCCATGGCGCGAACGGAGCCAAATCTCGTGGGAATGAAGATGACATCGAGCCCAGCAACGCGAGCGAGCAGCAGCACCAGGGCCGCCGCAAGCAGCAGGTGCAGGCCGGCGAGCGGAGGTGCGACAACGGGGTGGGCAGAGGTAGGCGGGGGTGTAGGAGGGGTCTGGTGGGCAGAGGTGGTGGGCGGGGGGTCCAAGGAGGGAGGGACCCGGTAGAGGCAGAGGCAGAAATTTCTATTCCAGCGCGAAGCAACCGAGTATATTTAGGGCAACAATGCGGCTCGGAGTAAAATTTATACTACCGGATAAGGGATCGGTTAGGTGCGGCATAAAATAGTCAAACAGAGTATTTTTTTTTAGGGTAAAGCAAAGCTTTATAACTTAACGGTGCCTGGCCAAATCGCCGGAAACACAAATCGCCACTTGGGGCGGTACATCATCGTTCCACACGATACATTTATTAGACATGCACTGGCATCCTACTTGGGCCAGTTCATGTGCGACTGAATTTGCCTCCCTACGGCACACTTGGACCTGATGCTTCGAGAACCACAGCCTGAGTTGGAGCTTGGAATCTTCGATGAGTGCTGCATACGGTGACGAGTCTGCTCTCCTCATGTTCATAGCTTCCTGAAGAAGTGTCGAGTCGGTTTCAAAACCACATGTAACGCCCCGAGATCCGTTGCAGTGTTGATTGCTTCCGAGAGTGCAATGGCTTCAGCTCCAAACGGACTTGTCACTTGCTCCGTCTTGCCTGCTCGGGCAGTGATTACCTCTCCAGATTCATCCCGGGCCATGACTCCCCAAGTGGCAAAGTTGTCGCCCGGTCTGAAGGCGCCATCCAGGTTAATTTTGATCATCCCATCGCAAGGGGGCCGCCATTTCAGCTCCCTCCTTCTTCTTCGTTCTCTTCGCGAAGAGCTGCAAGTACTCCAGCGAGTTGGACAACACTCGTCGTGTCAGTTCTTCGCAAGGTACTGCTAGCTCCCCCTCTCTGAGCTTATTACGATTGTTCCACCAGTGCCACCACATGGTGAGAATCTGCACGCGCTTGTTTTCATTTAGACCCCATAAATAGTCCATCATTGCATGCACAGACGTGATCTCTTCAAGCTCATTCCTCTCCTTTTCGAATCCGAGTGCCCTCCACACTGGCTTCACATGTTTACACTTGATGAAAAGATGAGCTCCATCCTCGTCAGCACATCCGCAGAACAGACACTTTGTGTTATCGAGCTTCATCCCCCTCCGGGTGAGATTGGTTCTGAAGGCAAGTGACTCGTGTTTTATCCTCCATGCAAACATCTGAATTTTCCGTGGGCACGGAAGCTTCCAAAGGCGCTTCCAGGCCTGATCTTCACAGTTCTCAAAGTTTCCCGTACTCGTAGTGCTACTCCCAGCTCGAGTCGTGTTGCTCTTTCTTTCAAGGTGAACCTGAAGCTTGTACGCATTTCGGACCGAATGCTGCCCTTTGGAGTCAAAGTGCCACGCAATGAAGTCAGTAGCACCTTCATGTAGGGGGATTTGCAAGATGCGTTGGGCATCATCCGGCCAAAATAAATCATGCACCAGTTGTGCGTCCCAAGAGCCCGTGATGGGGCAAATCAGTTCGCTGGTATGTGTTAGGATGTTCTGCCCTTTGGGGGTGATAACTTGACGCGACCAGGCCCTAGGGATCCACGGGTCCGACCATATGTTCACTTGAGTACCGTCCCCAATGCGCCAGGTGTACCCTTGCTTGATGAGCTGAAGACCATGTAATATGCTTCTCCAGGAGTAAGAGATACCCTCTTTCGCCTCAGCCTCCAGAATTGAGCAGTGAGGAAAGTAGCGAGCCTTCAGAATGCATGCACAAAGACTCTCTGGGTCCTGAAGAAATCGCCACCCTTGCTTTGAAAGCGTTGCGATATTGAAATCGTACATATTCCTGAAGCCCAGTCCTCCCAGCGCCTTTGGTTGTGTCAACGTCTCCCAACTGATACAATGCATCGTATTCTCTTTATCTTGTTGACTCCACCAGAATTTGTTCATCGGAGAATCAAGCTCCTTGCAAAAACCCTTGGTTAAGTCGAAGCATGACATGGCGAAGGTCGGTATAGCCTGTCCGACCGCCTTAACCAAAGTTTCCTTGCTCGTCTTGGCCAGCAGCCGCTCCTGCCATCCATTCATGCGTCCACACAGGTTCTTTTTGATGTATGCAAACACCTTCCTTCGTGGTCTACCCACATGTACCGGTAGCCCGAGATATCTTTCATTCCAATCCTCACTGACAATGCCAAGCGCAGCCTTGACCTCGTCTTTGGACTCCTCCGAAGTGTTCTGTGAGAACATAAGAGCAGACTTTTCTAAGTTGATACATTGTCCCGAGCAATTCTCATACAAGTCCAGAATCTCCCTGAGGGCAACCACCTCATGCTGGTTAGCTTTGAGCATGATCATGGAGTCGTCAGCAAAAAAGAGATGTGAGACGCTCGGTGCAGCTTGGCATATCTTGACGCCCGAGATCCTGCCCGCCCGTTCAGCCTCATGCATCAAAGAGGAGAGACCCTCGGCACATAGGACGAAGAGGTAGGGCGACAGAGGATCTCCTTGACGCAGGCCACGCGACGGGCAAAACTGGTCCGTCAGGATGCCATTAACCTTGATCTGATAACGCACCGTACGCACACAAGACATGGCGAGACTTATCCAGCGAGTACTGAAGCCCATCTTGGTCAGCATTGCCTGGAGAAAGTTCCACTCAACTCTGTCGTACGCCTTGCTCATATCAGCCTTCACCGCTGTCACCCCCTCCTGTCTGTTCCTCTTGTTTCTTAGTAAGTGCGAAATCTCATAGGCGATCAGAACGTTATCCGTTATCAGCCGGCCCGGTACGAAGGCACTTTGGTTTTCAGAGATTAGGTCTGGGAGCACCACCTTCAACCGATTTGCCATGACCTTCGAGATGAGCTTGTAAACAACGTTGCAGCAGAGGCTGATCGGTCGCAGATCCTTTATTCTGAAGGGGTCTTTCACCTTGGGTATGAGGACCACAAGAGTGTCATTCCAACCCGCGGGCATATTACCACCATTCAGCACCCTAAGGACTTCCTCAACCACTTGGTCACCCATAAAATGCCAATCTCGTTTGAAGAACACGGAGGGCATGCCGTCCGGACCCGGTGCCTTGAGGTCGCCAATATGATCTAGGGCTGCCTTGATTTCTTCTCTAGTGTATACAACATCAAGGGTACGACGCATGGCAGGAGTTACACGGGGGCTGACCGTATCGATCAGTTCATGGGCTCTATACCCGGCCGAAGAGGAGAAAAGATCCTGAAAAAACGAGCAGACATAGTTAGGTAAGTCTCCTTCCTCCACGACCGACCCATCCTCCCTTCTCAACTCTTTGATCCTATTAGCTTTCTTCCTTCCTGACGCCACGAGGTGGAAATATCTTGTATTCCGATCACCATCTACCAGCCACTAGACATGTGCCCTCTGTTTCCACATGGTGTTCTTCTTCTCCTCCAACTCCTCTACCAAGTACCTCAACCTAGCCTCCTCCACGATCTTCTCCTGTGATACTCTAGAACGCATGCACGTCTCTAGTTCATTCTTCGCTTTTTTCAGCCTCCCTTCAAGCTCCCCTACTACATTTCTATCCCACACCCGCATCGTCTCTACCACTGTTTTTAGAGCAGCCGCCACGCCTTCCCCCCTTTCTGCCCAACTCCTCTCCCATGCCTCCCGAATAACATCCTCGCACCCCTCCTCCTGTAACCACCGTGCTTCAAACCTAAAGCCACGATCCCCATTCATCCACCTTTTACTTGCTCCTTGCGTTTGCACAATGACAGGCCTGTGATCGGAGTGTCGGGGAATGCCGTTGATCACTGCATAGTTCGGGAATTGCTGTCTCCATTCTTCATTACCAACGGCCCTGTCAAGTCTCTCGCAAATGTATGTGCTAACATCTTTGCTGTGATTCCTCCATGTGAATATATCGCCCTCAAAACCAAGGTCATTCATCTCACATACCGTCAAACAGAGTATTTACTTCCTTATGACCTTATTGGGAATCGGTTAGAAATGCCTAAGAGATTTAAGCAAACACTTCACGACCATGGCATCAGTGAGAAAAACATTTGAAAAAAGGGGCAGGCCCAAGGTTATTTTTCTCTTGGAAACGTCAACGCGGTTGTACAAATACTGTTAAATACAACGGGGATCTACTCGAACCTTTTGTTCTGTCAAGGGGACTACGGCAGGGCGGCCCATTGAGCCCTTATCTGTTTTTGTTTGTGGCGGAGGCGCTGACTTGCTTGATCAACAGAGAGATCCACAGTGGAAATATTACACCCCTCAAGATCGCCAGAGGGAGCCCGGGGGTGTCCAACCTGTTATTTGCTGACGACAGTTTGCTATTTTTCAAGGCGTGTAAGGAGGAGGCTGAGTGCATCAATCAAATCCTTGTGGACTTCCAGAGGGGAACTGGTCAGCTGCTCAGTAATAGCAAATGCTCAATCTTATTCAGCGAGCTATGCCCGACGGCGACTCCAGCAGGATATCAAAACGGCGCTTCAGGTCACAACTTCCACCTTTGAGAACAAATACCTGGGCCTTCCTACTCCAGAAGGTCGCATGAAGGACTCCATGTTTCAGCCCATTATGGAAAGATTTGTAAAGAGGTGCACGGACTGGACAGAGAGATTTATGTCCCATGCTGCAAAAGAGGTTCTAGTGAAGTCAGTTTTGCAGGCGCTGCCTCTCTATTGCATGGGGGTCTTCAAAATGTCACAAGGTTTTTGTGACAAGTACGAGAAACTAATCCGTGACTTCTGGTGTGGGGAGGAAAATGGACATAGGAAAGTCCACTGGATGTCCTGGGAAAATATGATCAAACCAAAACGAGGAGGGGGCATAGGGTTCAGAGACATGAAGTTATTTAACCAAGCGTTGCTTGCAAGGCAAGCTTGGAGGCTGCTGCAGAGACCGGATAGTTTGTGTGCACGGGTTCTCATATCCAAATATTACCCACATGGCGAGCTACTGGATACAGTTTTTGCCTCGGAAGCGTCCCCCGTCTCGAGGGGCATAGAATTTGGTCTTGAACTACTAAAGGAGGGCATGGTGTGGAGGATTGGTAACGGTCGAAGTGTACAAATCCAGAGGGATAATTGGATTCCTCGTAAAGAGGGTCTCAAACCGGCTAGCTTTATTCGCCGATCACGGCTTAGATGGGTAAATCAGTTGATGGTGGATGATGGCACTGGGTGGAACACTGAGTTAGTGCATCAACTATTCCACCGTTTCTACGCAGAAGCCATATGTAACATTAAGCTTCCAAGGACGGGATCTGAGGACACGTTGGCTTGGCATCATGAGAAAACAGGAATGTTCTCAGTAAGGAGTGCTTATAGGCTTGCAGTTGCTTTACAACACAAAAATGCTCCACCTCTTTTGAGCTCTACAACTGATGCAGACGACCGCAGCATATGGGACATCATTTGGAAAGCTAAAATTCCAGAGAAAATAAAGATCTTCGGCTGGAGGGTGGCCACAAAAGTGAACAAGTGGAAACGCACTCTGGAGGTGGACAGTATCTGTAATTTATGTGGCATGGGGGAGGAAAATGAATTTCATGCTACAGTGTCCTGTGCCAAGAGCATTGCGCTAAGACATGAAATGAGGAAAGCATGGGATCTTCCTAGCGAGAATAAATTTAGGTTCACGGGTGTGGGCCCAGTCCTTGCAGTCAGGAGATGAGGTCCAAGATCCTTATTTTACTGTGGCGTTGCTGGTACCTCCGAGACGACTGCATCCATGGTTCTGGGAAAGAACTAGTCAGTAGATCGGCTCTATTTCTGCAGCAATACGATGAGGAACTGCGTGGTTGCGACGCGGCTCTGGGATGCGACCCGAAAAACAAGCAGAAAACCTCACAGGCTGCACTTGATGTGGCCAGGGTCGAATACGAGGGTGTCCTGGCCGGTGCTATCGATATGCATGGAGAGAGAGCTGAGGTCTCCAGGGCCACCCGCTGGTGCCCCCCGGTAGCGGGGGCCGTAAAACTGAACTCTGATGCTTCGTTCCAGGCAGGTAGTGGAGACTCTCATGCTGGTGCCGTCGCGCGGGATCACAGTGGGCTCATCCTCATGTCGCTATCAAAAAGGATTGCTAATTGTAATGCAGTGGAGGAAGCCGAGGCACATGCCCTGCTTGCAGGTTTGAGAGCACTGTCACCGATGTACAGAGGACCTATCATCTCAGAATCTGACTGCACTTTCGTCGTGAAAGAGCTCAGACCGGGAGGCTCCAACCGATCGGCATGGCAGTCTGTGTTTATTGATATTATGGAGGAGCTCAAACTTTTCAGTGAAGTTCAGATCGTATACTCTAGGCGTGACCAGAACAAACTTGCCCACTCCTTGGCCGCTAGAGCAAGGAGGCATGAGGATATGCTGATGGTGGCAGGTGTACCGAATGATCTGAATGCGGTTTTAGCCGCCGACGAGGTGGTGGCTTAGAGTACTGCTGTACTCTTGTTTCTCAAAAAAAAAAAAAGCGAGCATTGACCTTTCCTCGAGGAGAAGAAATCCTGCCAAAGATCAGCATGATTCTTTTGCTGGGGTGTTTTGATTCTGTGCGACCACACAATTAAGTATGGGAGAAGATTAGTGGTTACATCAGCAGGCATATGTCTGCATTGCTTGAAAATTAGAGCATTTCGAGCATCGCAATTGCTCATCCACACATTATTGTTTGTATGGTAGTTTGACTGTATGGCAGTTTGACTGCATGGTAGTCTGAGATAAAGCCGACGACGAAGGTCGGCAGGGCGGCCATACAGGTGCGCCGTAGATCGACGGGCAGGCCGGCGTGCGAACGGCGGCTGTGATGGGCCGCTGCATGGCGCGAGGCTGTCGGGTCGGGGCGATGCAGGTGTCCCGGTCGGAACAGGACGGTGATGACATGCGTAGATCGACGGGCAGGCCGATGCGGACAACGGCAGGCTGTGACGGGCCACCTCGACGCGCGTGGCCGCTGATTAGGAGGAGAGGTCGGCCGGTCGCACCGGTGTCAGGGTAGAGGCCCGGTGAGTTGACGGCGGCGGCGTGCGACACAAACCGATCTTAGTTCAGAAAAACCAAAAAGTAAACACTAATCAAAGCGACCGGTGAGAGAGAGAGAAAAAACCGATCAAATGATCGAAAAAAAGACTCTCTAGGGCAGCTGCTCAACACGACCGACGGACGAACCCTAGGTACGGGCGGCGCGGCCCCCGACGGTGGTCATGGCGGCCGACCACCCCGGGGGCGCCGCGCAGGGTGGAAGCGGCGGACAACAGTTAGGGTTTGGTCCAGTTAGGCTGATACCATATTAGAAGGGAATAGAGAGAGATTGGTGGAATAATTGTTTGTATGATGGGTGATTATTGCTTGAGCCTCGTGGGCATATATATAAGAGTACATGATCTACTTGGAGTACAAGACAATCCAGAGTACTTAGTCTATCCTATGTTTCCAAACAATCAATATACTCAACAATATTAGGGCACCTGCAACGTAGACCCTCATATCACCCGTATCCATTCAGACCGCGCTGTACGGACGAGGGAAGCCATCCAACGCGGGCCTGCATCGGCCCGCAGCAATGGTTCGAACGCGTTTTCTCCCACAAACAGAAGACAAACATGGGGCTTTGCGGGAATCCCGATCGCTCCCACGCCAACTTCTGACCGCCCTGGCCCACCCAGAACCGCCCACCAGCATACTTCATATAATCGTTTGGTTTCTATGTAGATTGTCTCGTTAGAATATCCCGATGTCCAGTTGTCAGAGGCACAGATTGACCAATCCCTAGAAGCATATATTCTTTGGTTGTTCGGCAAGATGATGTTCATGGAGAACCACGTGACCACTGTCGATGCACGAATCATTGTTATTGCACGAGAGATAGCTCACACTCGTTGCCCCGGGGACATTCTACAGAGGAGTTTTGGTTCTGCTGTCTTAGCGGCTACATACAGAGGCATGTGCAAAGCTTGCTCGTTGAAGTCTAGAAAATCAGGTCTTGTTGGATGTCCACTATTGTTGCAGCTCTGGTCTTACAAGAGATTCCTTATTGGACGACTCTATGTCTACGTTGATAAACCTTTTGGTTTGGAGGACATGGTTGGGGCCCTGCTATCGATGACTTTCCTATTATGGGATCTGTTTGGGCACGGAGCACTAGTAGAAAAAGGGTCAAACGTGAAGCACATTAGTGCCGGTTTGTAAAAAAACCGGCACTAATGTGATCAATAGTGCCGGTTTGAATGGCTATGCATTAGTGCCGGTTCGTAATGAACCTTTAGTACCGATTCGTGCCACGAACCGGTACTAAAGGGGTGGTGGCAGTGGTCAAGGCCAGGTGGCCCCACGAGCCCCTTTAGTGACGGTTTGTGACACACACCGGTACTAAAGATCTAACCTATAGTACCGGTTTGTGTCACCCACCGGCACTACATAGTCTTAACCTATAGTCCCGGTTGAAGACACAAACCGGCACTATAGGGCAATTTTCGAACTCTACCCCGGCGTGTATCGCCATTTCAGTTTTGAAAAATCAAAAGCAAATCATAAAAACTTCAGAAAATCACATCTTTCGAGAGGTAGTTATATTACTACATCTACTAGTTAGGAAAATTTGAAAACTTAAATTTGGACATGTTTTGCAAAAAGTGTAGGGAAAATGTAAAGCGGCTATAACTTTTGCATACGATGTCGGAAAAACGTATAATATATCAAAAATTCAGCACGAAAATCCGCATCCGATGAAGACCGCCTACGGCCTGTTTGGAATTTTTAGAATCCTCAAATTCCAAAAGGAAAAAAGATATGGTCAAATTTCAGTTTTTCTAAAAAATTGGTTAAATCTGGTCAAACTACTTATTCAAGAAGTATTAATGTTACTACATAATTATTCAAGAATATTAGTGTTACTAAATAATTATTTCAATTTTTGAATTTTGGTCAAATATGGTCAAACTATGTTCAAACTGTGGTCAAACTATGGTCAAACTTATTCAAGAAATATTAGCGTTACTAAATAATTACTGTTTTTAGAATAATAGTTTCAAACTCAAACGGTGAAATGTGTGACTTCATGCTCAAGCTAAACTCCTGAGGGTTAATAGGATTAACATCTTACTATTGTCAGGAAAACAACAAGTGCAGACTTGGAAACGAAGGAGAATAGAACCCAAAAGTTAAGTGTGCTCGGGCTGGAGTAGTGAGAGGGATGGGTGACCGGTCGGGAAGTTAGATTATTTGGAGGTGATTAGAGACTAAATTATCAAATAATTCAGAAAAATTAAAAATCTTTCAAAAAAAATAAAAAAACCTTTAGTACCGGTTGGTAACACCAACCGGTACTAAAGGTCCCCATACTGTATGCGTGAGCTCACGCCACGGGGTGGCAATTTAGCGCGGGTTCGTGCCGAACCGGTACTAAAGGGGGGGGGGGGCTTTAGTGCCCACACTTTAGTGCCGGTTCCATAACCGGCACTAAAGGCCCTTACAAACCGGTTTTAAAGCTCCGTTTTCTACTAGTGGAGAGAGGTATGTTCATATTAAGTAATAATTCATTCGATTATTTCTTGCCATTGAATAGAATTACTAATATTTATTTTTTGTCATGAACAAAGACAGTTTGCGCATAACCAGGTGAGGGGCTGGTACCCATCCTTTACCGCACAGCTTGATAATTTGCACGAGGATCAAGTTATCTGAGAACCATACTCGCATCAGGCTATATTATCTAGGTGCCCGGTTGCGATTTCTGGATTGTGCACTAGAGATCGGCTCTATTGGATGACCAAGGCCAAGTTGGTGTTCGACTTCGACGGTTGAGGAGAGGCTCTTCATAGGGTGATGAGATAGTTTGGTCTATGTCAAGAGCCCGACTTTCCAGTTATTCCACACTTACCAGAGCACATGCACAAGTAAGTAATATTATTTTAGTTCTCAGCTCTGCATTCAGAATATACCTAATCATGTAACGGGCATGTCAATCTCAGGTGCAGTCGTGTAGGAGGAAACAAGTCCATGGATTATTGGCTTCCGAGCGTTGGCCCTTACGTTGACGAATGGACTATCGCTCCGACAAATATCTGGGATGTGGTTCGGCCCTTTAATTGGGACAAGTTCGGGTTGTATCTGCAGCGTTACCGAAATACGACGAGGATCTAGTTAGTTCCATCAGTTGCTCCTGATCAGATCGAAGCCCCTCTCACCAGCGATATATACTCAACTGCCTCTGTTGTGGGAACCAGACACCACGCGGTACGTGCCATGGTTCTCATATGTTAAGTTTTTTCTTAACCCGAGCATATACAATTGGTAAACTATTCGTGTTGTCTGCCATACAACGAGGATCTAATTGGTTAACTCTTTATATACAGGGTGACTAGACAAGAGAGGCATGAGAGGAGGTTTCCGCTTTTAATGCAACACTTTGAGAGGGGGGAGATACTACCCCACGGCGAGAGCATGTCTCATGGTTAAGGCGTCTTGATGAGAAGCTACGCAGGATTTACGCAACTGTTACATGTAGACGATCTCCGGATGTTGCAGTTCCTGGTCCAACACATCGTCCGCCACATCCCTCTCTATAACATTCAGAACAACGACCCTTTGTGCACCATTCAGAACCACAACCCTCTGTGCACCGTTCAGAACCTCGTTCTTCACAACCAGGAAGCTCTTCCTGGCATCAGCCACCTCCTTCACAACCAGGGAACTCTAATTGGCGTCAGCAGATGGAACTAGGTAACACTACTTTGTACATTCTTTTCAACATTGTACTTTCGCAAATTAATTTAACATGTTTTACTTTACTACAGTCGGCAGCCAGTCGCAACTGTTCATTCATTCAGTGCAGTCACCGATGCTTAGTGGTGCCTGCTTCGTTATTAGAGGGTGATGGTGATGACGATGACCAAGCTGCAAACACTTATGACTTGTCGCAGACAGTGTTTCACACTCCAGCACCACCGAAGCAGGAGACATAGATAGTGACAGACGAGGTTACCTATGGTCGTGGTTATAGTGAGCCTCGTCCACTACCTCAGGTCTTATCGCCTTCCGGTCCTCGTCCGAGGAAGGCCCAGATTCTTCGTCGTCCCCCTGCAGGGATATGGTTATCTATGTATGAGTCATTATCTATGTTAGTTTCAGACTTTTCTCGTGTGTGAGACATTATCTATGTATGAGACATGCTTCATGATGTGTTCTATTGCACTTAATTCTATATGATCAGGAAATATATATCTACCTTTGTATGCGAGAGACATATTATTGTTAATTTGAATTGTTATTCCTGTTACATTTCGAAAGACACTACAACAAATATTTAAGATACAAGTACATCTGAATGAAACGGTATGACTGAACTTAAAATATACAGCTTACAAACTACATGAAGTCATCATCCTCATCCTCAGTCGATGCAGCACTCTTGCCCTTCGACGATGCGGTACCCTTGCCCTTCAACGTTGTGGTGCTCTTGGCCTTCGTGCTCGACATGAAGATATTGTCTTCGTCTTCGCTGTCGGCAGTCCATAAAAAAGTATGCTCTACTGCAATCTTTAGGTAAGTTGACATTCTTATGTTGTTGCTTCTTCCACCTTCCATGCAACCTGAGAAGTTCTTCCCATATGTCCTCATAGGTCCTTGCGGGCCACCCACACCTACTTAACATGTGAGCCAACTCATTCAGTATGGTGTCACTACTAAGGAGTTCGTCCCATGGAACTACCCTATTGTCTATCTTGAAATCGTTGGCTAACCTTAGAAGACATTTGCTCATTCTAGGATGAAAACTATGATCAAAAGGATAACCAGACATTTTGACCAGACTACACTGGACTGCTTACCCACCTTAGTGTGAAGGGGGTTTTATAGGTAGAGAAGAGAAGATGACGGGAAACAATGGCGAAAAAGAATGGCGGGGAAAGGTTGGCGGGAAAGAACGGCGGGAAAAAGTTGGCGGGAAAGAATGGCGGGAAAAGGTTGGCGGGAAAAAATGGCGGGAAAGAACGGCGAAAAAGGATTTGCAGGATTGAGTTGGTGGGATTCAGTCGGATTCATAACTGAAATTGCAAAAAAAAACACTTCAGCCTAGCATAAGCCGAAGATACCTCCCATGCAACTTCTGTCTGCCATTAACGCGAAGAGGTGGGACCCAGACCACTCTTCGGCCTACAGATAACCAAAGAGTGCTCTTCGGCCTACAGATGACCAAAGAGTGCTCTTCGGCCCTGATCTACCTTTCTTCGGCCAAAGCTTGGCCGAAGAACCTCCTTCGGCCAAGTGTTGGCCGAAATACCCATCTTCGGCCAACAGGAGGCCGACGGGGGCATAATTTTGAATTTTATGCATTACATCATATAGTTTTCGAATTTGCTATAAAAACATCATAGTTTCAAAAAAAAATCTCAAGTCAACAAAGCAGAAGGTGGGTCCATACTAGTCAAAGTCATCATGACTCCATGCATTACATGCAAGTGCACGCACGGGCTTGGCCCATGAGAAGCACGTCTCGTGCAAAAGGATGGGTTGCCTAGCTTTCGTCAGCCCAAAGACTCCAAAGCTTCTATATAGCAGGGAGCTCCTAGCTGCCGCTCTGTGCGGCAGCTTGTCACCGCACGCACAGGGTAGTCTACGACTGGGCCAGCCCATGAAGGTAGCGACAGACTACGATTTATAGCTCCAAAAAAATGTGGCATCACAAGGTATCGAACCCCAAGATCTCTTTAGAACAAAACCTGAGCTTTGCTGTTTGTAAGACAACACAAACCGTTAAGAACAAAACCCAAGCGCATATTTGAAATATTTCCATAATTCTGAACGCAATTTTTTCTTAGGCAACGCAAACATTAAAAACTGTAACATTTTCTGAAAATCGTAAACAATTATTCTGAAATGGGAACATTTTTTGTAATTTCCCAACAAAATTTGGAAAAGCAGACATGTTTTTAAGCTCCAATTGTTTTTTGAAAAAAAAACATTTTTTGAAAACTGTCAACAATTTTTGAAACTCCTAAAAAATTGAAACATGAAGATTATTAAAATTTATTGAAAATGCGAAATTTTTTAAAAGATTTGAATAATTTTTAATAACCTTACAATTTTTTTAAAACACAAAAATTTGGAAAATTGAACATTTGTTTTGAAATTTAGAAACAGTTTTTGAAACACAAACAATGTTTAATACTCTTTGAAAGATGGAAATATGGACATTTAGAAAAAAAATTAAATTTTTTTTTGGAAATTTGTGAGCATTCCAGGTTAAACATTTAGAATTTTGTTTGAACCACAAACAGTTTTTTAAATTTACGGATATTATCTTGTAAATGTGATGTTTTTTTGGCAATTTACGATTTTTTTTGAAAATGAGAACATTTTTTGAAAATCTGAATTTTTTAAACTTTCGGAACATTTTGAAAACACAATTGTTTTTTGAAATGTGAGAACTTTTTTTGAAAATACATTTTTTTGAAATGTGAGAACATTTTTTGAAAACACAACATTTTTTCCAATTTGTGAACATGTTCTTTGAAAACACAAGTTTTTTAAAACCTTGACCATGTTTTCGAATTTTCAAACAATTTTGAATTTTCTTTTAGGTTTTTTTAGGTTTTTTCTTTTAGGTTGAAAGAAAGGCAAGCATTTCAAAGACATGACAGATCACCGAAAGAAGCCGGCCGTCCATACTGGTGATCGCATACATTCTGTGGTCAATGATTTACAAGTAATCATTGGAAAGGGTCCCGACGGACAATCTGCTCCGAATGACGTTGAGGGACGCGCATCCACGTGGAAGAAGAAATCTATATTTTGGGACCTACCATTGGAAAGACCTAGAGGTCCGCTCTGCAATCAACGTGATGCACGTGACGAAGAATCTTTGCGTGAACCTGGTAGGCTTCTTGGGCGGGTATGGGAAGACAAAAGATACACCGGAGGCACGGGAGGACCAGTAACGTGTGCATGAAAAAGACGGCATGCCTCCAAAGTAGTATGAAGGTCCTGCTAGCTACGCTCTTACCAAAGAAGAGAAGGAAATCTTCTTTGAATGCCTGCTCAGTATGAAGGTCCCGTCTGGCTTCTCCTTGAATATAAAGGAAATAATAAATATGGCAGACAAAAAGTTCCAGAATCTAAATTCTCATGACTGCCACGTGATTATGACGCAACTGCTTCCAGTTGCATTGAGGGGGGCTTCTACCAGAAAACGTTCGATTAGCCATTATGAAGCGATGTGCATTCCTTAATGCAATCTCTCAGAAGGTGATCGATCTAGAAATCCTACCAAGGTTAAGGAGTGATTTGGCGCAGTGTCCTGTCATTTTCAAGCCGGTGTTCCCACCATGCTTCTTCAATATCATGACACACGTCCTAGTTCATCAATCGATGAGATTGCCATTCTGGTCCTGTATTTATACACAATATGTTCCCCTTTGAGAGGTTCATGGGAGTCTTAAAGAAATATGTCCGTAACCGTGCTAGGCCAGAAGTAAGCATCTCCACGGGCCATCAAACAGAGGAGGTCATTGGTTTTGTGTTGACTTCATTCCTGACCTTAAGAAGATTGGTCTCCCTCAATCGCGGTATGAGGGGAGACTGACTGGAAAAGGCACGCTAGGAGCGGACTCATTACTATGTAGGGACGGGCATTCTTTTTCTCAAGCACACTACACAGTTCTACAGAATTCTACCTTGGTGACCCAGTATGTCAATGAACACAAGAATATTCTGCGCTCCAAATATCCAGAGCAGTGTGACGACTGGATTACATGTGAACACATTAGGACTTTCGGCAGTTGGTTACAAACACGTCACTGTTTCTGATGAGCCGTACTCATTGGCCAGGGGACCATCTTTGACTGTATTGACTTACAAAGGGTACGAGATAAATGGGAATACATTTTACACGATCGCCCAAGATCAAAAGAGCACCAACCAATACATTGGTGTCTGCTTTGATGCCGCAACCAAGAGGGGAAAGGACACATATTATGGTTACATAGTGGACATATGGCAACTTGACTATGGACATTATTTTAAGGTCCCTTTGTTTCAGTGCAAATGGGTCAATCTGTTAGGAGGCGTGGTACAGGTAGACCCACAGTACGGAATGACAATAGTGGATCTGAAAAATCTTGGGTACACAGATTAACCATTCGTCCTAGCCAATGTTGTGGCGCAGGTTTTCTATGTGAAGGACATGTCTACCAAACCGAGAAAAAAAAGATAAGGAAGCAAATACATCATATGATGAGCCAAAGCGCCACATAGTTCTTTCAGGAAAAAGAGATATCGTGGGAGTGGAGGGCAAAACAGACATGTCTGAAGATTATGAAAAGTTTCATGAAATTCCTCCCTTCAAAGTCAAGGTTGACCCAAGCACCCTGTTAAACGATGAAGATTATCCATGGTTACGGCACAATAAGCAAAGGACACAAGCGAAGAAAAAGTGAAGACTATCACTGCAGTTACATGTGAAGAAATCAAATGCCTTTTGTAACAGATGAGTTTTTGTATGAAACCCTGATACTTCGAAAGAGATTGTCCATTTTGTAAACAAAGTGCATCCAGCTTTTGTCGTAACCCTCTCAACTTTTTAGAACATGATATGTGGGTGAAATGATGATACCATGCCAACTTTCAACCTTTTCAGAGTTCATTTGAAGTGCTTTTCAATTTCAGGGTCATTTAACTGGAAAAAATCAGTAAATACATGAAAAATACCAAATGAAGTCAGAAAGGGTTGAAAATTGATTATGTGTCTTTGAATGGTCTATTTTGAACACACAAAAGGTCTGGAGTTCAAATAAGTTCAAAAAAATGAAATCCCTTTGTAACAGATGAGTTTTCGTCCGAAACCCTGATACTTCGAAAGAGATTGTCCACTTTGTACACGAAGTGCATCCCATTTTTCCCGTAATCCTCTCAAATTTTTAGAAGATGCTATGTGGATGAAATGATGATACCATGCCAACTTTCAACCTTTTCAGAGTTCATTTGAAGTGCTTTTTAATTTCAGGGTCATTTAGCTCAAAGTATGAACTAATAACAAAAAGAATGAAGTAGAAAACTTCTATGAAACTCTAATAGCAAAAAAACATGAACTATAAATAATCAATTAAATTCTATTATGATCAACTAAAACAAAACTATAATATTCTTCAATAGCAAAAGGAATCAACCAAAAAACTTTTATAAAACTATAACATCAAAAGGAATCAACTAAAAAGATTTTATAAACCTCCAGTATTTCTGAAGCTAAAATTTTCAAAGTATTTTATGTTAAAAACATTAATAGCAAAAAGAATTTTCATAAAGAATTTTTTGTTAGAAACTTTAATAGCAAACTAAAATAACAAAATCTGTTTTTGAATAAAATAGACATTTAAAATAACCTAAAAATTGCCAAATTGAATATAATGATAAAACAAAGTAATATTAAATAGCAGGTAAAAGAATCACTCAAAAATCTATTTTTATAGTAAAGTTATTCACAAACTAGTGATTCACACAAATTTAAAATAATTCAAATATAAACTATTCAAAATTGAAAACTAATGGCACTTACAGAAAGTTTATAATTTTTGTGACCTAAAAGTTGCCTATTGGGCCACCACGGCACGAATATGACTAGAAACCCAACCAGCTAGTTGGGCCAGGATTCAGGTCCACAGCTGGCCCAGTAGGCCCACAAGCAGACAATTAGATTAGGCCTGTAAGCATGTAGTTGAGAGGAGCTCGAGAGGGTTGGCGCAGCAGCGCTTATAAACCACTCTCGAGCCCTCTCAGCTAGGGAGGTGGCACCAACCGGGACTAAAGGGTGGCATTAGTCCCGGTTGGTGGCACCAATCGGGACCAATGCCCCCCTTTAGTCCCGGTTGGTGTCACCAACCGGGACCAAAGGTCTCTGCTTCCCACCCTTTGGGCTGACGAAAATTGACCTTTGGTCCCGATTGGTGGCACAAACTGGGACTAAAGGTGGGCATTGGCCAACCGGGACTCAAAACTGTTGTAACATGTTATTTTGTCTTTTTCTTAGCATTTTGTGTGATTTTATTTTGAGCAACGTGCCTACATGTTTTAGGAGCATAATCATGTCATCTTTGCAATGACGTGATCCATTTATTATGATACGCCCTGTGGTGGCTAGCACAATCTTGCATATTTTGATGCCATGTTTACTTGATTCTACCATCAAATCTATGCATATTTTGGAGATGTTCAGTAATCATGTTTCGAAGACCATGTTATGCTCTGTCAGTCCATGCCCTTGTTTGCAATTTTGGCCTATTGTAGCTTGTTCTTTTCATGCTCTCAAATGGCTTAAAAATATATTTGTTAGCCTATCAGTAGTAAGTTCAATTTTGCAAAGTGCATAGTTAGTGCTTTGTGCATCCTATGACCATATTCTTGACATGAGTAGATGAACAAAACATGCCATCTTACTGTTGGTTGTATTTTCACGCTATGATATGTTGTGTGTTGATTTAAACAAGCGTGCAGACATGTCTACTTAATTCTGTTTCTGCCATGTCCAGTAAATTTCACTTAAGTCTCAAAACCTGTCATCATTTGCAATATTGTCATGATGTTTTAAACATGTTCTAGTGGTTTCCAGCAGTATCTCGGTAATCATGTTTTGTAGTGCTTGACATGTACTTCAATGCATGCCCTTGGTTTTCATTTACCTTATCATCGTTGTAACTTTCTTATCTATTTTTGTATGCTATTAGAAAGGGAAATTCGGTACAACCAACACGCAAAACCTTGTATCTTTCCAATGAAAACAACTTCCGCCTGGATAGAATAGTTAGCCAACATGAATTCCTGCTTATTATCCTTGCTACCCATAAGTGAGAGCAAGGCCGAAGTGAGAACCAGTAGGAGAACCAAGTAACACTACATAAACAACACCTGCACACAAATAACAAATACTCGCAACCCGGCGTGTTAAAGTGGTTGTCAATCCCTTTCGGGTAACGGCGCTAGAAATTGGCAAACGGACATGAGAGAATATGGAATAACTTTGGGGTTTATGGAAGTGGATGCACAAGCAGTATTCCCGCTTAGTACAAGTGAAGGCTAGAAAAAGACTGGGAAGCGACCAACTGAGAGAGCGATAACAGTCATGAACATGCATTAAAATTAATGAACGACGAGTGCAAGAATGAGTAGGATATAATCCACCATGAACATAAATATCATGAAGGCTATGTTGATTTTGTTTCAACTACATGCGTGAACATGTGCCAAGTCAAGTCACTCGAACCATTCAAAGGAGGATACCACCCTATCATAGCTCATCACAACCATTTTAATAGCATGTTGGCACGCAAGGTAAACCATTATAAACTCCTAGAAAATTAAGCATGGCATAATCAACTATAATCTATAATTGTCATTGCAAACATGTTTATTCATAATAGGCTGAATCAGGATCTATGAACTAAACATATTTACAAAAACAAGAGAGGTCGAGTTCATACCAGCTTCTCTCATCTAAATCAATCCATCATATATCGTCATTATTGCCTTCACTCGCACAACTGAACGGTGTGTATAATAATAATAGTGCACGTGCATTGGACTAAGCTGGAATCTACAAGCTTTCAATTCAAGGGACAAGACAAGGTAATATGGACTCTTGGTTAAATCAACAATAATGCATATAAGAGCCACTAAGCAATTTCATTATGGTCTTCTCCTCTCGTCCCCCAAGGAAAAGAAAAGAAATAAAACTATTTATACGGGAAAGCTCCCAACAAGCAAAAGAAGAACGTGAAATATTTTTGGGTTTTCTTTTAATATTACTACTACGAGCATGAAAGGTAAACTTAACTAAAAGCTACAACTAAATTGTTTTTGGTTTTTATTAAAGTTTTTCAAACACATAAGAAGAAGGCTAGAAAAGAAAATAACTAGCATGGATATTACAATGAAAAAGTATGAGCACCGACAATTAGCATGAGTGTGTGAATATAAATGTAATGTCGGTGGGAAATACGTATTCCCCCAAGCTTAGGCTTTTGGCCTAAGTTGGTATATGGCCACAGCTGCACTAGTAGAAAAAGGGCTATTTGTCCCGGTTCGTAAGGGCCTTTAGTCCTAGTTGTTGAACCGAGACTAAAGGGTCGTTACTAATGCCCTAGCCCTTTAGTCCCGGTTCTTACACGAACCGGGACAGATGGGCCTCCACGTGGCCGCTGCGGTGAGCCCAGGCAGGAGGGCCTTTGGTCCCGGTTCGTGGCACCAACCGGGACCAAAAGGCATCCACGCGTCAGCAGCTGGCAGGAGCTGAGGTTTTTGTTTTTTTTGAAAGGGGGTGGGTTTAGGGGGTTTTGGGGGGTTAATTTAGGTGTTTCATATATTGTGTTAGCTAGCTAATTAATAGAGAGAAGTGTCCTCTCTTATCTCCGTGCTTGGTCGACGCTACGTACTATACGTATAGAGAGGACTCGACACGGTAGTTAGTAAGCAAAAATGAAGGAAATAGAAGATCGTCATGAACATATGCATAAAGTGAGAAGTGATATCGACCTCTCCTTCACCGAGAGATTGGTCAAACAACAAGTTTTCTTGCAATATAATCCGACGCTACTGGCTACATATATACAATATAAGATCTCTTACAATATAATCCCCTAATTATATATGAACTCAGGGTCCACATGGTATTCTTCGTCTTTATCGACCACATGGTGAAGAAAGAATGCCGCCAATTCCTCTTGAATTGCTCGCATGCGATCTGGTGCTAGGAGTTCATCCCACATCCGAAACATCTAATTTGAAGAAGGGGGTCAATACATATATATGAATGAATGAAACTCAACACAAATGATGGTAATAAAATAAAATTTTGAATATTATTGCTTACGCACTTCATATTGTTTGTTAGAGTAGCCCCGCTCACAGGCCGTGAGGCGGATGGACTCGCAAATGTAGTATCCACAGTAATTATTCCCGACTTCCTGCCATAACCACTTTACAAGAAATAGAGGTCAATAAAACTGATAAGCAAGCATGCTAAATGGTATTGATGAAACTAGCGCTTGAATCACTAGGAGATGCGCGGAACATGCTAGTAGTACTTACTTTTGGGTGTTTAAATTACAGCTTCTTCGGCAGTCCCGGAGCTTTTGAGGTGATTTTTTTCCAAACCCTGCCAGACAAAGAAAACAATTACTTGATATCAGGGAATGAACAAAGTTGCCGATATGGTGCGATAATTATCAATTTAACTTATTTCTCAAGCATTTCAGTCATGTTCGCATACTCCTGGGGATCTTTTCGTCTCGAGTCTAAGACGGTTACTAGTCCCTGCTCAAGCTTAATCTCTAGGAGAATATAGTGGAACCTGCACGCGTGCATAACTCATCAATTACATTACTATAACCTCAACTAATAAGGGAAACCGAATATGCACAAGACAGTAACACTCACTTGAAGTTGTAAGGAAAGAGTATTATAGCTTTGTTTTGATATAATACCAACGATCGTAGCAAGTTGGCCTCCGTATCTTTGGCATGAAATTCAACCGTATATGCATCTATGAGATTTGTGCTAATGAACCCAATATCACTGATTTGTCTTTTCTTCAATTCGGCGATCTTCAATCTGCATAATATAGTGAGGATAATTATATATACATGCAAGGAAAGAGCTGACCTATATATAGAGACTTAATGACAGAAGTAGTACTTACAGACACTAGCAAGTGACCGTTAATTTACCGAGGGCACGTTGATTCAAAAACTGAAAGAACTCCTCAAATGGAACATTCAACAGTTCAATTCCAATGAGGTCATGCTCCTCTTTAACTCTCAGCGTCAAAATATTCCTCCCCCAGACTATCTGCAGGTTTTCATGTACCAATCATGGAATCTTCGCATCATCGTTATTAGACATCCTTCATCTTTGACGAGAGGCTTCCCGTACTCGTATCTGTGTTCGTCCACCTCCAAGAAATCATAATGTACATCGTCGGACTGGTAATCTCCAAGATTGGTGAGGGAGTCCTGGACTAGGGGGTGTCCGGATAGCCGAACTATCATCTTTGGCCGGACTCCTGGACTATGAAGATACAAGATTGAAGACTTCGTCCCGTGTCCGGATGGGACTTTCCTTGGCGTGGAAGGCAAGCTTGGCGATACGGATATGTATATTTCCTACCATTGTAACCGACTCTGTGTAACCCTAAGCCTATGCGGTGTCTATATAAACCGAAGGGTTTTAGTCCGTAGGACGAACAACAATCATACCATAGGCTAGCTTCTAGGGTTTATCCTCTCTGATCTCGTGGTAGATCTACTCTTGTACTACGCATATCATCAATATTAATCAAGCAGGAGTAGGGTATTACCTCCATCGAGAGGGCCCGAACCAGGGTAAAAACATCGTGTCCCTTGTCCCTGTTACCATCCGCCTAGACGCACAGTTCGGGACCCCCTACCCGAGATCCGCCAGTTTTGACACCGACATTGGTGCTTTCATTGAGAGTTCCTCTGTGTCGTCACTGATAGGCCCGATGGCTCCTTCGATCATCAACAACAACGCAGCCCAGGGTGAGACTTTTCTCCCCGGACAGATCTTCGTATTCGGCGGCTTTGCACTGCGGGCCAATTCGCTTGGCCATCTGGAGCAGATCGAAAGGTACGCCCCTGGCCATCAGGTCAGGTTTGGAAGTTTAAACTACACGGCCGACATCCGCGGAGACTTGATCTTCGACAGATTTGAGCCGCAGCCAAGCGCGCCGCACTATCTCGATGGGCATGATCTAACTCTGCCGCCGAACAGTGTCCTGGAGACCGCACTAGTGTCCGCTCCGAACATTGATTCGGAGCCGATCTCGCCGATTGAGGATGGTTGGTTGGACACCACCTCGGGGGCTGAAATCTCTACGGCGATCGAGCCAAACACCACCCCTGCCCTTTGCGAAGACCGTGACTCCAAGGCGCCGGACTCCTCTCCGGCCGAACCCTCCGCGCCCCTGCCAATCGAATCCGATTGGGCGCCGGTCATGGAGTTCACTGCCGCGGACATCTTTCAGCACTCCCCTTTGGCGGCATCTTGAATTCACTAAAGTCTCTCTCTTTATCTGGAGAGCCCTGGCCGGACTACGGTCAGGAAGGATGGGATGCGGACGACGAAGAAATTCAACGCCCACCCACCGCCCACTTTGTAGCCACTATCGAAAGCTTAAACGACGTGCTCGATTTCGACTCCGGAGACATCGACGGTATGGACGACGATGTAGGAGACAACCATGAACCAGCACCTATAGGATACTGGACAACCACCTCATCCCATGATGTATACATGGTGGATACACCTAAAGGAAGTGACGACGAGGAACACCGGGGCACTACGAAGGATAAATCCCTCAAAAACCAGTCAAAACGGCAACGTAAACGCCGCACCAAGTCCCGCCTCGACAAAGACCCAGCCATAGAGCAGGGCGAACCGGTGGACGACGAGCATGCTATCGAGCAACCGTCCGAACAGGACAACTTGGATAAACAACCCGTCCCCGGCGAAGACAACAGTCCGGACGATCTCACGCCGGACAAATTGTTGGAGCAGAAGAACCTCCACAAAAGGCTCGTCGCCACTGCGCGTAGCCTGAAAAAGCAGAAGCGGAAGCTCAAAACAGCGGAAGATGCACTCAGAATCAGATGGAGCAAAGTACTCAACACCGCAAACAAATACGGCGACAGTCGCCGAACAAAGAGCTACCCAAAGAGAAAACTACTGCCCGAATTTGATGAGGAGGCCGTAGAGCCCCCACAATCAAAAAGCAAGAAGGCCACCCGGTCGGATGGACGACCCCACGGCAAACAGAGAGCGGCAAATGGCGCCGCACACAAGCTGGTACGCGATCCGCATAAGGATTCGCATCAAAAGGACGGCCCAGTTAGGTCCATCTATGGGCCGAGAAAGCAAGCTCTTCAAAGCGATGCAACACTCCAAATATCCGAACGTCACGGCACACCCAAATATAGGGGTGCCGCACACCCCCTGTGTTTCACCGATGAGGTGCTGGATCACGAATTCCCGGCGGGATTCAAACCCGTAAACATAGAGGCATACGACGGAACAACAGACCCTGGAGTCTGGATTGAGGATTACATCCTCCACATACACATGTCTAGAGGAGATGATCTCCACGCCATAAAATACTTACCCCTCAAGCTCAAAGGGCCAGCTCGGCATTGGCTCAAAAGCCTCCCTGAAAATACCATTGGAAGTTGAGAAGAGCTCGAGGATGCTTTTCGGGCAAATTTTCAAGGGACTTATGTCCGTCCTCCGGATGCAGACGATTTAAGTCATATAACTCAGCAACCCGGAGAGTCAGCCGCAAATTCTGAAACTGGTTCCTCACCAAAAATAACCAAATAGTCGACTGTCCGGACGCCGAAGCCTTAGCAGCTTTTAAACACAACGTCCGAGACGAATGGCTCGTCAGACACCTTGGCCAGGAAAAGCCAAGAACAATGGCCGCACTAACAAGCCTCATGACCCGCTTTTGCGCGGGAGAGGATAGCTGGCTAGCAAGATGCAGTACCAGCGACCCAAGTACATCCGAAGTCAGGGATGGGAATGGGAAACCATGACGCAGCAAGGACCAGCGCCGGATTAAGGGGAACGGTCCGAAGAGCGCGGCAGTCAACGCCGGATTCAAAAGCTCTCGACAGAATAATAAAAAACTGCCCCTTAAGGATAATAGCGACGAGCTATCCAACTTAAACAAAATCTTGGACAAGATATGTCAAATCCACAGTACTCCCGGGAAGCCTGCAAACCATACCCACAGAGATTGTTGGGTCTTCAAGCAGTCCAGCAGACTCAACGCCGAACACAAGGGGCTCGACACACCAAGTGAGGATGATGACGAACCCCACAAGCAGAGCACCGGAAGACAAAATAATTTCCAACAAGAGGTTAAAACAGTAAACTCACTTCACGTGATAAAAGGGAAAAACAGAGCGGCGGCCACTAAAATGCGCTACCGCATGACTACCCTAGCGGAGTACCAACACTGGTTGTCAAAACCAATCACCTTCGACCATCAGGACTACTCCGAAAGTATCCGGAACGCAGGATGGACTGCCTTGATATTGGATCCCATAATCAACGGATTCCAATTTACACAAGTCCTCATGGACGGCGGCAGTGACATAAACCTGATATATCAGGACACAATCCGCAGGATGGGGATAGACCCAACCAAAATTAGCCATAGCAACACTTCCTTTAAAGGAATAATGCCAGGCACATATGCCCATTGTACGGGCTCCCTAACATTAGAAATTATGTTCGGTTCATCCGACAACTTCCGTCGCGAAAAGTTAGTATTCCATGTCGCCCCATTTAAAAGTAGCCATCAAGCACTATTGGGACGCGAACCTTTCGCCCGCTTTTGCAATTCCGCATTATGCATCTCTTACACTTAAAATGCCCGGTCCACGAGGCATCATGTCATTAAAGGGAAACTCCGAGTATTCCTTGAATACGGAAAAATGTGAGACTGCCTTAACAGCCTCACACTAATACGGCTTTGCTAATCAAAGCATCTAAAGTAGGTCGTTCAGACCCCGGACACGGTTAGGCAAGTCCGGCTTAAATAAACAAGGGGCTTACTAGCCGCGTAACCCCTCTGAGGGGCTCCATGCATGTACAACAAGAGACAATAAATCTCAATTTTATTCATTCTTTGAATCGTACTCTGTTTATTTCAAATTACATTTTTCGCACGATCTTTTTTCAACTAAGTTCCTCTCTTTCACAGATGAACGTCGTGCTATACCCGTCCAGGATACGGCACAACAGAGACAAAGGTGCAGACATGCAGCAGGGACCCGTTGCAAGGATTCTTTTCAGATTAAGACCCTGCGTAAACCTTTCTCACTGTCTCTTGTTGTTATTCATCCCCCGGTCTCTTGTTATAACCGAGGAGGAGGCTGGCGTTTTGGCATCGGCCGCGTCAGAATTTTGCACGTACCTGGACACCAGGGGCTTGTTATCAAGGGCATTGTTCAGCCCACTTTATAAAAGACCGAATACCTTAGGGAGTGTTCGGCGTCTCGAGTTAGGCCTTATATGCATCAGCTCCGAATCATGTCTTTGGTCAAATGTTGGGTTTGCCCGGCTCCTGTGTTTTGCTGCCTTACGTTCCGTTCTATCGGCTAACGCGGCACCAGGAGAACTACTGCGATTGTGCCCCGGCTCGGCCAGGCGAGCACCTCAGTAGAGAAAGCCGAAAACTGACTGTCATGATATAGCGAGAGACTGGTCAACCACTCGATGACCCACCGGAATGTTTAGAATTCCTCCGCATTAACGAAGGACCGTTTCCCGGTCAGGCATATACGCACCCCGAATTCAGGAGAGTGCGGTGCCTCCAGGGGCTATATAGTAGCCCCACCATCGAACTCCTATGGCTAAGTGAAAGTGATAAATCATTATAGTCTGGTTCCCTAGTTTGCTATGCTACCACCTCCTTAATAGGACAAAGACGTTGGATTAAGCGTGAAAAAGCGCCTTCTTTGCAAACACCCCCGCACTATGTGCATGGGGGCTGAAGTCAAGACTGCCATCTTTCAGGTTATATATACATATA